>CAVLJG010000005.1:72392658-72992658 GCA_963669975.1 Acanthoscelides obtectus
TATTTAACATCACTAACACGTAAAAAGAAGGTGGTAGACAAGGACCAGTCGACCGAGGCAGTACCACCCGCTAGCTTTTCCCAGGGTGTCTTATAAATGTCCGCATGTTTCCACACCTAAGCTATGCAGTCGGTTATCTACCAAAACAAAGAAATTAATGATGATGGATCCCTCGAGCACTAAAAACTCCGGACGTAAACTCACTCCACTCTCGGAATGTCCGGGTGGAGGGTGGGCTCGAGGGAACAACATCGAAGATAAAATTTGTTTTTCGAACATCTGTGGGATTAACAGCAACATTGATGCTGTTCATCGCTACCTGCAAGCCAATCGTCCCGCCATGCTTTTCTTGGCGGAGACAAAAATCTCAGAGTCTGCACCGATTAATCATCTCAGCTTCCCAAATTACGAAGTGCACTGCAATCTGAGAAAGAAGGGGGAGTTGTGGCTTTTGTCCGCAGCAGTTTTTCCTGCTCCAGAGATGTTTCTTTGGAATCAGACTGGAAGGACATTCTGTGGCTTCGCCTCAACTCCAAAACATCACCCAAATGTATTTGCTGCCTTTATCGCTCTCCCTCGGACCATAACTTGGATGATATACCTGAATACCTCGCCGTCAAGATCGACTTCCTGAACATCAATCACCCCGCTTCAGAGGTAGTCCTTCTCGGTGATTTCAATGCCCGTAATGAGCTTTGGTTGGGCTCAAACAAGACCGATGCAGTCTGCTGTATCTCTTTCAAACCACCCATCCTGTCCCTTACAGCACTGCTGTCCTGTCCCCCCTGGGTAACTCAGACTACGGTGTTGTGGCGGTTAGGTTTCGGTCAGAACCCGCTGTGGCAGCAGAAACTCGTATATGCCGCGAAACTTGGCATTACGGACATGCCGACTGGGAGGGGCTCAGAGACTTCTTCGCTACCTTTCCTTGGAGAGATGTCTGTTTCACTGAAGAGGACATGTCGACTGTTTGTTCTTCGATAACCGAAACTGTCCATGTCGGCATGGAGGAATACATCCCTCACATAGTGAAAGTGCCTAAACCAGGGTCCAACGGTTTAACAAATCTTGGGATACGGCTCGCCAGCAGAAGATCAAGGCACACAGAACCTTCTTACGAAACCCCACTGTAGAGAACAGACAAGCCGACGTCGAGTCCAGAAATAAATATAACGAAGCGTAGCCTTCCACAACTTACGTGTCAGGATGGAACGATTGTATCCGACTCAAGGGCTAAGACGGAAGTGCTTGAAAATATCTTTGCTGCCAATTCCACCAAGGACGTCCCCCCAACGCCCAAGTGCCGTCAATTCAAAGGATTACCTACACTATGCGGGAACATTCAGGCAGAAGACTGTAAGACGAGTGCTCTTGTCGCTCGACGTCAACACAGCTTCTGGTCCGGACTTGATTCCTGCCATTGTACTGAAGAGGTGTGCAGCGGAGCTTGCTCCTCGTCTCTCGCGTCTCTTCCAGATATCTTATGAATCCGGCACCTTCCCAGAAAACTGTAAATTTGATCATGTTCAACCCATCCCAAAAAAAGGATCTAAGACCGACCCTTACAACTACAGGCCTATAGCTCTGCTTTCTGTTATAAGTAAGGTGATGGAGAGGTGCACAAATCGCGAGCTTCTGGGCTACCTCGAACGTCATAGCTTGATTAGCGACAGGCAGTATGGTTTCCGGCACCATCGATCCACAGGGGACCTCCTAGCTTACGTCACGCAATTGTGGAGTAAACTCGTCCAGTCTTATGGCGAGACTCATATCGTTGCTCTTCACATCATGAAAGCGTTCGATCAGCTGTGGAACGCTGCCCTCTTAGGCAAATCTCCATTCTATTGTCTCTCAGAAAAGCTTTGTAGATGGATGGCTGACTTTATCTCTGGCCGCAACGTCTACGCGGCTGTTCCCCAGGGACCGGTATTGGCTCCGAAACTATTCCTCTTACATATCAACGATCTCCTTTCTTACACGATCAAGCTTCGCTGATGACAGCACTCTACATGCAGGAATTCAGAGTGACAAGCCGATCTCTGCCACTGAGCTGGATGAAACAAGACTAGCGACGACTTCTCTCTGATGAGAGACCTGGAGGTTATTACTGCTTGGGGACGCAACAATCTTGTACAATTTAATGCCCCCAAAACACAGTACTGCAACTTCACGAGCGTCCTAGCGCTCATCTGGTTTCGATGGATGGCCGAGTTCTGCCAAAGAGTCATTCATTTCGACAGGTCGGAGTCCAGATCACCGAGGACCTGATCTGGCACGAACACATCTCGTCAATAGCGGCAGCTGCTGGGAAAAAGCTAGGCTACTTGTTTAGAGCTAAGAAGTACTTTTCTCCGCACACCAACGGGCTTTGCTCCTCAGAGCTCTCTTCCATGATGCCGCCGCGCGATGTGCCTGCGAGACAGATCCGCCTGACCTTGTCGCCCCATCCTAACCCTGTCGAACTTCGTACATCCAGAAATGGCCGATACGACCGCTTCTTTGTCCCGCGAGTGTCGAGATTGTGGAACAATCTACAAGAGGAAGATTTTCCCAGCTCTACTAACCCTGAGCCGTTCAAAACTCGTATTAGCAAAATTTATTTGGGCTCATCATAGCAGCCGCGGCGTTTAGGCTTCTGCCTGCGCGGCTGCTTCGATATATATATATATATAAAAAAACATTTAGTGATCTGGTTGTCTCCTTAATTTTCCGTCATGTTTTTGCAGTTTGTATAGTATCTTAGATTCTTTTGGCTTGATCAACGCTTTAACGGTTTGTTTTCAAATATGCAGTTTTAAGGAGAAGTTTAATGTTTTGGGTGTCAAAAAAAGTTGCAATCAAAATTTTCATAAAAAAACGGCACTTGAATATTCTGCTTTTACCGCTTTTAGAGGGAAAGTCATGAATACAAGATACTCCACCATCGCAAAGTCTGTTAGAACAGAACTATCTTATGTACTTTTTCCGCTATAGTTTGTGTCAAAGTGTTACAACAGAACTATCCTGTGTCCAAACTATTTAGAGAAAAAAATCTGCCAAGTAGTAGCGCATAAGGATCTCTGCATCGTTCGTATTTATTGAATACTTCTGCACAATAATGCTTGAAGATAGGCTTATTCATTAGTCATCACTATCATATAAAAACATCACTACCATAATTTACATTGCTGCGAGATAGCCAAAAGTTGACTTGGGCTAATTCTTGAGCAGGAAATATCTTTCGAAGAAACTCAATATTTTCAGAATTTACAAAAAAACGCTCATTATAAATACTATTCTCAAGAGATTTTCTAAATGCAAGAATGGCAATGATTGGCAACCCATATTCCGTTTTTCCGGTCTCCAACTGTTTCAAGAGTTTCCAAGATTCCAACTCTTAAGGACGTCAAGATCTTGCCGAATTTTCGAGTCCGGTAGTATTGAAAAGCTTACTACTCTAGCGACTGTGATTTTCCATGCAAAGGTAACGGGACTACTGTCACTCTAATAAATTTTCCGATTTCTCACATGTTGAAAACTCATAATTCTACAAAATTGGAAAATAAATACCCCAAGATACAGCTACGTTGTGGACAGTCTGTGCTTGATTTTTTGGAGTATTTTGAGAAGAGCGAATGGAAATCAGAGTCATCTACCACGAAATTCATGTGTGTGTGCAAAACTGAGTAGCAATTGCGTTAAGGATCGGCTTGTGCAGTGTGCAGTTTCTCTTAGGGAAGCTATGCTCTACACATGGTACAGTTAGTCAATCTGTTTACTTATATCGTATGACGTTGTAACGTAACCGCCAAAAAACATGCAAAGAAGTATAGTCCGGACCATTTTTAACACTAGAGCCATTGCAGATGTTAGAAATTGCAAAACATTTCTAGTGAAATAATTTTGATACAGTTTGAATAACTAAATTCCTACAATTAAATACTCTAAAGTGTTGGAGGTTTAAAAACTCTTAACATCTTAAAACCCTGAAAATGTATAGAGTTCCAAAAACAAGCGATTGGATTTTCACCATTCATCCAAAGCCCATCGAAGATGCTGCATGTTAGGTAAATATACTTCTATGATCAACAACTTCCGAATACTTCAAAAATTCGGAAAATCACTTTAAGGTTCATATTGTTAGAATCGAGAAATCTAGAAACCTCGAAAACTTCGTAACTGTGTCTTAAAAATCCTAGGATATGAGGTTGATGTAAATTCTGAGAGCTACGAGGGATGTCTTTTAAGTTTTGCATATGGAAATAAAACAACACGGTAGGTAGTTTAAAATGACTTTATTGTTTTTCGAAGTATTCTCTAGGAAGATTAATACACATCTGCATGCGCTCCAACCAATTTTCGAAGCACTTATTCCACTCGTTTGCTGGCCGATCCAAAACGGAATTTTTGAATGCGTCACCTGCTTCTTCTGGTGACTGGAACATTTGACCACGCAGTCTGTTTTAATTTTACGGGAAAGTAAAGAAATCGTTAGGACTTAGATCGGGACTATATGGAGGATGGTCCAATAATTCCACATTTTCTTCCGTTAAATACTGCCTTGTTTTTTGGGCTGTGTGCGAGCTTGCATTGTCTTGGTGGAGGATGATTCTTCTTTCGGAGTTGATTTTTCGAAGCTGGGTGATGACTTTTGGCAAACAAGTGGTGGTATACCAATTCGCAGTAACAGTTCATAGCTCATTAAGAGGAATTGTTGCAATATGACCCGCTTTTGACACAAATGTCGCGACCATCTTTTTCGAAACACTTCGAGAACGACTTTTCTTCTCTTTTCTTCACCTTGGAACACCCAAACAGCCGACTGTCGTTTATTTTCTGGTTCATAACAGTAAATCCTCGATTCATCACCACTAACAATGCTGTACACATTTTTTGAGTTTCTGGAATTGAAACGGTCAAGCGTTTTTTGACACCAATTAACCCTGGCTGCTTTCTGCTCTTCAACCAACAGGTGGGGTATCCAACGAGAAACTAATTTTCTTACTAGTAATTCTTCAGGTAAAATTTTTTGAATTGAAGTCTTTGAGATATTCAAGGACGCCTCAATCTCGCGATATGTCACATGTCTATCTTCAATGATGAGTTTGCGCATAGCATCGATGTTTTCCTGGGTGACTGCCGTTTTTGGTGCACCCACCCTGGGATCGTCGCTAAGACTCACCTGTGCACGTTTGAATTCTCCATACCAACGGGAAATTGTCGACTAATGTGGCGCTTCGTTGCCGAAAACAGACAGTAACTCAGCAAGGAATTCTTGTTGCAATAATTGTCTCTGAAAGTTCTAATAATTTTTTCTAATGACTTGGTGACACTTAAAAATTCACTGTAGTGAGAACATTGCACGTATTGTTGTGAAACTTTGAATTTAAGTTTATCTACTAAAGAGTGAGGTTAAGATTCAGTACTGACGTTCGATTCGCGCGGCCTACTATATTTCTATATGCAAAACTTAAAAGACATCCCTCGTATGAAACTCTGGACAATGTCCAAATCTATGAAGATTAAAATAACATTACTCAAAAATCTGAAAGGATTAGCGGATAGACGGACAGAGATCTACAGATCGACAGACCGACAGAGAGATAGACAGACCGATGGAAATTAGTGTCATGGTTTTTCGTGAGGTAGGTACATGTAATCATCCCAAAAACAATATCTCATTTTACTTCCTCGCCAGTGGCGTAGGAAGTAAGACTACGTAATACCGATACTTCAATTTTATCACTATAAGCTACGTCAAGTGTTTTATTTGAATAAGTCTACACCTAGAACCTTTATCATGCATAATTTCAATTCGGCCCCTTCCGAAATGCAAATTAATGCAGGCAAGCCAATTCCGACACTGTTATCAACCAAAAGATAATTGTGAGGTTAATTATGAGCGCGTCATGACTGAATTTCCGAATGTTTGCTGTCGTATGAGCTGAAATTCCGAAACGATTTATCACCGAAATTGGGGCGCTCATACAGAATATAACGCGGCGTTCCAGTTATTGATCTTCTAATATACCGGGTCAGTGGTGTAGGGAGTCAGAGGTTGAAACTTCAAGCGCTACATACGAATTCTGGTGTATTCAATGGAATTATGAAATGTGTCAGGTTGAAATGCTTAGAAGCTGTGCACACAGTTACCCGAAGCTTGTTGCTGAAGGGGAGCCACGGAAGAGCAAGATCCGCTTCTGGAAATTAAAGCGAAAGGGGATAAGGGTTACTAATACATTTTTGCTTGTTTTAGGGGAATTTGGGGGCTCTCATGGCGCCAAGGCCCTGAGAACGTTCATGTTGTGCCCATAGGGTAAATACGAAATAGAGAATATTTCCAAACAGAGCAGCAACTTTGTTAGGATGTTGTTGAAAGATGGTTAAACATTTTAGCACATCGACATACCTAATCAACTGCGTTAGATGATGATAACACACTTATATACCTATTATGGTCCAAAGAGAAAATGGTGTACTCAGTAAACGGCTTAATAAATTTAATGAAAGGATTGCGTTTTGGCTTAATTAAACTGGTTTCATAGATTCAAGTAAACTGTTTTAGAGTTCAATTAAACCACCACCAAACTTATTAGCCGTCATAAAGTTAATTATTCTTTTAATTGGCCTAATTAAAATTTTAATTGGTTTAATTAAATTTTGTTCTCAGTGTATAATGTCATATAAACGACAAAATGTCACTTTTTAAGTTACGAAATATGGGTGCAGGGCGTTCCAGAATAGCATGTCAATCTCTCGTATGCAAATAGATTGCAATACATTATGCCATAAGTTCCTATGGCGCTGGCGGATTAACAAGAGTAGCAAATGTTTCTCTCTGATTCCGCCCCTGTATCCTCTGATATAAATTGCTTCAGGCCCCTCCCCGGCTTTATTCGGTACTGACCTACGGGGCTGCCTTACGGAGATACAGGCTCCTAATCTATTAGAAAATTGGCTTTTCTCGAATAGATTTTGAACCACACTGTAGAATTCGGCGAAATTTTTATATCTCAATAACTTGTGTCCATGAAAAATAACTCATTTAGACTGTCGATGATGGACCAACCCCAACGCAATATTGATTTTTTACACCTAGTAAGATAAAATTTTTTGATAACCAGATCTTTAGCAGAAATAATGTAATCTCCCTTGATGTTGATAAATGAACCGTTTTTGAGAAAAAACACTCACGTTTCGGTGCAGTTCTATTAATATTAGGACTGTATCCAGTATTCTGCTAACGATATTTTAGAAAATGGAGTGATTCTTAAAACAGATCTAGAATTAGCGACTCGACTTCAGGATGTGAAGTTTCAGATCACTTGATCAAGTTTAAGATTTCTGTCAGACCTCACAAACTAGGGCACAAATTCTAACAATCAAAAAGGATTTGCATGTTCGATGCGTGGAACCTGATACAATAGATTGATAAAACAGCAATTACTGAGGATTTTTTCAAAAATAACAGTGTCACTACAAAAAACTATTTTTTTTCTCTTTATATCTGTTTGTTTCAGGTCGGTCAAACTACATCATTGATTTTTCTCTTTGCGGTACAAAATTCTGCTTTGTAAATTACCTGAAGACATACAAAAAATTACAGAATGCTTATTATTTAATAGAAATCGAGTAAATACTCAATTTACTTGACAGTGTTTCCTTCTAACTACTTTTATGGTCAACAATTTTCCTGACTTGACAGCCAATGATACTGACGGTGACGGTGGCAAGGTACACATTACAAAATCGAGACGATGAGGTCGTGGATAAAACCATGCCTATTACCTTTCTAGGGCATCAGTCAGCTAGAGTCCGAATGTTTCTTCGTAGGACACCTACATTTGTAAAATATAATATATATAAATGTTTCATATCTTATTACGTCGTATGGGTAACTACCCGCGCACAGGCAGCTGCCTTCTGCGGGTACTCTATGTTTATTTGTTTTGTTCCAGACTAACTGTATTTTACAAATAAACATTATTACTAACTTCACAATTGCTTGTTGAATTGTAAGCGATTCAGTGTACAAGCAAGTTTGATAGCCTGCCAGTTTGCCATTTTGGAAGACAATTATTTTATATTCTAGAGCTATAAAGTAATCTGAATGAGCTTTTGTATGAGGTATCGCATGACCTCTCGATCAATTTACGAATGTTCTATCATGGGGCCCAGCTGCCGTCTTAAAATTTTCAACACTCACTTTTATGGTAAACTAGAGCATCAATTTCATCTCGCCACAGTTCTTCTTGTTAACTTGACCCTTTCAAAAACTAGTAAAGTAAAATGGGAGATGATTAAAAGTTTATTCCTACCTTCATTTCAGGGAGCAACTTTGGTCCTAATGAAATCTAAAGGAGTAAGGAAAATAATAAATGAACTTGATGTAAAAAGCAACAGATAGAGATGTATTATAAATACGATTCTTCTTAAATCCAGATTTGAAATGTAAGCCCAAAAAAATCCAAACTTTCATGTTGTTCACAATAGTGGTATGCTGAAAATTATTTGCATAATACATGTACATTCTTCGCCCGCATACAGACCTGATAAGGGCTTATCAAGTATACATTATTCGGGACGCATTCCACTTTTAGTTGTTACCAAATAGTATATCGGTATTGCTGCAAAGTCGAAGTTAGTAGGAGAGCGACAGGTTTTGGTAAGCGGCTTGCTCTAGATTTATCTTTTATCGGAAGAATGATTCTATAGTAATATCTTTGTTTGTCATACTAAACTCAAGAAATCAAAGAATCTTCTATTACTAAAAATACTACAGACGAAAATTTCGACCGCTAGGCTGGTCAGCACCCTACAGCTTGTATGCAAAGTAGTGTTTGTTGGCTACTACGAGGGGAGTAACTGAGCACTGAGCACATCGTGCAAGAGCAAGACGGTCGCGTATGGGCCTGGCTAAAGGGATGACAACTTTGACCTCTTTTAATTGTGGATCTGCAGAATATCTGATTTGTAGAGTAAAAAACGCATTCAAGTTCAATACAGGTATCCATGTGCATCTTTTGTATTTTGATGAGACTCTTCTAAAGATAATGTGAAGTCTTCAACAGTATAGGTCAGAGGATAGGTAATTTTTTCCTGCAAATTTTGCAACAGCAAATTTGAAGATATCCTTAGCTTATTGCTACGTTTGATCAAAAATCTCGAAAACCATCGATCTCCTATGTAAAAAAGTAATGTAAATAATTTTATAGGAAATCAAGTTCTTTATCATTCTGTTCCTATGAAATTTTTTTTTGAACAGTCAACGGTTTATGAGAAAAAGGTACATTTAATAATATTTCTGCCAATAATAGCTAAACTAAACACATAAAGGTATAAAGAATATCATCCTTTTTAGCAGAGAATAAAATTTACTAGAAAAAAAAACTCTTACATTTCTTGGACAGCTTGATGGAAAATGGAGACGTGGGTTGCAAGACAACACTCTCAGAAATGGAGAAGTATCTCCAGATATCTCCGCCAGGCACGGGAACTCATTGAAGGGCCCAGTGCTAAGGATGGGCATTTCTGCTTATCTCTGGATAGAGCCAACCCAAGGCTGCTGGTGGGACTGTTGTCTGACCATGACACGTTAAGGCGCCACCTGCACGTGATGGGGGTGGCTGAGGATCCGTTGTGTGAACGCTGCGGGGTAGAGAAAGAGACATCGGCGCACGTTAAGTGTCGCTGTGAAGCTCTGAGCTACTATAGGCAGACTATACTGGGGTCCATTACTTTGGACCCTCAGGACGTCAAGGAGCTTGGACTCAAGGCGATTCTCAACTTCGCTAAAAGGGCGAGGCTTGTGATCTAAGGAATGTAGAGGTGCATAAGGGCCCGCTTAAGCAGCCTATGCACTGGCTCCTTATGGTGGCCGGAATGCCTCTAATTTCAAGATTCATTCATTCATTCATTGGAAAGCTTGATGGTTGTTGTAAGGAGGGAAAGTTGAACACTGGTAGCGAAACAGTTGTGTGGCATACTGCGCGATATGTACGTTGTCGATGTGTCAACGTACATGTTTTCATGTTCTCAAATTTGCGCCGGGTAATATCTTGATTCAGGTTGACGGGCATGCAACAAACGTGATTATAGAAAATAAAAATCGAGGTGGAATGATTATTTTCCCTTGGATGCTAAGTTTTTGTCCCATCTGATAACAACCCTACTCAAATGGCGGCTAGGGACGTTGTGACGCAATAGAACTTCGCAAGACCAAGACTTGTCTGGTCTTGATCTTGGCCTTGCAACAAAATACTAGCTTAGTCTTGGTCTTGTACATTTTTCTAGTCGATTAAAATAGTTCCATATTAGACTTTTGGTGCTTAGTAGTGGTGACAGAAGTTATATAGAATGTGTGTGAGTTAGTAGTTTTTTGGTCTACATTTTTGAACATTACTAAGTTAGTTATTTCGAAAATCGATTATAATAATATTAATGGAATTTGATGATAATTACTTCTAACTTATACACTTAAAGTTCAAGATTTTCAATATGGAATAAGAGGTTTTGTATGTGTTTTCGTTAATAGTACCCATGCTTTGCAAAAACCAACAAATTTCAACTTTTACAAACTATTGAACGGTTATAAGTTTCTGTCAGATATATTTTGATGCCAAGCGGCGTCAAATATGCTATAACTACGAGTAGATGGATGGCGTTAGAAATTTACATTTCAGTAAATATTGATATACTCGACCTTTACCCTAAATCAAAACTAACATCTATTTTCACGAGCACTCAATTAGCACGTGCCTACACCCATCATTGTTTTAAATCCTCACAATTGGGTATGACCTCTGTTCTTCTCTCCATAAATGGGATCCGGATGAACACGTGTTGCGAAGCCATTTGTTCGTTGCCGCTTCGCAACCTGATTGGGGAAATTTCTCAAGGACACCGTATTCCAGCTTCAATGTCTAATTAAAAAAGTAATTTACTAGAACGAGATTCCATAGATAGAAGTTTCTGGGATATACTCAAGATGCGAACATGCTTTCTATGCGAACTGTTAATTAGGATTAGCAAGCAGTGGATTAATTTATAGTCGAGCAACTTTAGTTGGTTATCAATAGTGGTAGGTCAGTTATAAGAAGAGCAGTAAAGGTTGTTATCTATAATTTGGCAAAATAAATAATTGAGGACTATGTGGCTAAACAGTCTATAGAATGTACATAAAGTTAAGCAGATTATTCATTACCTCGCACACGGTCGTGCATTTCATAACAAATGACTATACTTTTTTTTCTGCTCGGTAAAATACCTTGCTTCCAGTAGGCTGCGGTTTTTGAGAGATACGGGCAACATATTGGGCTTTTCAGAAAGGTCTCCTTCCCTACTTATTTCTTGATCGCGTTAACACACTCAAATTTAATTGCATGAAATTGATAAAAATATACTATATTTTAGCATAAGAATAACAGTCGTCTTGAAACATCAATTGTAAGTGGAGATCATGTGATGCCTTGTTTTGAAGCTCCTTATGAGAACTTTATACCCCTAGAATTTAAAATTACTATCAAAATGCCAAAGTTGAGTATTTTATACATTTAATCGCGTATAATCCAGCATGTTATCATCAAAACGCTTTAGTATGTCATGTTGAGTATAAGTATTTAAAATGTTTGGTACTTGAAAGCCCTCAACACGAAAGTTGTAAAATATCGGAAAACTAAGTGTGGAGTTTCCTAAAACTTTCCGACTACACCGAAAACTAATCACAATTTCAAAAACATGCAAAAAATAAAGTTTGGGATCATTCCATAATAATGTTGTATCGAATTTCCATCAAAATCTAACCCGAGCAGTACTTTTCGGACTTATAGAGTATCCAAGGATTGCTGGACAGACGACAGGCATACGTACAGACAGGCTAATCGAAATGAGTGACAGAGTTTCTTGTGACGAACATGTCGTGTAACATGCAAGTATCATTATATTACAATTTCGAAATTTTGCACGACTACAATACATCCCCTGAAAGCAAAATATATATAAAGTGATACCTTTAGGTCAGCGTATATAGAATGTAAAAAGCTTGGTCTATAAATATACTATATATACGAGGGGGTACCAAAAAAAAAACAGAATTCATTTTCAAAAGCAATTTATTTTCAACTTTTTCACAAAGTAACGTTATCTCCTTCAAAATACTGTCCACTACAAATAATACACTTGTTCCGCCGGTGCTTCCACTGCTCGAAACATTTTTTGAAGCCTTCCAGTCTGACAGCTCCTCCCTCGTTTTTTTCTTGACCTCTTCAATGTCGTCAAAGCGGCGTCCTTTCATGCACCTTTTCATCCGTGGAAATAAGAAAAAGTCGCACTGAGCCAGGTCAAGCGAATAAGGTGCGTGAGGCAGCGGCACCATGCCATTTTTAGCCAGAAACTGTCGAACAGAGATGGCTGTGTGCGCAGGTGCTTTGTCGTGCTGGAAGAACTAGTCTCCTGACTGCCACAAATCGGGTCTTTTTTGCCGAACACTGTTTCGTAATCGTCTTAAAACCTCCAAATAGCCCAAGCTCTCGAATTTTTTCAACATTTTAGTCGATTCGGGCAGCTGATGGGCGTCCAGAGCGAGGTTTGTCATTAATCGACATGTCGCCATTTTTAAATCGAGCAAACCACTCGTACACCTCAGTTTTTCCCTTGGAATCATCTATTAGCTATTTTCAACATTAATAAAGTTTCAGAAGCACTTTTACCAATGAGAAAGCAAAATTTCACAGCTGCACGTTGCTCACTGAAGCTTGCCATCGTAAAAAACTAAACAAGTACGAAACAGCTCTACCAAAAGTAATGACTACAGAGGAACGAAACAAGCCAGATCGACAATTCAGGTGGCACTGAATTTCTAATGAGTTGCGTTGTACGCCTCAAGGGGTAGAAATGGTGTTACACAACAAAAAGTAGGAAAATAATGGGCAAAATCCGCAAAAAAAGAGGAAAGCGGATTCGAGCACAAAATAGGATAGGTAACCCGAGCGATACGTATTTCTGCTGGTTGAATTCATCAGGCCCGAAATGAATGCACATATGAACTACAAAAGTAGATACACATGCACACACATCCGGATACGGGCGTAACCTGAAGAAACGAAGATGGAGAGCGAAAAAAAAAACGACACACGAAGTCCACAACAAGAGCCAACCTACACATTGTAGTATAAAATGGCTAGCAGACCTCGAATTTTCAAGAAGACATCTAACCACAACCACGCGGCCGGTTATAGCCACTTTCCGTGGTACTTCAAGACCAAAGGATTTTTTTCCTCTCCATTTTCGTTTCCTCAGGTTACACCCGTATCCGGATGTGTGGGCATGTGTATCTACTTTTGTAGTATATATGTGCATTCATTTTGGGCCTGATGAAGCCAACCAGCAGAAATACATACCTCTCGGGTTACCTATCCTATATTTTGCTCGAATCCACTTTCCTCCTTTTTGCGAATTTTGCTCATTATTTTGATACTTTTTAATATATGCTTTTCTCCGCATGATCATTTTCTCTTTGTAGATCCTTTGGGCTTGAAGTACCACAGCAAGTGGCTATAACCGGCCGCGTGGTTGTGGTCTTCTTGAAAATTCGAGGTCTTCTAGCCATTTTATACTACAATGTGTAGGTTGGCTCTTGTTGTGGACATGGTGTGTCATTTTTTCCCCTCTTCATCTTCGTTTCCTCAGGTTACACCCGTATCCGGATGTGTGGGCATGTGTATCTACTTTTGTAGTTCATATGTACATTCATTTCGGGCCTGATGAAGCCAACCAGCAGAAATACGTATCGCTCGGGTTACCTATTCTATTTTCTGCTCTAATCCACTTTCCTCCTTTTTGTGGATTTTGATCATTATTTTCCTACATATTGTTATATACTTTTCTCCGCATGATCATTTTCTCTTTATATATATATATATATATATATATATATAGGCTTGATATGCGTTGACGAAAACATTGAGGACAAGAAGCTTTTAGAATTTTGTTAGAATAAATGTTTGTATTGAATTTCTGTGTCAAAATCTGAATCGAATTCCACTGATACTTGTCAAATTATGCAAGTGCCAATGGTTAGCGGACAGACAGACCGATGGGATAGAATGACATGGCTTCTTGTAATGTACATGTCATGTAACATCTAAAGACATACCCTATCCTAAAATGTTTCGCGATTACAATACTTCTTCAGTAATTGGTGTAACAAGTAGCAAAATGAGAATCAGAAATACATATTTGTGTTTTCCAACATGCTTTCAAAGCTTACGGCATAGTTCACAACGTAAAACCTAAACGGTAGGTTCGAAGGTTCTTACACCGATTTTCCGTTCTGCAGAATTGAAATATTCAGTGGCTTGAGTACACGTGTTTCGGAGTTTTTGTTTATCGTCCCGTCGTAAGCAGATTGCGAAAACTCGAGAATACCTTAGAAATTTAATTTAGTAAAATCACGGTTGCGGTGAACAAAAAGCATTTTAGAGGTAGGAGTACGTACAAGCTTTTAAACCAAGTAGCATGAATTATTTATTAACTTTTACAGTCGCTAGTCTATGTCGATAACTCTACCTCTCGAAAATTTTGTAAGCTGAAGCCAACGTGCAGGTGTTTTACGTTATACCTCCGTCTACAAAGCGGGGCCGTTATAAATTTAGCGTGTGTAGGTGCGTACGTGTGTATTTGCTGCGATCATAGTAACTGTAAAACGGATCAGCAAAATCTAGTTATACCTTTGAACCCGATGGTCCTATATAAATTCAATTTATATTCAGGGTAGTGCCCAGATGGCTCATATTTCGTCCGAAAGATCTTCAGTACACAGGCTTTTAGAAGCTACCAAATGCAATTTTGCCGATGTCGGCATTGTATTTTCTCAAACCACAGTTGACCTAGAAAATGCAAGAAACGTAATAAGTCATGTTTAGAATTGTCAGGATAGGTATACTCGTCTGTGTAACGATACGAAAATATAATGAGAATTGCTGTTGTGCCATAAAGAACTGACAAAAATTTTCATCATTTTCGAGTCTAAAACATCTCACTATTGTAAGTTTATGAAATATCTCACGCACATTTTTGCATGCGAGCTAAACCCCCTCCAGAAGGTTCACAAGTCTGCTTAGTGTCACTCAGCGCGACGGCCCTTACGCCTGTTTATGAATGAAGGATGAACTTTTTTAAAATGCGGGCGTGGCTCGCATTACAGTTCAAATACTGCGTGAAAGGCATCACTTCTCAGTCCAAGTAGTGCGCATTGTGGACTTAATTACAATGTTGATGTGCTATTGGATGTAGTGTTTTGGTTACCTGAAAGGTGAGCAATCACTCAGTATTTCCATTATTCTGCTGTCCTGCATGGATTGATAACTATAACACTTTTATATTCATGATCATGAATGTCGTAAGCCATATTTATAAAGAAGCCGTATATTTATAAAGATGCTGTGAGCATATTCATATATAGTCAACGCCAAACAAAGTGGCGTGCACGTCATCAAGGTGGGTGTGTTGAAAAATTTACATTGTTGCCAAACTTTTTGTAAAATAATAAAATTTATTATTTACATATCTAGGTTTATAAGCAATATTAACCTCAAATGAGAACAAAAATAATAGTATAATAAAATTATAGATCTGTACTTGCATAATCATTAAGTATGACAATTATTGATCAGATGACACTATGAAACTACCATATTTAATTGATAGCTTAAAGGTACTGAATAAAAATCCAAATGGGGTCCTCCAAATTTTATGCATAGTATTTATTTTACAGAATTCATACAGAAAAATGCATTCTAAAATTAGGTAAGCTACTGGTGTAAGCTTTTTCTGTACAATAAAGTTAGTCGGAGTTTCTTTCTTCAGCGCTGTCTGAATCTGAATCTTCATCACTCTCAAAGTTGATTATTAAAGGTTCGATGTCTGGTCGATCAAAAATTCGTTCTCTTTCATACCATTTAAAAATTTCTTGCTCAGTATGTCGAACACTATTTTTCCACATGTCTGGGGTAACCGTTTGTAGAGCCTCGTTCCACATATCCAAACAGTCTTTTTCACTGTTACCATCTCTACCAATATGTCTGTTATAGTAACCTTTTGCTATGCCCCAAATTAACTCAATAGGGTTAAATATACAATGGTAAGGAGGCAGACGAAGAACTTTGTGCCCATGTTGTTCCGCCAATTCATCAATCACGTATATTTTAGGTGGTTTGTTTCTAAAAAAGCAGTTATTTTAAGAATAGGAATAAACAAAAGAAATATAAACTGTCGACCAAAATATATATAATTAAGAAGCATTATGTACCGAGCAACAATACTCAATAGCTCTGTTTTAAACATTGTGTTTAAAAATGGTATGTTTTGATTTGTCAACCAGTCTTGGATAAGGGGCGTTATCCAGTATAATCATAGATGGACTCTCCAATTTTTCTAATAACTGATGTTGAAACCATTTCAAAAAATTGTCCTGGTTCATCTCTCCATGGTAATCGCTCAATGTTGTTTTCGAAGAAAATATCGCTTCACTACCCTCAATAAACCCATTTTCATTTCCAGCATGTAATATAATGTATCTAAAATATATTAGTTTTAAATTTTATAGTGCAAATTGTGTAAAAGTACATACCTTTTACCATCTGTTTTAATAGCTTTCACGCTTTTTTGGTTTCCATTTTGCCAAGAGCGACCTATGGTCCCATTTTGAAATATCCAAGTTTCATCGAGGAAGACAAACTGGTATAAGGCCTCAACCTTGGCTTGATTGTATTGCCTTAGAAATTCCACCCTTTTCAAAGCTATACTTGGTAGTTCCATGAGCCCTCGTCGCGGATTGTCCTTAAGCCACTTAAATCCAAGATCTCTAAGCAACCGCCTTAAAGACGTGGCACTACCATCAAATAATGCCCTATCTCTTAATCGAGACCATAAAGTTTGTATCGTAACTTGTGCTTCTGAAACCATGTGTAATATGACATTATAATTTAGTTAACAAATTAATGCAAATTTCTGATAAGTTATTATAATAAGTTCTTACCTTTGTGATACATATTATAGATCACTTCTCGAATGGCACTTGTATGCAATGTCGCTGTGTTGGTTACACGTTTAATATAACTCCGCTTTTTCTTGGGCGATTCTAAATTTGCATCACTTTTCACACCCTCGGAAATACGACTAACTGTCCTTAAACTAATTTTTAAAGCAGCAGCAACACGCTACAAAAAATGAAATAAAATTTCTCTATTATTAATATACATTACATATAATTATTAGTAACCTACCTCTTGAACAGCATTTAAAGGCAACAAAGGCCCGTTGTTGTCCCTTTCTTGCTCAAAGTAGTGCATTAACGAGGCCACGAGTTCCTTACACCGACTATTTAACTGTTTGGGCATCTTTATATACCAAAATTGCCTTTATCTACTCGTAAAATGAATAATTTTGTTTTGAAACAAACAGTTGTTGATTTACAGTATGCGGGGCCAAAGGATTTATAAAGATTTGAAATGCCACAAATTGATTCAGTGTCAAAATTAATACAAATGTCAGTTCCCAGTTTAAATAAGTTTCAAGGTGACAATGTGTCAACGCTGTGAAATCGGTTTAGTGCGTTTACATGTCGATAAGTGATTGGAGCGTTTGCAAAACATTTTATTTCGCATAATGCGTCTAAATTTATCAGAAAGCAACTTATGTGATATTTTAATAACAATGTTTATATGACTATTAACCATAATAAGAGAGTAATGACCATTTTACAATTTATATATCACATTAATATGAAACTGCAATAGAGCAATTGTTTGTGATAGAAACCTAGGCATTAGGTCGGGGAATTTTTATCGTGATGACGTGCACGCCACTTTGTTTGGCGTTGACTATAATAAGTGACATATAAATCCGAACATCCAGTTTAAATGGTTTTATTTTAATAAAAGTTGGTGAATGTATTTATCTTACTGTAAATAACAAGTGAAAAAATTTTCAGCCTTATCAGTTGGACATTCCGGTTTTTATACTGCTTTTTTTTAATTCACTAACGCTCTAAAAATGAATATTTCAGCCGCAGTAAAGAATCAACGTTGGCGGATTTTGGTTCTTGACATCCTTTACGATCGGTTACGATGCCTAGAGTACGGAGACCTGTACGATTTCGTCAACTTAGTGAGTTTGATAGGGGCCGTATAGTGGGACTTCGGGAAGCTGGACTTTCTTTTCGGGCAATTACAGTTAGAGTGCAAAGAAATGTAGACACTGTGGTTAGGCATGGCTTCGAGAAGGCCGTACGCAAAGAGCAAGGGGCACTGGACGCCGCCGTAGAACAACAGACCGTGAAGATCGCCGCCTAAGATTATTGGCCTTAAGGGACCGTTTCTCCACTACCAGGTCCATTGCAAATTAATTGTTTTGCAGAACACGGAAGACCTATTGGCATGCGAAGTGTTTACCGACGAATGAGAAGTTTTGGCTTGTTTTCATACCGGCCACACTGGGTCCTCCCTTTAACTCGAGAACACCGACATAATCGCCTTGAGTGGTGCAGACAACGGTCACTCTGGGATCAGGAATGGAACAGTATTGTCTTTAGTGACGAGTCTCGATTTTGTTTAGGCATGCACGATGGTTGTGCCAGGGTTAGAAGGCGACGTGGTGAAAGGAGGAATCCACAGTTTTTTGTTGAAAGACATGTTCATCACACTGTTGGAGTTATGGTTTGGGGTGCTATAGCTTATGGTTCCAGGTCACCTTTAATCTTCATCAGAGGTAACATGAACGCGCAGCGTTATATCCACGAAGTTCTAGAACCCCATCTTTTACCCTATTGACACCCTGGCAGATCCAACTTTCCAACAAGATAATGCCCGACCACATGTTGCAAGAGTCACAATAGACTTCTTTCAACATAATGATGTCACATTGTTACCATGGCCACCAAGATCTCCCGACTTATCCCCAATTGAGCACGTGTGGGATATGATGGGTAGGAGATTGCTCAATTTGCAACGTCCTCCTCAGACTCTAGAAGCACTTCAAGAGGAGTTGGTGGTTGCCTGGAATGAGATACCACAGGAGGACATTGACCACCTGATCAGAAGCATGCCTAGGCGCGTTGGAGAATGCGTAGCACATCAGGGTGCATCCACACATTATTAAAGGTCAAAGGGCTTTAAAGCAGTGCAATCATTTTGAAATTTTTATCATTTACTTATTATGCTTCATTAAGTACTTATACAAAATTTTATTAAAATAAAACCATTTAATCTGGGTGTTCGGATTTATATGTCACTTAGTATATTTACAAAGACGCTTTGATTATATATCCATAATTATAAAGAGGCTCTGGTCATATATCCACATTTATAAAGATGCTTTGAGCATATATCCATACTTATCAAGATGCTTGGCTCATATATTCACATTTCTATCGATGGCTTACGGACTCAATAATTGCGGATAACGATAGGGAAATTAGGTGGCTCATACGGGGGTAACGCCTCCAGTCTCTGGGGGTTGTTATGGGACCCGATTGCTGGCTTTAGGTGGTTATGTTATTTACTACTCGGTTTCCTCAGGGGAAACGTCGGAGCGCTTGGAATGTTGACACGATGGCCTTTGGCCGACCTGGAATCCTAGGTTTGAATGACCGCTTAATCATCTTCTCTTGGCAATCGCCGGCATCTGAATGTATTTCATGGCAGGATATGCGAAGGGATTGTTATTCTAAAGCTTGTCATCTTGCTCGGTTATCTCTGATTAAGAGGTAATGTCGGAGCCTTTGATTGACACAACGGCCGTTGGCCAACATGATATCCTGAATCCTGGACTGCTTTTAGTAACAATCGTTAAACTCGGCATATATTATCTGTCGATACACCTGGGTATCACATAGGGTGTGTGCTGAAAACTATGTTGATCACATAGGCCGCTGTGTGCTTAAAATTGCCTAAGTGGAGGACTGTGTGTCCCAGGGACTGTGTGTCCCAATTGGTACTACTGTGGATAATTAATGTAATCCTAAGGTAGTGCACGTTATGAGCCGGTTGAATATGGAAGGTACTCAAGTCATTTTTCTAAAAATAAATATTGGCCTCGACAACTCGATCATATCGCTCTTATCGCTTACCGAAGGAGGGTAACTCGTTGCCGTTCCGTCACCAAGTAAGTGTCTGTAATATTATCCTGACATTGTTGCTCATATCGAATTGTTTACGTACTGCCCTTGTAGTAAAAATGTAATGATACAGTGTGGTACCCCGATGGGTTTGTGGTTTTCACGTTTATTATTATATTCTATTATTATCATATCTCGTTCGTATCCTACCATTTAAGGCTTTTCGATGAATGCGATATTTTTAGGATATTCAACATTTCCAAACGATATATACGTAAATGGGCTTTTTCAGAAAATGGCCAACCTATAGACCTGTCTATAGTCATAGTATATTTTCAATAAAAATAAATTCCAGAAAAATTATTTAAAAAATAAAAATTTAAGGGCTTTTCGTAAAAAATGTTGGAATAAATTTTAGGTTAGGAACAAGATATCGAGATGCGGTTTTCGCGAGCATGTTTATACATCATTTAGCTACGTTTTCATGAAGAAAAGATCATACCACTGCATTTGATTTTTTAGAGAAAATGAACCATTTCTGTCGGAATGTCGAAAAAGCAGTCTAGCGGCTACATGGGAAACTAACAAAACTTCAGATATTATAACCTTTGTAGTCCAAGAACACGTCTTCTCAACTAGGCCAAGTTTGCTGAAATCGACTCTGCTACTTCGAAGATACAGGGCTTTGAATCCCCCCACCACTTTATTTTTAGAGATGCTGCAAAAATTGTCAAAAAAAGGGTTCAGATTATCCTCGAATTTAATGATCAGGTATTTTTTGTTAGGTTGATATAGCGGAATTCACAGACACCTCACTTTATTAGATTTAAGATTGCAGTTACGCCTCCTAGCGGTTATTTCATAAACCTGAACATATTTTCCAGGTTTTTCTCTTGGCCCTTTTAGTGAGAACTTTTCTGCCGCAAGCCTCTACGATGGATAGGTTCCCAGATACAGTACCTCTCATTCTTAGTTGGCCACAATGACTAAAACATGTTAGGAGCGACACAATAACTTAATATTGCGATTTAAAGTATATAAAAGAAGTAGTTATTTTCTACTACTACAGTAGTAAGAACATTAAAGATTAAGTGTGTAAATATATAAAATATATAAATGGACAGTCATAGAAGTAAATAACATCGAGAAGTTTAAATAATCACATTTAAGATACATTTAAACCATGGTACACAAAACACCACAAAAAATTAATTGGTATGCAATTTTGGAATAAAAAATAGTCAGCTAGAATGTAAGGGCACTTGTCAACAAGATATCTCCTCAGATGGACCTTGAGAAGGTTAATGTTGGTAGTTCTGCTGAACTCTGTGGGTAATGATTATGAATTTTGGTGCATGTATACAGTGGAGATTTTTCAAATAAGTTCGCGTTATGTACAGAAACAGTCAAATCATAGCCATTTCTTGTGTTGTAACAGATGTAGATTCTATTGTGCTGTATGAATTTATTTATTTGGCAGACTGCGAAGATAGCGCATTTGTATATGTATAGGGCTGTTACTGTGAGCATATTGTATCGAATAAAGGTTACCTTACAAGAGTCTCTTCGGCTAAAAAAAAGCTAACAACTCGTCTCTACAGTTCAGATATCCTATTTATCAGCCTTGCCTGTCTTCACACAGCTATGTTGTTGCAGTTGTGAATAGCACGTACATAATCTAGATGTTGTAACAGTTTGTTCCATTATGAATACTGCGAAGTATGATTTTATAATTTTCTTGCAGACATGATTTGTATGTTCCCGCCATGTTATTTTTCCGTCCACATGCATGCCATGAAAGGTAGATACATCTGAACAGATATCTTCGCACAAACGCGGCTTACCATTATAAAAATGCGCATGAACCGTCTTACTTTTATTTAATATCACGCTTACAAGAACAGTTATAGGATTTCTGAGGCTGGTAGCACCGTGCCTGGAAAACTGTCTCCTGTTTATAAAATGTTATGTATAGCCATCCAATTCAATATCTGAATGACCTTTGCTAATAAATCAGCCACGTGCACAGTCGTAAAATGCAGATGCTGCAATAAAGTTTTTAATCCTGCCTCTAGATATGACCATATCGTAACTTTTATTGAAGATGAAAAATTATATAAAGATCACTGTGTAATTTCTGCTTTTATAACTGACACATGAGGATTCATCCCAGTTAAACATTCTTATATTCTTATTGTACTTTTACGCAGCACATCAGTAAGGAAATAATTGTAGAAATAATGAAAATAATTTATAAAACCTTAGATTATTCCTGTCTATAACGGATATGAGCTCACTTTATTGCATTAGAAATGTCAACGTTGACTGGATTATTATAAATAGTAGATTAGGTAAATCGAAAAAGCATTTAGATACAGTACAAATAGTTTTGGATAATATCGTAATCAGTGATCCTCAACAAGTCGCAAATATCTTTGGGAATGATTTTGCCAAAATTGCCGAGGATACGCTGCTATCCATATACAATATTTTAGAGAGCCATTTTTTATACAAAATAATCTAATATCATTATTCTGTAACGATATTGTTCCATCAGAGTTATTATCAGTTCTGCATGACTTAAAAAATAAACTATCGGGCGGCCCAGATGGCATACCGATGAAGGTGATAAAGTTTGTGGATGACTATTTGGTATATTCCCTATGTTACATATTTAATCTCTCATTCAGCTCAGGTACATTTCCGGATAGCTTGAAGCTAACCACTATCGTTCCTGTTTACAAAAAACGATACCGAGAGTTACAATTGTCCACCACAGACTAAACAACGTCATCAACAAAAACTCAATTTTGTCAGCAAACAAACACACACACACTTTTAAGCTATATCTATGAGAGCGACATACCATGGTTCTCTTCTTCGATCTAAGTCGGGCATTTGATTATATTGATTATAAATTTCTCATTGAAAAGCTCAGACATGCGGGATTCAGATCCATCAGTAGATGAATAGATAAAATCTTTTGTATCGAACACAAAAATAAAAGTAAGAGTGAGTGATACCACATCAGATACATTTGAGATAAACTTGGGGGTACCTCTCGGATGTAAATACAGGGTGTTTCAGAACTAAGGGATCAAACTTATAGGGGTTATTCAGTGTAACAGTAGAAAACATTTGAGTATAGGGACCCATATCCGGAAAAGTGTCACTACGGCACTACGGCCCTAAGACGCGTTAAAATTTAGAAAGACGATGAATTGCCTAAATAGGATTTAATGCATTTAATTTTTGACTTTTGTACATGATATCATCACAACAATTGTTCAAAATGTCTTCCTCCAACCTAAATACACCGATTTAAACGTCGCACATGATTTCGGGGGACTTGACTAAACATTTGATACTCATTTTGAATGATTCCAAATGCTACTGTAATTCGTCCAATTAAGTCTTGCTCTGTTTCTACTGGAGACTTTACATGTACCTACAGAAAAAAATCTAGCGTCGTTAAATCGGGTGACCTAGGAGGCCAAGAAACTGCTCCACCTCTGGCAATCCAACGGTGCCCAAACCGCTGAGCCAAATACTCACGTACTTGTACAGCAAGGTGAGCCGTCGCTCCATCATGCTAAAACCACATTTGCTGTCGAACGTTCAATGGAACATTTTCAAGAAGTTCTGGAAGAATTTCCTCCAAGAAACGCCGGTAAATAGGTCCTGTTAACCGTTCCGGTAGAAGGTATGGCCCAATCAAATAATCATCAACAATGCCTGCCCATACATGGACAGACCAACGTTGCTGATGTTTTCTAGGAAATATTGCGTGGGGATTTTCTTTGTCCCAAACGTGGCTATTCCTATATGAAATAGAATTCACCGGTCCATAAAACATAGCGTAAAAAATTTGGTTGTGCAGCGATTTGATGAAGAAGCCATTGACAAAATTGAACTCAAGGATGATAATCGGCTGCAGTCCATTCTTGAACTTTCTGGAAGCGGTGAGGATAAAGTTGTTGCTCGTGTAGCACCCGCCAGATGGAAGCGTTACTCGTATTCATATCCTCAGCTATGTGACGTGTGCTTCTTGATGGTTCGTCGGCAACTCGTTGGGGGACCTCTTGTTCAAATTCGACCGTTCTTACGGTTCGAGCAACATTAGCATCATGCATGTTGGTTTTACACATGCCTGGCTCGGAGAGCCGCCGATGAATAGCAATAAGCTTTTTGTATCCCGGATGCTGTCGTTCGGGATACCGTTATTGATACAACCGCGCTGCTGCTCGTGCATTGCAGCTTGTTGCTCCGTATGCCAAATGCATATCCGCCAATTCTTGATTGTTAAAGTTTTCCATTAGCAATAATTAATTTTTGTCTTATCTTTTCTAGAGATAACAACACATAAGCGCCGCATATGGGTCCCTATGCTCAAATATTTTCTACTATTACACTGAATAACCCTTACAAGTTTGATCCCATAGTTCTGAAACACCCTGTATATTATCACCTCTTTTGGTTAGTGACGAAGTCATAGTAGTACAATACGCAAATGACACAACTATCAGTATAAGCGTAAGATCATCCGAACAATTCAAAGATAAGGCAAGCATAATTCGACTAAAATTTTCGGAATGGGGTAAGGAAAACAAGGTTTTAGTATATAGAGCCAAAATAAAGTATATAGTTTCCTATAAAAGACGAACTCTATCAGTGAGAAGGTAGAAAGCCACACATTTCTGGGTCTCTACATGGACGGACGAAACACTTTCTTGGGAAACACAAATAGAGTATGTGGCTAGTAAGCTTAACTCGGCTTACTTTGCATTAAGATACCTACGGGGACTAGTTGGTCGTAGGTGTCTCCGAAATATACTCATTTTGCAATGGCATACTATCACATGAGGTACTTGAGTATATATTGGGGCTTTTTTTGTGGCAGACAAAGAATATCCATTCTACAAAATAAACTGATAAGGTTAGTGGACTCTACCCAATAGACAACTATAGACCAGTATACAGGATGTTTCCAAAGCTGAGTCATTTATTTCAACTGCTTGTAGGACTCGTCAAAAGGAGTTGATATACCAAAAATCACCTATATAAAAGATGTGTATTATGTGATTCTGTATCCCAATTTTTCCATGTCATGTATTAATTATCCACATTTTCGATTTTTTTTACGTGAACAGGCTCACACAAATAAAGCATTAAGAATAGTCCATTTATATTTTAATCGTGTCTACAGCTATAGTTTAAGCTTTGATGTTTTAGTAGCTACTTGTGTTATTTATGTTGTATACGGAATAATGGAAGAAACAAATTGTAGATAAGAATTTTAAAAGACGAAAGCTTAGTTGATGCAGTTAATGTTTGTGTATTAAGGGATCAAGGTGGATGAATTCCACATCTTCGATTTTTTTTACGTGAACAGGCTCACACAAATAAAGCATTAAGAATAGTTCATTTATATTTTAATCGTGTCTACAGCTATAGTTTAAGCTTTGATGTTTTAGCAGCTACTTGTGTTATTTATGTTGTATACGGAATAATGGAAGAAACAAATTGTAGATAAGAATTTTAAAAGACGAAAGCTTAGTCGATGCAGTTAATGTTTGTGTATTAAGGGATCAAGGTGGATGAATTTGTGCGAATGCCATTTCCCACTGCTTCTTGATTTTGCTTTATATGCTTGAGGTAGGAGAGTTTATTTGAAAGATAGGAAAAGCGATATGAGGCACTTTCAAAAATCGCTCCAAAAAGATTCGGTTGAAGCCGGCAAAGCTGTAGCTCCCAACGTCGCATATTGCTATCTGTTTGAAGAATTATTCCTAATACGTATTCGTTTCATTGATTCATAGCGTGTATAAAGATGACTGAAAAAAATAGGTATTATCCATTCTTTATTATTTTTTATGCATATTTTTCACAACCACAACTCTTAATAAATAACAGTAGGGCTCTAAAATTGTATGAGAATATGCAACATTCATAGTATAATTAGTGTAATCACTTTTTATCTCAGTTTGCTTTTTTCAAGAAAAACGAAAATAAGAAAAAAGTATTTACTTGTTTTAAGCGCTGCCAAAAGACATCCGCTCATCTCTGGCTAGCAGCGAATATACCGTTAAGCTCACATTCAAGTGAAAGCAGAGCTCTATGATGGATAAAGCCGCAAGGTAGTACCGTAGATGGAACACGGTCTAGAAAAAAGAGGAGGTTTTAGTGAGTGAGAGCCCCACACTGTAGCAATGCATTGTCGAGTTGCCCAGCCGGCAATGCGCCGTTGCGTGCGGTAGGTACATTTCCTTCTCCCTAAAAAAAAAAAGTGAAAGCAGAGCGGTTTAATCGCAGCTAGCCAGAAATGGGCGAACGTACTCTGCCAGTGTGTAGCTCGGTGAGCTTGAGTGCACTAGATGGCACAGACTATCTGTCACGCGGAGGTATCGTAATATATTACAATTGTTGAATGCGCTTATATGTATAACTTTAGGGCGGCGTTATTTATTATTCGCTAACAAGATACATTTGTTACAAGGAGAAACATGCATACCATAAAAAAGAAGCTTTTTTGATAAAAAAGACATTTTGCACCGGGCGTCTCCAAAGGGTTTTCCATTAAGGACTTGACAACTTTGTTTCAAATAAAATGCAAACCATGAGATATCTCGAAAATTTTATTATTGCATTGAAGTATATTCAAAACATTTATGTATGGAATTCGACCTCGTTCATATGTGTACCAGGGGCATGTTCGCAGCGATCGATTCGTTGAACCCAATTTTAAATGACTCGGTCACACATTTCGACAGAAAAGGCCGCTATCTCTCGTTCAGTATTATCTGTGAGCTCCTCTAACGACACCGGCATGTTGGCGTAGACCAATGTCTAATATAGCCCCACTAAAAAAAGTCTACAGGTGTTAAATCACACGATCTAGGCGGCCATTCGATAGGACCATTTATCGATATAACACGTTCACCGAATTTTGATTTCAATATTTCGATTGTTTCACCTGCTGTGTGACTTGTGGCACCGTCTTATTGAAACTACATATCACTAAAGTCTAGCCCATCCAATTGACCAAAAAAAAAATAACATTGCAACATGTCTCTGTAGCGATCTCCCTTGACTGTAACGTGACGGTCATTTTCATCAACGAAAAAAAAAAAAAACGGTCCAATGACACCACCGGCTTGAAAACCACACCATACAGCTATTTTTTGTGGATGAAGTGGTGTTTCTTGAAGCACATGAGGGCTTTTACCTGACCAATAACGCATATTCTGTTTGTTGACGAAGCCGTTTAGACAAAAATGCGCCTCATCACTGAAGATGATTTTGCGATGAAATTGATCATTTCATCGCAAATCTCAACATCTCTAGAGCCCAATTCGAGAACGTACGTCGGTTCATATGATCGGATCGCTTTAGTCCTTGAGTTAACTTGATCTTATTAGGGTGAAGGCTAAGATTTCCTCGCAAAATTCGTCATAGTATCTGAGCAATACCCATTTCTTGAGAACGCCGTGGAATCGACGTGTTCTGTTCGTTTGCGACGGAAGCTTGGATGGCAGCAATATTTTCATCACTTGGACCAACCCGTTGCCTCACTCACACGGGAACATCCAGCAGCGAATATGTGGAATAAAATTTTTTTAATAGACTATGAATTGCTTGTCTACCGGGACGAGAATTATGACCAAAAATTGGCGTTAACGGTCAAAGTTGCAGTCACCGACTCGGAATTTGGGTAGTGAATTTTAATTATTTGTTCGTTCGTGTACTTCACTATGATGAAAATGTTTTCTTTACTTTATGATTTGACATTTGAAAGTTCAGTTATCAAGTCACTATTGATTAGATGTAATTATAAATAATAGTTTTCACAGGTTTGCGTTCGTTCGGAGAAGGGGCCGGAAAACTCGTATTTCCAATATTTTCCTTTACTAAAATAATTTTTTTGACAAATTAAAAAAAATTTGCTTCCGTCTCTGACACTTTTTTTTAAGGTTTTTAATTTTAACCTTTAAATATGGCCATTTTTGTATTTTTCAGACATTAAATCGTCTATAACTCGCAAACGATTACCTTTAGAGATTTACTTTGATTCATAAAACTATGTCCAAAGCGAAAGACTAATTTTTTGTAATTTGTTTAAGGAACTCTTTAAATAAATTTACACCGGGCTGCCGCCCGACACGGGTATTATCTTCAACGTTATAAATAACTATTTTTGATTTTTTTTTGTGTTTTCAAAAACTTTGAGGAGAATTACGGGAAATCACCACCGCGCCTGCGTTGTGTGTAATTACTGTTAGTATGTATATGACTTGACAGTGTACAGGGAACATAATTATTTCTTATCGCTCATTTCTGAAATACAGCAAATTTGCTTATACCTCCAGTAATGCCATCTCTGAAGCAGATTTTACATTGATAACTGAAGGCTCATGACGTTAAGGCAACACGTACAACTACAAAACGAGTTCACAACCTGTCCATCAGCTAGTGCTACGTTAACATCTTGTAGAAAAACCTACATAATGTCATAAAAAACCAATACAATGTCAAAAGAATCAACATAATGTCACTTTTCAAGGCTGAAAACTCTCGATTCATGTTAACCGGCCTGCAACAAAAGTGGTTATAAAAACAAATTTGAGATGGAACATTTTTCCCACCTACGCGAGCTTTTCTACTCGTCTACAGACTGTTACCTTAAATCACTTATTATTTTTAGGTCAGCGTCACCGCTTTGCCGCTTCGCAGTCTCGCCCCCGGCATGCTCAACGTCTTTCTCCCCCTACCATCCGCCACCAGCATCGCAACCCTCTCTGAGCCACCCCCAACGGCCGGCAGCTATGATGTTGGCGTCCACGGCAAGGTGACCCCGTTCCGGTTCCCGTTAACGTTCCTGTACCGGAGGTCGCGAACATGTCCTTGGACGCGGAGAGGCAGTTCCTCTGCCCAAGGCTCATCGACTATCTCACCATCGTCGGGGCCAGGATCAACACGGGACCAGGCGGTGTTACCAGGCCTAATACTGGACCGCATATACAGGTAAAAATATGAATTGAAATTTAATAATAATAATGATAATAATAATAAAAGTGTATACAGGGTGGCGCATCGAAAGCGAAACAGACGCATTTACTGGCAGCTCAGTTTTTTTTTTGGAAAAACGCTCAGACCTGTCGATTCTTTTTTCGAGGGGGACACAAGTTTGGCAACAAATCACGCTAACACGTGCAGCCCCCTGGGCGGGGGTGACACCATCCTTAAAATCTGAAATGGAAAGGGGGGTCGAGTGATACCTCATTTTAAAGGTCTTTCAATTCCCTTTATAATGATGTAAAATACATGAGCTTCAGTGCAGTAGTTTTGAAGATTTATTGATTTAAAGCTTAAAGTAGACTTTAATAGGTACATCAGATTAGTTTGTACTACTTTAAGAATAAATTTGACTAAAAGAATGTACTTAATAAGTAAATGCTTTTCTTCACTACGCCATGGTTTGTTTATCATTTTGTTGTCGAAAATAGCTATTGGAGCGTTTTTTTGTGGCAAAAAAGTTATTTCTTGAAGAAAGATAAGGAAATATCTCGTACTTATTTTAAATAGGAATTTAGTACATAGTCTACGAATGCGTTGACCAAACTTTGTTGCTAAAATAACTTGTAACGCTTTATTACATAAATTAACCATGATATATTTCACAGCAAAAAGAGTTGAAATTATCGAAATATTTTTCGGAAATAATCAGTGCGCTAATAGAACAGCAGAAATATTTAATGAGCGACATAAGAACAGTAACGTGCATCGAAAATATGTTCTAGAACTTGTAGCTAAATTTCGGGAAACTGGGTCAGTCGCCAATAAAAAACGCAACATTCAAAATCCCATAAGGGCAAGTTTATGTAGATCCTACGTTAAGTACCCGAAAATTGGAGACTGTGTGTGGCGTTAGTCGACGCACTGTCCAACGAATTCTAAAGGCCCATAGTTTTCATCCGTATAAAATTCATCTGGTACAAGAACTTAATGAAGACGATTTTGATCGGCGATTACAATTTTGTGAAGATATAAGTGAACGAATTATAAACGATAAACATTTTCTATTCAACACGTGCTTTTCCGACGAATGTTGCTTTTTCTTAAATGGCGTAGTAAACCGTCATAACTGCCGATATTGGTTCGATTGTAATCCCAGAATTTATCATGAGCTTCATACACAGCAGCCACAAAAATTAAATTTTTGGGCTGGTATTTTTGGCGATCATTTAGTTGGTCCTTTTTTCTTACCTGGAAATTTGACCGGTGAAATGTATTTGGAATTACTGGAAGACGCCATAGATCCTGCATTAACAGCCATAATTGAAAATCAGAATGATCGGCGGTACATTGCGAATAGGTTGATGTTCCAACAGGATGGTGCCCCATCACATTACGCATTACGTGTTCGACAATATTTAGATCAGACGTTTCCAGATCGATGGATTGGTAGTTGGATTTCTTTATGTGGGGTCATTTAAAAAGCAAAATCTATGCTACTCAGCCAACATCATTAGAAGACCTGCGACAAAGAATTGTGAATGAGTGCCTTCAAATTACTCCTCAAATATTGCAAAATGTGCGGCAACGTTTTGAGCAAAATCTTTGCCGCATTGGTGGCCATTTTCAACATTTACTTGCCTAACGGGTCAGTTAATTTTTCATTTTTAAATTACTTTGCTGCCAAATGTATTGATCTCCACTAATGATGATGTATTAGTTTTATTTAAGCTTCAAATCAATAGATCTTCAAAACTACTGAACTGAAGTACATTAGTTTTATATCATTATAAAGGGAATTGGAAGACCTTTAAAATAAGGTACCACTCGACCCCCCTTTCCATTTAGGATTTTGGGGGTGGTGTCACCTCCGCTTAGGGGGCTGCACGTGCTAACGTGATTTTTTTGAAAAACTTGTGTCCCCCTCGACGGGTCTGAGCGTTTTTTAAAAAAAAGCTGAGCTGCCAGTAAATGCGTCTGTTTCGTTTTCGATGCGCCACCCTGTATATAAAAACCAGTCATCAGAGTAGTGGAGAGTAGAGTAAAGTTAGTATTATTTTTACTTAACATTTATCACCTAGTACCAGAAAATCGGACCACTACTCAACCTAACGGGTGCGCAGGCATTGACAGTACATTTAACGCTATTCAATGCCCCACGCTCTGTCTCTGAGAATGTAATGCATAGCAGCCCTGGGATCCTAAACTCTGTTAATAACATACTATATTCTTTGTTACGAATTGTATCTTTTGATGTTTCCCTTAAGGTTTTCGCCTGTTATCATAATGACGAGAACTTACACATATAAGTTAGGTGCTTAATGAATTGTGGAAAATAAATTGGATACATTATTAGCTATAATTATCTGAAAACGGTTTCTGTAATGACCAAATAACGAAATAACATATAAGAAATACAATTCAAATAATATTCCATCATTTTCCGCAGGCATTACATTTTTCCTTTCTGTCATTCTCTTCGAAAAACAAATTGGCGTTCCAGTCGGAGATATGCTTATATGCTTATATTGTAAAAATATTAGTAAAATGAATCAACAATATAATAATAAATGGAAAATTGCCGGACGACTTAAAATCAGTAAGGCAACTCCACTTTATAAATCAGGTGATAAAGACTGTATGAATAATTATAGGCTAATAGCTGTGATCAGCGTTTTATCCAAAATTGTTGAAAAAATCACGAAGAAAAGAATGATGTCGTTTATACAGGGAAAACCAAATTTGTCTGACGGCTTGTGTTCAATGTGTACGAGAGAGAAGCGCGAGAAGTGCGAATCAACACATGTTAGAAGGAGATATAAGCTGGTTGAGGAGCGAAGGTCACCGCCTCATTGCCTAGCAACGGTGAAGCAGAAAGTCGCGCAATCTGCCCAGCTGCCAATATGTTACACCAGAACACAAATTAAAAAATGTGATAAACTGACGCATATTTTCAACATGCATGTTAATTCAAGGAGCTGGTGAAATATATTGGCAACGGGGCAGATTGCTGCGTCTGCGTTGCTGAGTAACGCGGGGATGAGCTTCACTATCCAGGCGGCTTCTACCTCTTTCTAACATATGTGTCTGTACACACTTCTCAAATTGAACTCAAACCGTCAGACAAATTTGGTTCTCAGTGTAGATGAAAATACATTACCTGACCGTTACCAGTATGGATTCATAAAAAATAGTACTACGCTTGCAGCTGCAGTTGGTTTTGTAAATTATATCTCAAGCGCTCTGATTGAAAAACAAGTGGTTATAGGGGTGCTTATAGACTTAACAAAGACACTTGATGTGGTAGATATCGATATATTATTGAATAAGCTACAATATATGAAAACTGGTGAAACAAACACTGATTGGTTATCTAGTGGTTATCCGCAGGGGTCAGTCTAGGGCCACTATGATACTCTCTGTATGTTCAAAATTTGAAGAAGGCTAATCTTCATGCAAGGTATTTTACTTTTGCTGGCCAGTTATCCTCTGTAAAGGAAATCAGATCCGGCTCTGCGTGATGAGGTTAATTGAGATCTTGCTCTTTACTGTAAATGGCGGTAAATTCGGATGAACTGAAGATCAACATCGATGAAACAAAATATCTAATTTTAATATAAGAATAAAATAGTTGAAAAGTTTTGTATAAGAATAAATAACGTCAAAGTAGAAAAAGTATCAAGCATCAAATGCCTAGGTTTAAATATCCTTCAGAATTGGAATTAGACTACTTACATTAAATATTTAGATTAACTTTACATATATGTTACCTATTTGGGGAATGTGTGGTAAAACTAAATTTCATAAAGCACAAGTTTCGCAAAATAGAATTTTGTTCAACTATGGCCAACATGGATAATATGTATAAAGTACAGTAAAATAGATAAGCTGTTGGGATTAGAACAATTAAAATGATACGTAAAATTTTAAATAAACACAAAAGTGTAATACAAAAATTCTGATCACACATGATGTGTATAACTATGAAAAAATATCACATCATAATTTTTTCCAGTGGAATCCAATAGCAAAGTAACTTCCTCGCTTGATAATGTTGGTTCGGTTGCCAACTTGAAAGTATCTGCGCCATATTTCGAGCCACACTGATCAAGCTTTAGATTGTTATAAAACTTTTTTGGGGATCGGCGGTAGGTCTAATAGTGGAACAAGAATGTACTCGTATTTAATGTAACTCGTGAAACTTATTCTGAGGTTTCATGTCCTCAAAAACAGCTATTTCCATCGAAATCAAGCATTAAAAAATCAGCAATATCGTATTAGGGCTAGTCCGTCTCTGATCTATTTTATATTGTGTCCTTTAGGGATCCCAGAGACCTTATTCCTTGTCACCCTGAATTTAAGGATACAACTACTCTCTTTGTTGCTAAGTTAATATCACCACACAGGATACAAGGAGAAAATTGTCTTTTCTGAATATACCGAACGTACTTAAAAACAGGTACAAAATGGCTAACACTCAAAAAGAGGGGCTGAACCGCCAAATTGAAAAAATATACATTACCACATACGATGACATATGTTACCTGAATTACTACAACCTCGTTGTAAGTTCCTGGTAAAATAGTAAATCTTGCGAAACTTTCAGCCACCAGAACTGCTGAGACGTTATCCCGTTCAAGACCACAAAGACTTCCCAATGCCGCTGGATATGGTGTATTTTTGCCAACCAGAGGGCTGTTCTTCAGTTGGACCAAAAAGGACAGCGCTGCGGGAGGCATCTTCATTTGTATTTACTTTGACTGATAAGGATTCTGGGAAAACTAGGTAAGCCGGAGAGGAGAAGGAAACATTTCTTAGCAGCCTCACTAGAAAATTTGAGATGAAAATATTTAGGTAGTTCTAGTGCATCTAAAACCTTATATAAATCATGGGGAAATCAAAAGTCGTAAATCAAAAATTTGATGTCAGCTTTTCGCAGAAATGAGCGGTAGACCCCAAAGGTCTTATCGTCCTATCCCAATTGGGGCTTCGCTATACTTCAGCATGTTTTAATGGTTATAGCTGAAAAGGACACTCCAAATTATCTCACTGTACATTAGTCAAAAGGTAAATATAAATCTTTGTATGTAGACGAAAATGTAAGTTTTGCAGTGAGAAACCTACTACCTATAATCTTGACTCAAACGGGGTACTTGGGTTAATCCCGTAGGTAGATCACGAATCTGATAGTAAATTTCTACTGGAATCGATTAATTTTCCTCGCAATTAAAAGGCTTCGCGAGCTTAGTATCTTTTGATGATCATATCTTGCGTCAACGAAGATGAAAATAGAAATACCTTGTACTCTCTCCCTCTCTATCTGTGTAATCTCAATCACCTTTCCACTATCAATGGGAGGCTACAAAAGTCTCATTTTTTGCTTCAAATAGGGCCCTGCGACACTATAACACTCTTTGAAAGCCGCATGTGAAACCGGCAACCCAAAAATATGCAAATGTAGCGGGTTTGCTTCGTATGTAACAACAGAAGATGAAAATGAACGTTTTCCTTTGCGAAAACCCTAAAAGAAAATTAATAAAAAATCGCCAAACTCGTTTCGCGGATAAATCGGGTGTATAGATGACGAATCACATGGCAGTCTTTTGCTAATATTGACAAAAGGCCCAAAAAGTCTCATTTCCTGCTCTAAATAATATAATCTATCTATCAGTCTATAATAATCCATCGTCTTTTGGTGGTCATATTTGAAATCAGTATCGCAAATTGGCCCAGACAAAAAACGTGCAACCTTTGAAAAGTCTTTTGGTGTTAAACACAACCACTTTTCTAATGAATCTATTTGTTTTAGGTACGGGATTTGTGTAAATTTTTATAGACCAATAGAAAAATGTACAGTGTCAGCTGGCTTGTCAAAAGGTAGGGCAAATACGAGTTTAAGGAGAGACTCATGGAGGAAAAGTATGGAAAAAAGCTCAGACTCAGCATTTTCTAGGTACGAGAGAAACACCATTTTGAAAAACAGATATTGTTACCTGCTTTTTGTAGTGACTATAGGAGTAGTAATATAGGACCAAGTGATTCAGATAGAGACTGTCCAAGTAGACGAGATTCTGAATCAACAACGGTGAATTTACCGCGATTAGGGGTGATTCCAGCCAACGATTCGGAGAGTGGTGGTAGCCATTCACCATCACCGAGAGCTAGTAGGAGACGACAGGTGAGATGAAATAATTTAACCAGTTACAGATTATTTTAGGATTAAAATACTTGGTGTGGCAATTGAATCAGGGGAATTCAGTGATAACTAGGAACTACTACTGACTTTAGAGGAAAAATCCTTTAATTCAGTTTCCAGTGAAATCTGTACATAAAGTTTTTAAAAATTCTTCCAAGATTGCGGAGTCGAGTGCATATCGAAAATGCAGGTGTTTGGATGGCCGACGTGGTTGGAGGAGAAGCGTGAATCGGCAGAAGACGATCCACGTGGAGGAGCTCCCATTAATTTTTATGCCGATGTGTTTGAATGCGTCGATTCGATCTAAGTAATCGGACGATCTCTCATAGATTAGAAATCAACGAAGAAATCAATTAAGATGTTACTCAAATGTTAGAACATGCGAAACAACAAAAGTACTGCCAACAGTTCTTAGCCATTCCCGATACTACCCGGAAAACCAAAAATCGGTAATACTTCATTTTCCTCGAGTTTATTCAAATTTTTACATTTTTTGAATAGAACAGCAAAATTGCAACATCTATTTTTCACATTTTCAGACAGGAATGGACATAACAATTCGAAAACCCACTGTATATACGTATTGTCTGTATTCTTTTACTGGAAAATTGTTATAAATAGTATTTTATTCAATTCGCGATATTTTGGGTCTGGGGAAGAAACTTGGCAGGATTGAAAATATCAGTTTGCACGAATATGTTTTGGCTTTCTTCTCAGCTCCATTTCCCAAATCATGAGGTTTTGCCAGGAAAATTAACAAAAGCCGGATAAACAGGAGTTTTTAACATCCTCTTAGGGTATAAGCTGAAGTAGTATTGATATAATTGTTCCGTAAATGGATCAAATAGTCTAATAACTAAAACTGACGTTAGCCCTGCATCCGTATTACGTAACTTAAAAAATGTCTACATCGATTTTTTATGACATTGTGTAGGTTTTTTGATATCATGCAGGTTTTCCTATAAAATGTCCCCTTGGAGCTAGCTGACATTCACTTTATGCTCACTTGTAGTAAGCAAGGACTGAACTAGTGGCAAACTAGCGGCTACCTAGTTCCTAAGTTGATATTTTGTCGATTTTCTTGATATTATATAGGTTTTTTACGTAATAACCCTGCCGCTCTCATCTCCAGGTGAACGTTGACGTGGCTTGCCTGTTTACCTATTCAGATGACCCACATAATGTCCCTGAGTAACATGCCAATCTCTCGTATGCATATATACAAGTAGAACACAAATACGGAACACAGAACATACGGAAAATATCTTACAAGGATCTACTAAGAAGATTCAGGCTCTTCTGGACGGTACTAATAGATTCTTCTTTGAGTAACGTACACGACACTATAATTTAACAGAATGGTAGCTTGGTAACCAGTTCCGCACGGGTATTATGTATCTTGAAAAGTGACATTATGTCGATTTTTTTTGAAATTGTATTGATTTTTTGTATCATTATGTTGGTTTTTCTGCAAAATGTTAACTTAGCATTAGCTGACGGACACTCGTTTTGTAGTTGTACGTGTTGCCTAAACGTCATGATGCTTCAGTTATCAATGTGATGTAAAATCTGATTCAGAGATGGCGCTATTGGAGGTCTAAGCTGTAAGTTGTATACTATAGCTAGCAGGAAACGGCAATGCATAGGTGCATAGTGGAGATTTGTGTGCTAATAATACGTTCTGATGATAATTCCATTGAACTCTTGTCTCAAATACACTTACTTGGCTTCAAAGCTAGAAATTAGTTGCGCATTCTTTGTTTCTTATCCATTCTGGAAATTAAATAAGCAAATTTGCTGAATTTAAAAAATGGTAGAAATGAGAAATAATTATATTCACTGTAGACTGTCGAATTAATTACAAGTCATATACGAAAACATGCTAATTACACACAACACGAGCGCGGTGGTGATTTCCCGTAATACTAAAAGTTTTCGAAAGCACAAAAAAACTTAAAAAATCGTAATCTATGACTTTAAACATAGCCCGCCTTCAGAAAGGACAACGTATATATATATATATCCCGTCGGGCACAGCTTCATTGGCAGCATATTCAGTAATGGTTTTCTCACACAGCAAATATCACTGATTTTATACACATGCAGACCAATACACATAATTATCCAGATGCGATCTTGTTATTCAACAAACTTTCTTCTGAGAGATGAAAACTACAGACTACTCGGCTTCACAAAACATATGCAACCAACAATGCGTGTAGTTGAGTCATTCCTCCATAGATGGACGGTCACAAATCACAATGATAATATTGAGCAAACTTCGACTAACTGTTTGCACCCTAAAAACTACTTAGTCCTCAAGATGACATGTTATAGGTCTTTTTTGACGTTTTACAGGTTTTTACATAATACCCGTGCGGGCCCTACCGGTTGGTGTCCATGAAAAATAAAACCAATTTGAACACCAATATGACTCTAGAATGAAATCAGATAGCGGACTGTTCAATGCCTGAGTCTAAATGTGCAAAACTCAAGAAAATCTGGAAATATGCGTTTTTTCCTGTTTTACGTAATTTTTCGGGCACATAATCACAGTTTTGATAACCCTAAAAGAATGCAGTAAAATACATACGCACATTGAGTTTTTCAACTAACTGAGCTATGAAATTTCTCCTCCTGTAAAATGCAAAGAATTGAGGTGTATCGGTAAAAATATGCGTTTTTCGATTTTTGGTGATTTTCCGAACAAAAAGTCATGGTTTTGATAACGAAACGTAATTCAGTATATTTATGCAGTTGGTTCTTGTGTTAGTCAAGTACTTCTTTTCTGACTTGAAATGACGCGAATTGAAGAAAATCAGTGAACATTCGGATTTTTCTATTATTGTAAATTTTCTGGACGAAAACACATAATTTTGACAATAGAACCTAAAAGTATGCTAACGCATATGTGAAAATTGAAGAAAACGCTTGAGAATGCGATTTTTCCGAGTTTTGGCAGACACCGAGGTGAAAATTAATGATTCAGACTGAGAAAAAAAAAAGATCGCAAAAATCGCTGATATAGAATGGGATTTTAAGTCAGCTAGTTTACTACCTAATCAAAAATTTAAAAGAGAAAATTAACAAATGTTTTTATCGAATTTATAAGTGCGACCAATCTGTTAAAAATCACGATTAGGTAGGATGCAACAATGTAACACCGGTGATTATTCCAATTTGTTCAAGCAAAATTGTACCCGTAAAATATTAATTTTGAAATACACGTCTTTGAGCTTAGGGGCCCCTAAGGGCGACTTATCAATCTGAAAATTTGGCTGAGGTGATTTCACCCAATATATCTCAAGCTAAATTGATCCAGATCTGTAAACCTTATATTGCATCGCCAATAGCACTTCCAAAACTTAATGGCCACATCACGTATCTTAATAGATCTCAAAGGTCGTTACTTTCCAATTTTGCCGATTTTGTAGAGTTAGTTTTTGAAAAAAAATAGATATATTTGCTGTATCGGAAACTTGGTTGTACGAATGTACTATCTCTGAAACTGTCAATATCCCTGGCTTCAGCTTTTGTAGAAATGATAGGCCATCCCGTGGTGGTGGTGTCGGTACTTATTTTAGAAGCAATATGAAGTACGAAGTACTTACTTCTTGTACAGTTGGTCACTGTAGTTACTGCCTGGGTGTAATGTATAGACCTCCGAGTGAAAATGTTTTGAATGCTATCGAATGTCTCGATAATTTGCTATCTGGCCTAGTAACTGAATACGACAATTAAATCATCTTATGTGATCTAAACGTTAACTTATTGATAAAAAATAACGGAATCAGTCAGTGTTTTCAGTCATATGGCTTTACACAAATTATCTAAGATCCCACTCGTATTACTGAGACAAGTAGCACTCTCTTGGATCCCATATTTCTGTCTGATGTTGAGGTTTGCGGTACCATCAACGCTGATATCATTAGTGACCATCAAATGGTTTTCTGAGACCTACTTTGTAGTTTCCATAACGAGCATAAGTATGTGTCTTTCGGAGACTATAAACACTTCAACTTAGATAACTTCAACCGAGACTTACATCAAGTGAAGTGGGAGCAGGTCTTGTACTTTAGTGACGTTGAAACCAAATTGAAATTTTTGACTGACAACATCAATGCTATCTTTGATTTACATTGTCCAATTCGGACAGTGCGTGTCACTAGACCGAAAGCACCATGGTTGACAGCCAATTTGAAGTTAATTTTCAAGGAAAGAGATAGAGCGTTGCCTAAATTTAAAGCCATTCCGTCTGTTCAAAATTGGAATAATTACAAATCTTTGAGAAATTATGCATTACAGTCGTTACGGAATGAAAAGTCTGCCTTTTTGGCAGAAATTCCTCTTTATTATAAAAATATTTAAAAAATATGCGCGTTCAAGCAATTAAATCTTCTGAAATCCCATCAACATTCACAGACCCTTACAAAGTCAATGAATACTTTATCTCAGTTTTTCAAAACATTGATGAAGCGTGCTTTGAGAAAATACTTTACTCAGAACAAATAACTTTTTGCAAAGAAATTCATTTTCTTTTAAGCTAGTTGATTTAGATGTGTGATTAAAACTGTTATCTGCTGAATCAAATGGTTTTCTGAGACCTACTTTGTAGTTTCCATAACGAGCATAAGTATGTGTCGTTCGGAGACTATAAACACTTCAACTTAGATAACTTCAACCGAGACTTACATCAAGTGAAGTGGGAGCAGGTCTTATACTTTAGTGACATTGAAACCAAATTGAAATTTTTGACTGACAACATCAATGCCATCTTTGATTTACATTGTCCAATTCGGACAGTGCGTGTCACTAGACCGAAAGCACCATGGTTGACAGCCAATTTGAAGTTAATTTTCAAGGAAAGAGATAGAGCGTTGCCTAAATTTAAAGCTGTCTGTTCAAAATTGGAATAATTACAAATCTTTGAGAAATTATGCATTACAGTCGTTACGGAATGAAAAGTCTGCCTTTTTGGCAGAAATTCCTCTTTATTATAAAAATGTTTAAAAAATATGCGCGTTCAAGCAATTAAATCTTCTGAAATCCCATCAACATTCACAGACCCTTACAAAGTCAATGAATACTTTATCTTAGTTTTTCAAGACAATGATGAAGCGTGCTTTGAGAAAATACTTTACTCAGAACAAATAACTTTTTGCAAAGAAATTCATTTTCTTTTAAGCTAGTTGATTTAGATGTGTGATTAAAACTGTTATCTGCTGTATAAAATCCAATGCTTCTGGAACGGATGGTATCACCTTACAAATGTTAAAGTTATGGTTTCCAGTAATTGGCATTTATCTGCTACATGTCATTAATATTTGCTTGGAAACTGGATACTTTCCCGACCTTTGGAAGACAGCTCTGGTGACTTCTCTGCCGAAATTGTCTAATTCGATATCCATCGCTGACCTCAGACCAATAAGCATATTGCCATTAATGTCTAAAATTTTAGAACGTAACTAACTTATACACAGATTCTTGATCATCCCAATGCACATAATATAATCCCACCCCATCAATCATGCTTTCAGAAAAACCACAGTACAGCGACAGCCTTGTCTTATCTCATTGATAGCATCATATCTTGCATCGACAGTTAAAACATGAGCTTGCTGGTACTGTTACACTTTTCCAAGGCCTTCGATACGCAGATGAAGTGTGATTTTAATGCCTACAATGTCCAGGAGTCCATGATGCTAGTAAATGCGGATCTTGATATTGTTAATAGGTACTACAGCACTCACAACTTGAGTCTAAATTCCTCAAAATGTTCTGCCATATTATTTGGCAATAAAAGATTATGTGAAAACCTTAATCCATTAATTCACATCAAAGTTAATGGGGAGGAAATTATTATTTCTGAAATAGTAAAAAAATTGGGCATTCACTATGACTCGGACTTACGTTTTAACTCCCATCTGAATGCTGTCTTGAAAAATTGTTATCTATCCCTCAGGCTTCTATTTGCAAACAAACATATTCTGGATTGAAACATCAAAATTAAATTGTGTCAAAATTTAGTTATTTCTAAAATGTTATATGGCTTATCCATATATTACCCACGTCTGACGTCTATTAACGCAAAACGTTTGCAGATAATGCAGAATGCCTGTGTACGGTTTATCGAGGGCCTAAGAAAGTTCGATCATGTATCACACTTGTATCGTAATATTGCATGGTTATGCGTTCAAAATCTTTTCAAATACCCCATTATCAGCTTTACTCACAGGATCATACTAACATCATCCTCTCAATACCTCAGCTGTAAACTTGTTCCAAGGGCGTCTGTGCATAATCTTCAGGTTCGTAACCGTGACACCTTAACTATGCCGATACATCGCATTGCACTTTTTAGACGAACTTTCACATACAATGCAATTCTATATTTCAATAGCTTAGGCCAGGATCTGAAAACTATCCATTCTTCCAGCAGTTTTAAAACTCAGTTAAAAAGATATTTACAAGAATTGCAAAACAACTTAAGCAGCTTAAGAAGTTCCTTCATTTTCACACTTTTTTTATTTTTGATTAGTTATTTTTCCGTTTCTTCATAACCTATTATCTCTTCTTCTTTTTATAGCTAAATTGGCATAAATCATCCTATTATACGGTAACTTAATCTTTGCAGTTTCAAATTTTTTGTTTGTTTTTGTGTAACTTATTTTTTTCACTTTTGTACGGGGTTAGATGGTGGAATAGCGGATGCTAAATCTCGCCCCATGTAATGTACCACGTTTTGGTCAATAAAGACGATTATTATTATTATTATTATTTGCTACCCAAATTATTGTTTTCTTTGACAATGTGTGCATTCGAAAACGACAGCCTTGACAGATATTATTTGAACTTTGACGATATTATATAGCTTTTATATGTTTTTTCAGAGGATCAGAAACCTGTCATTAACCTCACTCTGTATATTATCGCATCATCCGTTCTTTTCATTATTTCGAGAGTGCCTATTCATCTTGAAAAAGTTGATTGATGCTTGCAATGAATCTTCAAATCCTCGAAGAGTTGGTGGTTCAAAACAGCTGTCTAGGTAAGTTCGAAGACTATCAAAAACATCGTCTGAATCTAGTAGCACACTCACCATATTTGCAAATAATAATCCTTTAAACTTACACCATTTTTGTAACTATTTCGATTTCTATGTGGTTTGTATAAAGTTGTCGTTCTGAATAAAACAATTTCACACCCGTGTGAAAATTCGTGTAATATCATTAGGCAAAACACACTTCTTCGGGAAGATGGTAAACAAGCAAATAAATTCTCAGTTCTTCAATATTATTATCGAAGCCCTATATCCATACTGTGTTGCTATTTGACTGGTTAAATTTTTCAGAGATAGTGTTTGGAGTGTTTTAACAAACCACGCCACTGAGGCAACATCGTCTATCGTCAATCATGACGTAAAAGAGATAGAAACATGGATTCTGAAGTTGCTCTCAGCTCCCGTGCCTATACCTGGAAAAACAAAGTGAGTACACAATCCAGCGGAAGTTTTCTAATAAAACACTCTCTGCTTCTTACGTCAGAGATACCCTATTGTAGTTTTATAAGTAAAATCAGTGTTTTGATTTCAAACTTACTGTGTACATAAGTGTTGATCTTCATCGTTGTAAAAGAAAATGTCTTCTCATATACATCCAACTGTCCTGCATCCCCCCATCTCAAAAATAAAGAATGATGTAATATTAACTAAACCCTTAGATCACTTCTTAATTGATACTGTACATACAACCAATAATTATGTAGACATCGATGGCTTAGTTCTAATACGATATATCCCCCAAAATGTCGAAATCGAGATTTTGATGGATTTCAAATGAAAAATACCATTTTTGCGCATATTCTAATATGGCGTATCTAAATCCGCTGTTATTTTCGATTCCAATAAGATGTATCTCTCAGCATCCACTTGTTCACTGGACCTGATTGTATTGGTTGCTAGACGGTGCTCTCTTTATTTGACCAAATTATGCTATCTACGGTTTTTTACGACAAAGCGTTACGCCAGAGTAAGTGTCTAAGAAATCTTATCAGAAATGTATACTTCGATTCGAAAGAGTCATTAGTAAATTGCTCGGAAGTTTGATTAAAAAGTGAAGATTGGTTTCAGCCTATTGGATCTTGTAACTGTTCTGTTGGTATATGACACGTCACGTATACTACCATACAGGGCACTCACGACTTCACTGTGTCTTTCACTGACACATAGGCTGCGTTTATTACACTGAGCTGCTGGACTTCAGCGCTATCTTGAATACGCTTCAGCAGTTTGTATTCATTGTCAGTGATTATCAGTCTATTGAAATGACATTCTAAAACACACTTAAGGGTTATGTGAGTCGCACGATCGAAGGTTACCGAACTATTCCAAAGAGTTCACTGCCTTACGCTTCATCATTAATAACATCTGTGAGTTAGCTCCGAGGGAGTGGTTCGGTACTGCGACATGAGAACAATTCAGTTAGATTCACTTGGCGCATTCTATAAAGTGACAGCTAGCAAATAAGCTACAGCATCACTCTAAATGAACGGAGCGAGTATGAACGAAAGTCTGCTTTGAAAATTCTAGTCAAACCGATTGTGCTGTGGTCAGATACCAAAACTAAAACACCATATTGTCCAATGCCTTGTCTCTATTGGCCACACGGTATAATATAGAGATTGAGCAGAAGCATTTGGAGAAGGATCACATTCAAATGGAATGTGACTTGACTCATTGTGTCATTGAAAGGCGCCTTAGATCTAGCTAGAGATGCGATCATTCCCTTTTGACGTAGAGTATACAAATTATTCGTATTTTCTGAATTTTGAAGTACAACTGTAAAAGGTACAATTCCGTAAGTCCAGAAAATAAGAAAAACTATTTGAAGGCGAAAGATATGAGATACCTAAGATATGATAGCACTGACCAAATCTACTACAAATCGTAAATCAACGATCCTTATGAAGTCTTACCTCAACGCCAAAAACAAATTGATATAGTCTATAAGCCCAAACAGCTCTACGAGACAAGGCTTAAGATAACAAAAAAGAAATGGGATCATTTGCACCGATTCAAAAAAGTAATGTCTGAAGATGTAAACTTTTACGATGCACTCCAATATGAAGGAAGTATGGAGGAGATAAAATAAACTAGAAAGTCAAACTACGTCGAAAAAGAACCAGAAAAGTCGTCGGCGGACAATGATAAACTAAAAATTGAAGGTATCGTAGATAAGAGGTAGGAAACAATTGTTACTTGGCTCACTAACAAAACAAAATTTTATAGTGTTCTAACAACTTTAAAAACTCGAGGATATTTTTATGTTTTCCTTTGTTGTTATCAATTAATAAACGATTATATAACAAAGTGCTGTTTCTAACAAAATTATATTCACTCAATATGCTGTACCCCAATTAGTTTCCTAATTTTTATATTGAATAAAAAAGTCATAACCCACCGTGGAAGACAAACAGGTCATATCAAACATAATGATCAAATGCTAATATGTACTTCTTAAGCCACATACAAGGCTGGAGTGGTCTCTACTTGTCGATATTTTTTTCAAGACAGATCAAGCTAATCTCCAATGTGATAATAAAAACATCTAACAGCTTTAAATGACAAGTAATCTTGGATAAATCGTTTTTTCTTCGTACTGTAAAACTCGATTTTTGGGGATACACCGTACTAGAACTAAGCCATCGACATATAGAATCTGAGAGCTCTTTTCAACGTGAGGCATGAAATAATAAAGTTAGTAATAACAAAAATTCTGATATTCAAGATCAAAAGATAATTAATCACAAGTCGTGACCCAAAATATAACATTATATACAGTATCGCGAAGTGTTCATTAAAAAGATACGGGTTGTTTTTGCAGGGTTGCAGTTTTTCGAATTTTATCTTCAATTTGCTATAAATAATTACTCTTGTGTTTTTTTCCTAGCGTGCACAGTTTTCGCAAAAATAAAAATAAAACAAATTAGATCATTCATGAAGAGCCCAGATACAGTAGTTTCAAAATATTAATATAATAATTGATACCAACTTGACGTTTCTTGGGTAGTAGTTTGTCAAAGTTATGTGTTAAACGATTGTTGTCGTTACTACTTTTGTTTTTTTGTAAAAGTCAAGTCAAATGGAGTTTAGCAAAGATGAGTAAGCCGATATTATTTTTGTGTACGGGTTCTGTAATGGAAATGCTTTAGCGGCTTCGCGGGAGTATGAATGTAGATTTCCTTACAGAAGTCAACCTACCCAAAAGTTTTTACGCGTTCATTTCTAAGACTTCCCGGGGAAGTTATACATCCTTACTATCGGCAAAATGTGAAGTGTCTGCAACCCGGTGACAAAGTGCAACGGCAAAATTTTTGTGAGTGGTTACAGCAAATGCTTAATCAAAATGCAGATTTTATTGATTTGGTTTTGTGGTCAGATGAATCGGTTTTCACGAGGAGTGGAACCTCTAATTCTCATGATGAACATATTTGGTCGTAAGGAAATCCCCTTTCTGTAAGAATTCACTCGTTTCAAAACAGATTTTCTAGACATGTCTGGTGCGGCATTTTTAATGGCCAACTGTTTATGCACGTATTGCCACAACGTTTAAATGCAAACTCATACTTAGCTTTTCTAGAGAATTACATACAAAATGTGTTAGATGATGTTCCGTCAGCAACGAGAATACGAATGTAGTATCAGCACGACGGTGCCGCATGGTCAAATAGTCATTATAGACAACGATGGATTGGCAGATACATTGGCCTGCGAGGTCCACAACAAATTTTGCGGAAATACGATTTTCTTTATTAAAAAGATGCCGCACTTGTATCCGTCAGAATTGTGTGCACTCTTGGAAAAAACACAAGAGTGATTATTTGTAGCAAATTAAAAGTGAAATTAGAAAAATTGCGCGCTTAAAAAAACATACCAAATTTTAGTTCATTCCAGTTGGCGGTTTTAAAGATATTAAAAAAAAATGATTTTTATTTTTAAACTTCAACACCGCGTATCTTTTTAATGAAGACACTCCTTAAAATGAGTTCCTGTGTATGATGCTTCATGTTTGGTCACGACTTGTGAATCACCCTGTATAGTTCAAAAAATGTATAAAAATCAATTTATATCAACTCCCGCTCTTTAAAAAATGAATATGTTAAATACCTTCCCCTTTATTCTTAAATTATTTATCGTTATGAGGGATTTGCCAATTTGTATAAAAATTCTTAAACTTCTTATTTTCAGAGTCGAAGTTGAGGTGCTTTCTCCCAGCGTATACGATCCTTTAGTTTTTGCGTTACCTAGTCACACAAGGTTCAGTCTGGTAGATTATCCACTGCACCTGCCTTTAGAATTACTGGGTAAGTACTGTTTAGATGCATCTACATCTTCTATACAGTCGGAAACAAAAATGATGGACCAGTTTGGTGTTTCCTAGACATACGGGTATTACGAATTTTAAAAAGTGACATTTCGTCGGTTTTTCTGACATGTCGTAGGTTTTTCTACAAGATGTTAACTGAGCACAAGCTGTTGTACACTTGTTGTGAACTAGTTTTGTAGCTGTACGTGTTGCTTAAATGTCAGCGAACAGCGATCATAGCATTTCGTCGTTTTTGTTATCGCTTCTAAGTTTTTTACATAATAGTCGTCCGGAGCGATATTCTCGTTCTCAAAAACGCCGATCAAATGTCTTGATTTGAAGGAGCTAAACTCTCTACCTCCAACAAAATAACATCGACCAATTACCACTACTTCCCATAATAGATACAAGTAAATTGTACTTCATTCAAAAAAATAAATTAATTTGAATTCAGTCTGTTTGTTTGTTTGTTCAATATTTATTTAGCACGATTGCTATAATTAGACCCTTCTAAACAATTACATAACATACAGACATTCAGAAAAAAAAACAAAATTTGCATCTCTAAGAATTTTCATTGTCCATGAAATATTTCTTTAATTTTCTTTTAAATATCTTTAAATTACAAGTAGACTTTATATTATTATTTATTTTATTAAATTTAAGTAATCCTTTCTGAAATATTGATTTGCAAGTTATATTACCATTGCAATTTTGTAAATAAAAATCTATATTTCCTCTTGTATAATAATTGTGGTAATGATTATTCAATTCTATGTAGTGTTTGTTCTAAATGTTGTGGCAAACCATGATTTTTTATTTTAAATATAAAAATAAGAACCAAATATGATATAAAGTTTTGTATATTCAACCACTGCAATTCTTGTAACATATATTTTATTTTGGTGTACTTATTTTTATTCAATATTATTCTCATAGCTTTATTTTGCAAGACTTGTAATTTTGAGAATACAGCTTCATTGGCAGTCAACAAGACAGTTGAATAATATAGTAAATACGGTAGAATAATTGTATTATAAACTATTTTTTTGGAATAGGTATCAAGACTATGAGAAGCCCTACAAAAGTAATTTGTCTTTTTGGCAATTTTTGAAATAATGTATTCACAGTGATCCTCAAACTTTAGTTTGCTATCAATATATGTACCTAAATATTTAATTGGTTCAACATTTTCAAGTATTTCTCCGTTTATCCTAACTGTGCTACTATTTTCTTTTAGGCATTTCAATATTAGCATACATTTTGTTTTAGAAGTATTCAACTTTAGTTTATTTACATTTAACCAATTTACGATTTTTGCCAGAATTTAGAATTTTTAAAGCAGTGTCTATATTTTCATCTGATATGTATATTAATGTATCATCTGCAAATATCTGAAGTTTACAATAATCTAAAATATTACAAATGTCAATGATGTATAAGATAAATAGTAGTGGACCTAGTTTACTACTTTGTGGTGAACCAACAGGAATATTCTTTTATCTTGATATGTAGATCCAATTTAGTTTTTTTGACTTCTGTCAATTAAATAGTTTTGCAGAATTTTGAATACAGATCCTTTAAATCCGTAGTGATGCAATTTTGTAAGTAATTTATCCCTGTCAATAGTCTCAAACGCACTTTTGAAGTCCAAAAACACTGTTACTGAATGTTTCGGATTGTCCATACATCTCCTCCAGTCCTCTAAAATCATTTGTGTTGCGGTTTCAGTTAAGTGTTTCTTCCTGAATCCAGCTTGAAATTTGGTTAAAATGTTATTTCCCTCAATAAATTCGATGATCTGTTTGTGAATAATTTCTTCAAAAACTTTTTCAACATCTGACAGAATATTTATTGGCCGCATATTGGTGTACACTCAGAATTCTTAACTTTAGAAACAGGATTATGGTAGAACACTTTAGTTTTGTTGGAAATTTGCCATATTTTAAACAGTAATTTATTAGGATTAATATTCTTGCTCCAATAATATCATGCTCATTAAGTATACTTTAATCTCACTCCTATTTTGATTTGATTTGATTTGATTTAATTTTTGATAGAATCTGCATGAGACAGTTAATGCTTATTGTTCTAAACTCACTGAATGATGTATTATAATCTGAGCTAATGGGACACTGATTGGGATCCCCGTCAATAATTGATTTTACAATGTCGTTGACACTTTCTATGAAATAGGTATTCATTCGATCTGCTATTATTTCTTCATTTGTTGTTCCCTATCGTCGAACTTCATTTTAGATAACGCACTTTTTCTAGTAGGAGAAACAATGTTTTTTAACGTTTTCCACATACATATGTTTGCTACTACTTTTACTCTGATCAATTTTGGCATTGTAATATTTTTTCTTTTCAACTCGTAGAACTGCTACAGATTGGCTCCTAGATCTTGTGTATTTTAGCCAATCATTTTAACTTCCAGTAATCATAAACTTTTTATAATTGTAGTCTCTCTTTAATTTAGAATCCTTGAATGTCTACGAGAACCAAGGTGTTGGATCTTTCCTTTTATAAATTATTGTCTTGACTGTAGCTGCTTTTCTGCAAACTTCAACATTATCCAATATGCTTATACGTATAGTAGCTACCATTAGTAATTTCTTCCACTTTGTTAGCATCAAATTTACTTTCAACTTCAGAACATATCCATGAATGATTACTGATCTTAGGAGGATGCATAACTTTTGCAATTGAATTTTGTTCGTTCGCTATTATCAAATCTATAATGATTCTTAATGGATTTATAATTCTGGTGGGATCATAGACTTTTTGCAATAGTCCATAAAAACTGACTACCTGTTTAAATGTCTTTATTATTATTGCTTATATAGGTGTGGAAACTTGCTTGAAAGTGCTGACGTTGATTCTTCTAGAACACAAAATAATACTGCAGTCGCGAGACTACAATGCATTATCTATGTCTGTGATGGCCTTTGTAAATATGATTTATCCTTTGGAATACATGTTTCCTGTCATACCGCTACTACCTACGTGTATGAGCTGTGCAGAACAGGTGGGTATTTATACTTATCTCAGGTTTATTGATAGGTCAATTTGCTCCCTTTGCATGAGATAATAAAATAGTTTGTGTCGATATTTTCAACGCGCCGCTTAGACTCAGATTCCAGGACTATTTATCTATCTCAGTAAATCCATAGATCCAATGTATTTTATTTTCAAGTCCGTTAACAAAGGAATATTATCTAGATGCTCTCACTTAGTGGAGGACTATAACCTGCTTTCAAAAGTGGTGAAACATTATTTTATAGAGATAGAAGTGGTTTTTTAAAATTTTATCGGACTCCAAAATCTATGTAAAATATATATTAGGAATGCCTCAAATATTAGAAAAATTTCTGAGAAAATGAGCAACAAACTTTTTCATATTTCATGCTCTTACTCAAGAATTTCAAATTATTAAGATATCTTAAAAATTATTTTATTCCATCCATAACAGTATGACGCTTATGAAATTTCCGTTTGTATTTTAGCTGCTCCTGGCACCTACACCGTTCGTTATTGGTCTTCCTGCTAGTTTTTTAATGTACAAAAAGAACTTCAAGTAAGTATGCTATTCACGTTTATCAATCTATATGTGCGACATTGAATATTAAAATACGCTTTAAAAAATGATTTGTAAAATACCAAATAGCTCAAGCTTATTGCAAAAATATTACAATAAATAGATGCCGAGTGCACAATGAGCAGGTGGTTGCTAATATATTTATGAGAAGATTATTGCTGGTAACACGAGAACTGTCAATAAGTGATAAAGTAGTAAAAGGAGTATTCTTCCAAAAATATAATTGAGGATAAACTATAGAGAACCAATGGTTTGCCTCAATAAGTTCGCAACCGTCGTATTTTTAAATCACATTTAGGACACAAATAATAATAATAATAATAATTTATTCACATCAATTACGCATATGCCACAAAAGGAAAATATCCCTGTATGTGGATATCATGCTAACACAACATACATAGTACAGGATGTAAATGTTATGGTAGTCATTATTGAAGTGGGTAATAGTGGGGAGGGGGGGGGGTCGAAACAGGTCAAAAAGTTCACATGACCCATGGGCCAAAAGTGAATAGATTTTTGTCTAATTGGCTTTATAGTTTACAACTTTAATTGTTTTATATCGACTAAAATCACCACAATCTTACTCATTTTTTTAATCTAATCTAAAACGTTTTCAAATTGGGTAATTAACAAATAAATGGCGTTAAGTTTTTCTAAGTTTAGCCAAAATTTGTATTCAGTAAGCAAGTAAGTTTCATTAAATTGAATACCTATTTAAAACACACTTGACAACAGCGCGTCGGTCATCATCACTCTTATTGAACCGGCAATCGATCGCAAACGGTAACAGTGGTTTGTTATACTTTTGCATATTTTTGCGGCGTTATCAGATTTATTTTACTTTAAAGTCGCTTTTCTCTGAAAAAATGCCGATTTGACCCCCCATGTTATATGAAACTTTTTGCTTCTTTTAACCCCCCTCTATCACCCATTTAAATAATCAGTATCATAACGTTTACACCCTTTAACATAGCAGTTATAATAAACTGATAGGACTAAAAAAATCTATATAAGTGTAATATGTACATTAATTTTGTATCGTAGACCAACAGTGAAGAAAAGATATTCGGTTTTTCCTAATATATTTTGGTATGTTATGATATGATTTTCAACCTAAGTATATAGAAGATTTCAACATTATTTCTTTTTTTGGTTTTGCAATAATTATTTGATTATATTTATTTCTAGTATCATGTTCATAATTTTTATAAATGGTCGAATGTTTATTTTTATGGAATTATTGTATATTATATCTAAAAGTTTTGATTCTATAAACCTCGATTTGAGGGATATAGTAAAGGTTTTACATGAATTGTTTTTATGAATAGTTTTTGTATTATTTGTAAAGAATTTAGATGGTCTATTATTCGTACATAATCAGATAATAACTCCATAGGTTATGTGACATTGTGACATTCAACTAATGTTTGATATGGAATTCAAAAAAATACGACACAAAATTAAGTTATGGTCACACACGCATGAAATGTAGGGACAAAAACGATGTTGTTTTTCCAAAGCGCAAGACATTACACATATAGAAGTATTTGAAAAACTTTGCTAAAATAAAAGTTATGGAAGCATGCACGTGAAATACCCATAATAATTATGTTTTAGATTACCAGATGACATATTTCTGGTAGATCTAGATTCGAATAAAATGATAACACCGTATGAAATCCCTCCGTTGCCTGAACCTGAAGGTACAATATTGAAAAATCACCTTAAACAGGTAAGCTGTTGAAAATTATAAAAAAGCTTGTTACCACATTCCCGGCAGTCCTTATGGATTATAACACATTAAATATTATTAAAATAGATAGCAATGATGACGCTATTTCCATAACTTGGACCAGGAAAACAAAAGTTATTCATTCGTCCATTAAAAACCGTCACAAATAAAAATTAGCAAGCTTTAATTTATTCAGCACCACCAAAATAGAGCCGTGTAGCATCTGAGATAGTTGAGCTTTTCAAACATTTGTCAGAGAGATTGGTTTTAAGAATTTGCAATAGATAATTGTTCCACAATTTTCATAATGGTTAACGGGAGTGTTTTACTTTAGCTTCAACTTTTTTGATGTTCCCACTCTAATCTTCTTCCTTATTCTCGCTTCCACCATAAAGGCAATGCAACTGATGGATCAAGCTGGAGTAAATATAACTCTTACGCTAGCATCTTTTGCGTTGTAGTTTGCGATGTGACAGAGGAAGAGCCAACTAAATATGAAGCTTAAGATGATGTAGATGCATAATGCAAAACTATTCACTGAAGGAAGACTTTTTGTCATATATTTTCATAATGTCTGATAGATACAATATTTTGCAATAATCATACGGAATACAAAGTTTAGTATAATAGTATATTGAGAAATAGTTTTGGTAAATGGCTTGTTCACCTGTTTGGTTATTCCTCTGGACAAAGTCTAGCATGCGTCTGGGTATTTGCAAAGCTGCTTTGACATAGTGAAGAACTGCGAAATGCGTTCTGATTCAGATAGTATTAAAATTTATTAGGTATACCCCAGCCATACAAAGATAATGGAGGATTGGAGTACACCTGGGTATACTTGTAGATTGTCGTAGAGGAGCTCCTCCCCTCCTAGTTTCTCGTGAGATCACCACTTTTTTTCTCACAGATAAATTGAATTTGCAAGTTGAATACATTTGTTTGAACAAGAACGAATAGATTTTTGTACGGGAGTCGAGTAAATTGGATATGGTTCTCTTCTGGACTTTTTTGCGACACCGTGCAAGTGCCAGAAAATTTTAGTTTGTATGGCTTCTTTAAGACGAGGAATTTAAGAAGTAAATCTTAGAGCTTGCATGAATAATCTGTATTATTTAGGGGGTTTTGCAGCATGTTATTACAAGTAACTAGTCGCTTTGCTACATCGTATTTGAAAAAATGAGGTTGTTCAAAAGTATTTCCAACAAAGATGGCGGCGATAGATTTGGCTGAGCCGATCACCTTATTAAGGGAAAATATTTTGATTAGGAGATTGCGAAATTTTAAATAAGCAATTATAGTGAAACCCATTTTATTTATGAATATTTTTTGGTATACTATTGAAACATCGGATCCTACTAACACTTTTTAATATTGAACACCACCGTTTTTGAAGCATACTGTGCGATTTTCCTCGTCATTATTTATTTTTCATCTAGTCAATAACTCACATCTCCCGATTCCTACCGATCAAAATTGATAAGCTTCGAAGTGATTTTGTACTACAAGAGTCATTCATTGTTAGACAAACATAAACTCAATTTATGTTTGACAATCACACTGTGAAGCAGCCATTTCGTGGTATGATAGGTTGAAGCCAATTCCTTATAAGACACGTGCTGAATACCAGAAAAGTTTTTCAAATTGACTCTAGTTTTGTGAGATAAAAAATATTGACTATTCCATTGAGAAAAAATACTAATATGTATTGTGAAGGTATTATTTATTAAGCTTAAAAATATATTTACTCATGAAATTAAAAAAAAACATACAAAACACTTTTTGTAGGGTTGTTTACCATTGTTTTGATTAGGTTAATTCCAGTCCAATAATAGTCTACCAACATATGGTGGTGTCACCTACCTTGGTATCTTTCTTCCATTATACTAACGAGTGCAATTCTTGAAAAGGAGATAATGGAATAATCAGTAGAAAAGATTCTATTGCCTTTACATCCTTGATCTGGTAAAAGAATACTTTTAATTTCTTCACATCATTATATTTTACCACAAGGTTAGCTTTGTCTTCAGAGGATGACGGCGATTACTTTTGTAGTTTTTTTTCTGAGAATGACCTGGGGAACCTTCTTCTATCAATGTGTCCCGAAAAATTATTTCAAGAAATCACCCCCTGTTTCTAGGAGAAATTGTTTGATTCCTGAGTGAACAAAAACAGAAGTGACATATTGTGTGTGTTTAATACAACTTTCTATAAAAACCATTAGCTTAAGCAAGAAATTATATATACAATTGGACATGGTCAACAGGAGGTCATGATAAGTTTTGAAGTGAAAATATCTGCAGTATCGCTAGATTTCCTTAATTACGTGTTGGGCTATCTCGTTGTCTTATACATTCGTCCAGTCGTCGGGTTCTTGAGTCTTCTTCAGTTATTTTATCCCAAGCTAGCTGTACTTGGATGCGAAGAGCCACTAGCATTTGTGGAATATGGGGTAAAGAGGTCGCTCTTATACTAATCACGTCCTATATACACCTATGTTCAATGGGCCAATGCTCTGGAGGTCTAGGAGACCAGGGAAGGCTGACTTGAGCGTTTTCAATTAAATTGAAGTTCTAGCGATATAAAGACGGGTACTGTCTTGTATAAAAATGGGCTTTGATGATATTTCAAATGATGCCATTTCAGAATATTTTGCATATACCCCTGCTTCATAATACCTCTTCTAATAAAAGCTAGAGGTGAGAAGCTCAGATTAGGTTTTTTTGTGAGAGGGTAGAGGGTTGGCACCATACGCAATGGCGACTCAAGGTATAATTCTTACAGTACGATCCACGCAAAGTACAATCAAAACTTTTAATTGTGAAAATTGGGATGATGGTTGTTATAACATTGCTTTTAGCGATGAGTTTCAATTCTGTTTAGAAAAGTTCATTTCACATGTACTATACTGAAGGAGTTATGGTTTGGGGTTGCCATTACATTTAGTCCTAAGTCACTTCTAACTTTCGTTAGAAGAGAGATATGACGTCGGACGGGTACTTCCTGGAGATGATGGAACGTCATCTTTTGCAATACCTTGGGAGCCCCATTTTCCGACAAGATAATGCTTGTTCTCATATACAAATCACCTCCTCAGAAGAAAGGAGAACCAGCAATACTGCAAATTTATTCACTTCGTAATTTAATCGGGACTGCCTCTTGCTTATGCATAGGTGTATATAAACTTCAATTCGAATGAAATAATTTCTGCTGGGTGTTCTATTCGTTTGTCGCTAAGTATATTCAACGGAAGCTGTGAAATCAGTGAAATCTGTTTGTAGTAACAAGAGAGTACAACAGGCTATAGCATCAACTGCTAGTAGTTAGAAACGGCAATAGTGTTTTACGCTTTTTGTGAAAATTGGGGTATTTCTGCTTCACGAAATAAGTATGATCTCTTCGCAGGCAATCAACAGCTTATCAACTAATAGTGCAGTAACTCAACAACTCCAGCCATCCAGAAGAGAAAGTATATCATCGCCAAATACATTGAGGTTAGTATTATACTTTTTGCATTAGCATTAGCATTTTGTTCAAGCATTCAGTGATATCAAATTAAATATAAAGATATTCTGAAATACCATATTGATGTAGTTGAAGTGTCTGTAAAATCTTAAAATGTAAACATTACTTCTCACGCGTTTACGTATTTCGTTATGGAAACCGTCAATGTGTGGTAAGTATGTGCAGAGTGCTCCTCCTTTTTAAGATCTTTTTGTTACAGTGTGGGAAAAAGCAAAACGCCAGAGCCAGAACTGTCGCCAGCAATGTCTCCGGTGAATACAAACATTCAACAACACAAGCTTTCTTTGACACCTCAAGTGCCCTACATACCTCCTTCGAGACCTCCAACGCCTTCGTCGGGATACAACCCATTCGTGTATGGTAGTGATGTGGACTCTGTAGACATTGCTACTAGAGTTGCAATGGTAAATACTTCCATTATGTTGCATATTTCTACTTAGCTTTCAGTTCCCCCGCCAATAACATGAAGAAGTAAGATTGCAAGCGTTAACATATTCCATCAAAAAAATTAATGAAATCTGTTCAAAATTCCAGGCAGCGAGGTGGTAAACGATCTAGCTATCTACTAATCACTTACGGTGAGGTGCGGTATCAAGATAATTTTTCTCTTGGCTATGGATGTCGCGACTGTCCGTTGGTGGTAAACGGTCTCGGACTGTCGAACGTGGAGGTACCACACGGCGGATCTCTAAGGCGGGGCCAGTCTATGTGCCTGTATGCAGACGTGCTCCCTCGCTAGAGTCCGTATGACTTCCAACCCGCTGCCCCTGTATCCTCAATAGCCAAACGGGTGTTTAGGCCTTAAGCATTCGTGGTGGTTCAAAGGAAATCAGATACGTTCAGCCAACGTCGAGCATCCTTAGCTACTTCGTTACAGGGTGTTAGTCTAGATTAAGAAACCAAAAATCAGTATTTTGTTTGTTGAAGATTTATTTAGCATTAATGATACAAGGTCGTTTGTATAATTATTCGCTTACATTCTTTTCTTCAAACCATCTTCTGTAATTTTACATTCTTGTCTATTAAAATTACATCACTATGGATTTTGATTATTCATAGAGTGATTTTTTAATTACACCTTAACCATTTTTAAATTCGAACGCTGTTTAATATCATTTCTCAATTTATTGAATTCAAATACTCCCTTTTCTTCTAGTTCTTTTAACATGGACTTAATCCTAGCATATTTGTTTTTATTTAAAATGATTCTCATAGCCTTATTTTGTAGAATTTGTAATTTTGGAAATATGTTTTCATTTGGTGTAAACAAGATGGTTGAACAATATAAAAAATGGGGAAGGAATATAGTGCTTTACACATTTTTTTAGGAAAATATACTAAGATTATGAGAAACTCTATAGAAGTAATTTATATTTTTTTTTGTTATTTTTGAAATAATGTGTCCATAATGCTCCTGAAACAGTAGTTTACTATAATCATATATATTAAGGTATTAGAATGATTCGACTACTTCAGTTTTTTCAGTATTTATCATATCTGACAAGAGACCTGGAGGCTATCACTGCTTGGGGACGCAACAATGCTTCCAAAACACAGTACTATACGTTGACGAACAAAAAGCGTCCTAGCGATCATCCGGTTTCGCAGAGTTCTGCCAAAGAGCCATTCCTTTCGACTGGTGGGAGCCCTGATGTGGCACGAACACATCTCGTCAATAGCAGCAGCTGCTGGGTAAAAGCTAGGCTATTTGTTTAAGGCTAAGAAGTACTTTTCTCCGCATGACCTGCTCACTCTATACAAGGCCCAGATAAGGCCTAGCCTCGAGTATTGCTCACACGTTTAGGTCCGACTACATTGTCCATGCTCGATGCTGTCCAGAGGAGGGCGGTCCGACTGATCGATGACTCTTCTCTAACAGACAGTCTCGGGACCCTTTCGCACCGGCGGGCCGTCGGCGATCTAGCAATTTTCAACCGCTACACCAACGGGCTGTGCTCCTTCCATGATGCCGCCGCTCGATGTGCCTGCCAGGCAGACCTGCCTGACTTTGGCGTCCCATCCTAACCGTGTCGAACTTCATACATCCAGAACTGGCCGACATGACCGCTCCGAGGGTGTCGAGATTGTGGAACAGTCTACAAGATGAAGCTTTTCCCAGTTCTACTAACCTTAGGCAGTTCAAAAATCGTATTAAAAAAATTTCTTTGGGATCATTATAGCAGCCGCGGTGCTCCGGCATTTAGGCTTCTGCCTGCGCAGCTTCTTCGATATATAAAAAAAGGAGTCTAATTCTATTGTCACTTAAATGTTTTCCTATTGACATACATTCTTTTATTAGTCTTTAATTTAAGTTTATTGACATTTAACCACAATTTTTTTAATATCACCATTTAACAGTTCTAATGCAGTATCCAAATGCTTGTGTGCCAGATATATCAATGTTTCGTACGCAAATATTTGAGTTTTGCAGGGTTATATAAATAATACTCCTCTCTTGTACGCTATTCATAATATTTCCAGCTTTAGTTATTTGACTTCTACTTACTAATTAATTTTGTAAAACGTTTAATACTGATCCTTCAAAGCCATAGTGATGCAATTTATCGTATACCGGTCTTATCGAAGTCAGAATCTCGAATAGTGATGTAACAAACGCACTTTCTAATTCACATTAAGAAACAGATACATTTTGTTGACAACATCCTTTCTAAACTTCTCATCTATTGAAATCAGGAGCTTGCTCTGATGTGTGGTCAATCGTTCGGATTCATGCAATATACAGAAAAAAATTCATTAAAAAATGTGCTGAGCAGTTACATTCCTTTGAGGTACGTTACTTCGCAGCTTACATCTCGATACCGGAAACTCGTAGAACACCTTTTGTAAGACTTTATCAAATAACGTATGTGATTATTATTAAGCCAATGGGTTGAATAGACAGTTTGAGACGCCCTGTAGATCCTAAATTTCAGAAATGCTGTTTTGTTGCTCGATAGAACAATGTTGGAAACCCACTTTTCCATCTTTGCGAGAACATATCTTCATAATATGAATATAATGTAAAATCATAATGCTAATCATAAAATGTGTAATCAAAGACGAAGAACCATGGGAGGTGAAGCCTTAACACGTTCATGACGTCGTGTACCACATGGGGTACACAGTGCGCATTATATTTAATCCTATTTTAAAAGGCCACGTCTGCATAAGAAGCTTGGAAAAGAAGTTAGGCTGTACGTAAAGGTGGTACATGACTTGTGGTACATTCGATTCTAAGTAAGATCATATTTGTATATTATATAATTATTTTTGACCATTTAAACATACAAGGAGTCCTGAATAATATAGATGAAGTTCAACAGTTTTTAAGATGGAGAAAACCACTTGTATTATGTCTTACCGAAACACATGCTACAGAAGACATCACTGATGGTGAATTACAAATTACTAATTATAAAACCTACAGATGCAACTCCAACTCCAGACATACTGGAGGTGTAGTGATTTATGTTTACCACAAAATACAGATCACATTATTCGATTGTACCACTTTAGACTATGCATACTGGTATGCACATATACAGTTCAAATTATTTGGGAAACGTTATGATCTTTGTACTTTTTACCGTTCACCAAACAGTGATGCAGATACATTTTTAACGTTTTTTGAAGAAAAATGCGAAGAAATGTGGAATTTTAGAAACAATATAATACTTTTAGGTGATTTTAATTTAAATTATTATGGTAAAAGCATGAAAACAAGAAAATTGAAAGAAACCATAAACAACTATGGGTTCAAGCAAAAAATTGAAGAGAGTACCAGAATAACATCATTATCAGAGACTTTGTTAGATCTTGTTATTGTAAATTTCGAATGTGCAGGGATTAAAGCTGTACATACACCTAAAGTTAGCGATCACAGTTGGACAATGCTGCCCTTGGTAGGGCATTTTTCTGATACAAAAATTAAGAAAATCGTAAATACTATTAAGTACGAAAAACTTGAACGAGAACTTGCTGGCTGCTATTGGAATTTTGGTGAGAATATGGAAAAAATATATGACAACATAATAGGAAATATAAAAACTTGTTTAGATCTTGCAACTGATAAAAAAGTGATTTGCTCGACAAAAAATACACCCTGGTATCACAAGAATATTAAGGCAGCTCAAAATTTGAGAGACAAACAATACAATAAATGTATATTCACAAAATCAAATGATGATTGGGAGGTATATAAAACTCTTAGGAATAAATGTGTATATGTAATTAGAGAAGAAAAAAGAAAATTCTACGATAAACAAATCGATAATAACAAGTGCGACAGTGTAAAGATGTGGAAGACTTTAAAAAGACTGATCAATTCGAAGCCACATGATTGTGTAAATCAAGTTCAATTCGAAAACGGTACCGAAACAAATTCTTTGGTGATTGCAACAAACTAAATGAATATTTTGTGGAAAGTATTGTTGATATTGTAGGTACTGCCAATGCTGCACCTGACTATATGAAAATCAGTTTCCAGGGGGAAATGTTGCATACACTTTCAAAATTTCACAGCGTATCATTGAATTATCTAAGAAAAAAAGTAAACAGTTTAAAATCAAATAACAACTGTGCCGAAATGACTACTAAAAACGTGCTGAAAAACTGTTTCGAAATTTTGGGATATCCTGTATTAAATTAGATCAATTGTTCACTGAGAAGCAGTTCTTTCCCTGAAAATTTGAAATGCTCTACAATAACACCAGTTCCCAAAATAAAAAATTCTAAAAGATGCAGCGATATGAGACCAGTAAATGTGTTACCAGACATTGAAAAATTATTAGAGTCCATAGTACATGACCAATTAATGCAGTTTATAGAAGAAAACAAAATTTTAGTGGAGGCGCAAGCAGGCTTTCGAAAAAAATATTCCACAGAAACAGCTTTCCAGTTGGTAACTGAGAATTGGAGAAGAGCCATAGACTCAGAAGAAGTTGTCATAGCAGTATTTTTGGATTTGAAGAGGGCATTTGAAGCGATTGATAAAGATATTTTGTTAGGTAAATTGAAGGCATATGGTATAACAGGAAGTGTTTTAGATTGGTTTAGAAATTATTTGTCTAAAAGGATGCAAGTTACAAAAGTTAATGACACTATTTCATCAAAAATTGAAAATACGTTGGGTGTTCCACAGGGCAGTATCCTGGGACCACTTCTTTTTATTTTATACATAAATGATTTACCTGCCATAGTCAAAAAATGCAAAATTCAAATTTTCGCCGATGACACTATGATTTATATAAGTACTAAAAATATTCAGTCTGGTATCTCTTATATAAATGAAGACTTGAAGCTTGTCTCAAAATGGTTAGCATCTAACAGACTAAAATTAAATGCAAGTAAAACGAAAGCCTTGTTAATCGGAAAAAAACAATGTACAAATGTTCAACTGAATATTGATGGTGAAGATATTGAATTCGTAGAAAATTTTAAATACCTGGGAGTTTTTGTTGACTCTCGATTAATTTTTGATATTCATTATGAAAAAGTTATAAATAAGATTAGTAGTAAAGTGGGATATTTATCGAGAGTTTCTGGATGTCTGAGTTCATATAGCAGAAAAATTATCTATAATACCATTATTCTTCCAAATTTCTTGTACTGTTCGACTATTCTATATTTAGCAAATAATTCCATTTTTGAAAGACTGCAAATTTTACAAAATAAGTGCATGAGAATAATACTAAATAAAGATAAATATACTCCAATTAGGCAAATGCTTAGCAAATTAAAATGGCTCAATGTAAACAATTTTATCAAATATCTTGTAATGATATTCATTTATAAAGTAAAAAATAATATATTTCCATCAAGTCTAACTAATTTAACATCATCAAATGTCGACCATCATTTACATAATACCAGAAATAAAGATGACTTCCATTTAATGACCAAAAAGTATAACATATGCTACAAATCTGTATTCCATCAAGGGTTGATTGAATATAATAAATTATACTCGGAGATAAAAGACCAGAAAAATTTGACAAAATTTAAAGTAAAATTGAGAAATCACTTGTTAAATCTACAATTATAGGTTGCCCAGCATTTACATCATACACCATATGGCTTGAATTTACTAGTTCTAAGTTGTTTACAATTGTTCTGTTTATGTAGCCAAATGTGCTAAATAAATCTTTCTACTACTACTACTACTACTACTAAATAAATTGGATCTTAGGAATATTTTCAATATTATTTTATTCAAGTAACCTTATTTTGTTACACGGTACAAAAACAGCTAAAACCTAACTTATAAAAACCTCTCAAAACAGAAAAAAGTCAAAATTTTTTGAAATTAAAAAAAAAGCAAATATCAAAATTATTAGGAAACTAGGATTTCAGAACGTTTTTCGTTAGGACAGTCGAAACACATTGGCGGTTTGTTGTCACAATCATCGCAGTAAGTCATCAGTCTCTTAGCTTTGGCTCTTGCTTCTTTTGACCCTCTTTCTCTTTGTAATTTGTCGTAACAGGAAGTACACCGTTTTCTATTGTTTCTAGCATTGCCTTCAATTTTCTGTACTTTATGTGTAAGTAGATTTTTTACTTGTGATCAATAATCTTTTATATACATGTTTCTTTGTTTTTTCTCTTGTTTTTTATTGTTTTCAGTCATGTACCACCGGTGGTACACGACCTCCCTGAACAACAAATATATGTCACAGCCGTCGTAAACCACCGGTGGAACATGACTAAAAACACTAAAACACATTTGTATATAAAAGATTATTGATCACAAATACACGCTACGTCGCGAACGTGTTAAGGCAACTAACAGTGAGGAAGATTTTCCTGTCATCAGAGAACATTGATGCTTGCGATAGTATTCAGATGTGTAAAAAGTTTCGCTATTTCATTTTATGCTTGATATATGAACAATATTTAATACTAGTTATGGTCTTAAGCTTAAGATCTGTCTAACCCGTATACCACTTTTTAAGGTTTTCATCACTGTAAGTATAAAAACGTTTGGAGAACTTGAAAATAGTAATTTCTGGCTCCTGTCAAATTTTTCATGCGCATTTTTGTAAGATTGTATTCTTACGATATATTGGGGTGTTTCTCAAGTGGATTCAATAAGTTTTCTATTTCCAGGTTCGATTTTTCAATTCCCAGAATTTGCTAGCAAATTTTTCTGAGCACACCAGGACGTTAAGGTTATACCCAAGGCCTGTTGTAGCTTTCCAGATCAACAGTTTCTTGAGATCACGACCAAGAACGTCACAGTTCCTCAACAGGTATTTTCTATATATTTCTTATGACTAATCTGCATTCGTAAGTCGCGTCAAGGACTAAATAACAGCCCCCTGCCGGAACATATAGTCTTGATAGTCAAAATTGTGTTCACATCCAAAATAATCAGATACCTAAAGCAATTCCTTATGTTTTTTGGTAATGTTTTTGAAAGAGTGCTTCGGTTTGATCTCTAGGAATTATTCTTATCTTTACCATTGCCGATGGCAAAACGATTTGATTAGAAAAATACCTTCAGCTTGAAGTGCCATAAATATCCTGGTAGTTATTAAAACAACACTGGTCAACAAATTTTTTTTGTCCTTGTTTGCAAGTGCCATTATATTGATTTATACTTTGACATGGGAAATATGAGGGTGAAATAAATAGAAACGCCCATTTTCTTTAGAAAAGAACAAAAATTACATTCGTGGGAAGTTGCTTACAAAAAAAATTCTGAGGAGGTTTTTGTTCTTTTTGCTTGTGACTATAGCTACAGGGTGTCCAGTGGGAAACTTTACTTTTTGATTTAAGGAAAAATATACAAACTTGATGAAAAGAAAATATTCATTAGTGTCAAGATAATCGTAACTTCGACGGATTTTATTTCTTAAATGTCATTTCGTACTAATGTTTGCCATCCATTCGGACATACCCTTCTAATCGCGAGCACACATTCTGAAACACTCTCTTGCAGAGTTCCGGAGTGATGTTTATTTCTCGTAGAATGTCTTTAAGCTCCTCAAGTTATCGGGGATCATTGGAATACACTTTTGACTCTCGGGTGACCTAGAAGGCCAGTGAATGTCTCCAAACTTCGATATAACTTTTAGGAGGAGAATAGTGCTTTCACCGTGTCCATCGATTCTCTGGAAGTATGGGCAGTGGCCCCATCCTGTTGAAACCATGTGTTTCTGTTGAATCGACGTTCTGTTCTTACAATAGGAGTGAAAAAGAGTCAATCATGTCCTTGTATTGCTCCGAATTTTCTGTCTATGCATGACCGTTTTCATCTTCAAAGAAATACGACCCAATAATACTGCTAGAGGATATGGCGCACCTTTGGAGTATGTAGCTGTTGTTGATGTTTTTCTTTTGGATTCGTTGGTGCCCAATATCTGTAATTTTGCTTGTTCACATAACCGTCTAAGTGACAATGGGCCTCGTCACTAAAAACAACGTACTCGAGTCTGCGCTGCGTAGGAAAAAGATTCAACATCCGTCCAGCACAAGATTTTCGCAATACGTAATCACTTTCACTTAAAGCATGGACTGATTGGATTTTATAAGGATTAAAACCCATTTTTTTCTTCATTATGCCATACAGTGTTGACCTAGGGATTCCCAAAGCAGCGGTATGCTTTGGTACAGAACGCCGAGGATTTGCAATGACCGAATCACTTACTCGACGCACATTTTTTTCGGTTGATACAGTAGGTGTGGGGCCAGCAATGGGTTGAATAAGAGTAGAGCCTTTTCACGGCACTTCTTAATCCACTTTTTCAATAGGTTCTCACTTGGAGCATCTCTTGGTTGGCGAATGTTGTATCGTGTACAAAATTTCCGAAAAGTAAGCCTAGCAAAAGCACGTTGGGCTCCGGTCCAACGTTCCATTGTGACTATTTAACCCGCACGCCGAAGTCGTCGATCAAGACCTTCACTTCACTTCATCGGGTATACGGTTGAAGTGTGAACTTTCCCACTGGTCACCCTGAATATAACGACGGATCTCGGTTCAATGCCCAACAAAGATCTCCGAGCATTGTATTCCTTTCCTTGGCATCCTTTTTTTCATCAACATAATGTCTTGACTGAATCTTTCTCCGTTCTTGTTGTTTACGTCACTCAACTTTTAGAAGAACAAGTCATGATGAGAATCAAGGGAATTAATCTTTAGGGACATATTAGGTCTTAATATTTACTACCTACTACTTTATAAACTGGAAAGTTCCAATTCGATGTCGTTCCCGTTCTTCTATGCATATTTTTCTTTCTTTCTTTCATTAGATGTTGCGGTGGGGGGGGGGGGCTTCCGTATGAGGAAGCGGTTTAGTTACCGATTCCACATCAGAATATACAATTTTATCTCCCGTTTTAATATATACAGGTATTCTTAGTTAAACAGAAATAACAGTGAATATATGTGTATACAGGGTGACTTTGAAGTTGAGTCATTAATTTTCAGATAATGATTGTAGAAGGAAGATAAACCAAAATATGTGTGTAAAAATAAAAGAAAAATAAAAAAAAAAATTTACCTTGTTTTATAAAGTATCCTCCCGACAAGTATTTCAGTGCGGACCTGTATTTGATCGTGAGGTCCCCTGTGAGGTCTTTAGTCACCTGATTCACGAGCCCGTTGTACTACATTAACAAAGGCACGAGGGGTTGGTTGCACTCGATTGGGAAACCGATCCGCATAAACATGTGCCATTTTTTATTTCGTTTGAGCCACGCAACAGACACTATTCACACGCGACTGACACTGACTGTATGTATAACCACAGCCGACGTCAACTACGAGCCGTGATGAAAGAAAGGCAACACCGCGCTCGGACGGCATGGTAGTGCTACCTGTGAACGTCGGCCGCCAGCGGCTGTGTGTTCCGTCTCCGTGTAACGTTCAAGAACTAAATTTAATTTTGGAAAAGAGGACAGTTCGATTCGATACAAATCATCTGAATATGAAATAGCTCTAAAAAATTTAAAAATACGAAATATACGTGATATATATGAGTCGCTAATGCAGTTAACCTAATTAAAAGTATTTAGTTTACGTTTTTTGGTGTCAGCACACTGTGTTCCAACAGGCCCAGCTTGGAAATGTGGAGTTACCTATTTGTTTTTAATACATTTACTTTAAGTTTTACTGTTATTTTTCAATTTTACATAATCATTCAAAATTATGTTTAAAAAAATAAACAAAAGCTTAGATAAAATATCTGCATAATTGCGGCCACAGATGCAAGTTAAAGAAAATTCACTGTATATAAAGTCAGACTGACTGCTGAGCAAGGTTAACTGACACAAAATAAATTTTTGACTATTGCTTTTCAAGAAGAAAATTTCCAATCTATCTACATTAATAATAGATTCAAAAATGGCATACATATGGTAGAATATGATTGGTACATAACTGGTTGGAATTGACAGTCCTCCTCTTTGCAAATGATCAAAATAAACATTTGTTGTTAATGAACCTTTTTCTTTAACTATTAGCGATTTGCATATCTCGCAGTTTAGGTTTTTAGAGATAGCGTGTGAAGCATATCCAGATATATAAGTCTTAGTACTATCCTCTATGTCACAATTGGCTAAGTAATTTGTCTCAAATACTTCATTGAATATATCCAAAACTTCAGGATTTTGTTTGGTATCCAAGAAATCAAAATTTTCTTGAGTTTCTAAGCAGTTTTGGAACCTTGTTTTAATTTCTGCTAAAGAAAATGACGATTTCTTTTCATTGAAAATATGCTTCAGCCGTATTTTCTTTTCAGCATTTAAAATTTCATCATATGACACACTGTAATTGCAGCCACATAAAAGTCTATAATTGCCAAATCGTTTTTCTAAATTATCAGTGGTGAATTTTCCAGGCAATACATACTCGATGTCAAATTGATTAAATGAATATTCAATTATATTAAGTAGAGTCAGCGTGCTTTGATATAGAGCTGTATACGTTTCTGGTGTCAGGTGTCCATTATTATTCTCTAGATTATGCCATTTTTCTAACCATATCAGGAATTTTTTTAAAAATTGTACTCTATAATCATATTTATTGGTAATAGGCTTACAAAATTCGTTTCGCTTCAATTCTCCTTTTATTACACTTGTATTATATATTATATAACCAGAATTTGCACGTTTTCAATAGTTGAAATCCTTAGCGTCATGAGGCGCGAACAGCCACAGTCACACTTCTTAGTTTATTTTTAAAGCACAGAAGCACTACAACTGGAGTCTATTTCTCATAATAGTCACCGATCACTTTGAACACATACACACACTTTGAAGCTTAGAAAACAAGCTTATCTCTTAATTACAGCCTCTGCGATTCCAAAACCACAAATTAAAAGGTTATGTTTTCTCAGCGGGAGTAACACTACCACCTACGTTGCCAGATTTCTTTGTTCACGGCTCGTAGTTGACGTCGGCTGTGGTATAACTGAACTAAATGAAATAATTGTAAAAAACTCGTTCCAAATTCTTTCGCTTTTTTGTTTCCTATGCGATGAACCGATAAGGTGGATTATATCCGTTGTTGCCAAACACAAGCACATGATATTATTATTGAGACAGGGCAGTACTCAAACTTCCAAAGGGCTATAACTTTGTTACTTTAATTTTACCAGAAAAATGGTATAGGAAAAAAACATTTCTTTTGATCAGATCTACTCACTGTTAAAATAAATGACTCAACTTCGAAGTCACCCTGTATATATGTGCTTTCTGTTTTTCCAAATTGCAGTTTTGGTAAACCAAAATGCAATTTGCAAATATTATTATGTAACTGCCCTGTTCAACTAGAACTTGAAGTGAACTCCTCACAAATATAATAAGTTTGTAATAACCGATTAAAAAAAAATACCAGAAATACGATTAACCAATAATAACGTGCTTAATATATACAGAGATATGGGGGTATATTCTGCCGTCATAAGCCAGAACGCAGAAAGGCACGTAGATGAGGTATATTTCGATGATAAAATACAGTATATATACTCGTATTATAATAAATACCAGAAATCTAAAATTTTTCTTTTACAGTATCTAGCATTTTGACTATCATCTTAAATTAGAATACAGCATCTTCATATCAATAAATATAAACACAGTAACTACCCCGTTTCAATTCGAGTAGGGTTACAACACGTTTTCATCGCCCTTGCAAAATGGGAAATTCGCAGATACTATCCTCTAGTTTATGACGGAAGTATTATGGTTCTGATAAAAATACCAGCTTTGTTTTTGTTAGTATGGCCAATCAGAATACTTATTTTCGATAGACCGTAAGCATTTATCAAGTTTAAAGTGTAATCGTTTATTTAGATATTTATATGAGCAGTCTGAGAAAACCAAGTCATCGCTAAATTTGGCAAACAAGGTTGAAAATCGTTTTAAAATAAAATAATCTTAAAATACTCTCCAACATCTTGTAGTGGAAGGTTTTAGCTTTAACTTATCTATATATTTGATAAGCTCATACATTATAATTTTTAACCGAGTTTTTGAGCATTGACGATACCCAAAAGTTACTAAAGATCCTAAGTTTTCAGAATTAGGTAGTCCAAATTTGGTGAACTTTCGATGTTCGCAGACTGTAAATACTCATAGATGAGAGATACCGAAAATGCATAATTTTAATAACGGCAAAAAGTGTAATAAAGACAGTTCCTAAGATCTAGATCCTAAGACGGGTAGATTGACTTTAAGCATTCCATTATATAAAAAATCATGTTCACCTTATCTAAAAGATTAAGGTATTTTAACTGAGGATGGACATTTTCAGATTTGCAAGAACCCAAGCGGTAGAATTCTTAGCAGAATGGTCCTTAACTCCAACCAATGTAGCGTTCCAAAGAGTACAAACAGGTGTTTTGGACCCAGCTTTAATTGGCGACAAACCCAAGTGGTACATGCATACTTTGGAACCAATCCGGTTCGTGGTCTGGGACGACGGGAGTTCTTTGAATGGAGCGCTGCGGAGTATCCAGAGTGCCGAACAGCAACCTACAGACGAGAGCGGTTCTGATTCTGAAGAGGCAGACAGTACTAGTTCAAGTTACTCATCTTTGAGTGACTTTGTCTCGGAGATGGCGTCTTCTGATCTGTCGCCCGGGTATTCATATCATGAGCAGAGGAAGGCTTCGGCACAGAGCATGTCGTTTTCGTCTAGCGTAGACGTGGAGTCTGTTTATCGGCCGCCTTCAGAACTACAGGTATGATGTTCAATACTAGATTGGTCAGTCGAGAGGCTTCACCAAAATATTTGGCCACTCATAAGGGCGCTTCAAAATAGTAAGTTACATACCTTGGCGAAGATGTATGCTATTATTGGCCAGCTCTCTTATATCCTTAGACACACTGAGCCCAGAAAAATGCGGTGAACATTCAATTCATTTTCTCGGATCATTAGTGGAAAACGACAATTATTGTTTAAGGCCAAAACATAAAATGTTTGTACCTGCGATAGTACTAATAAAACTCATTTGTAGCCCAACGCGAATGATCGCACCCGTCAGGAATGGAGAATCTTCCATCATTTTTGCTTGTACGAAATATCAGAATTTTGTATCCAAAACCCATACTCAGGCTGTTTTTACTTTTTCCTATGAACCTTCATACCTAAGATTTCGCACTAAAGCTTTAACTTTATAAGTTGTAGCCGAACGTGAGTTCTTTGCGACCCATCCTTCATCATGTGATCCTTCTTATCATGGATTTTTCCCTAATCCGTCAGATGTGCGGAAAATAATCTTCATTCTTAGTCGTTGACAGCTTAACATGAACCGTATGGTCAGACTCTTTCGGTGTGCGTGTTAAAATAATCCTGAAGACTGATTTCTTCTCCGGGAAGCACAGTAGCATAGAAGTGAAAACAACGAGATAAATTGCATCATCCTTGAAAGTCGGCATCAAGTAGGTTGGCTCTGCACGACACACGCAACGCTGTCAGCGTTTCATGAAGGATTAGATTCTGTACAAGCATCTGGAAAACAAATCATCTACGAACAAGTATAGCAAAAATTAAATTAAGTCAGGCAAACAGGCTCATACAATTAGTATATAATCCCTACCCATTTGATAATGCTGTGATATAGAAATTTTGTCCCTGCCCTACCGACAATATCGACTACCAGGCAACGTTGCTGAACCACACCAGTTAACCAGGCCATAAGCTAGCGCCAGCGGTAAGCGGTGAGCGGTCAGGCCCAAGATCTTAGGCACATAGGTACGTTCCTAGCGTTGACGTGCGGCCGATTTGCGAAGCGTCTGTTGAAAATATTTTAAGGAAAAATGTATGAGCAAATCTATGATGTGTGAAATGTGTACTAATAGGTACGTATAATTATCAGGGTTAGAAGCGTATAATTGTACTACCATTATAGTATATATATATATATATATATATATATATATATATATATATATATATATATCCTTCAGCCTTCAATCTTAAACCCCTACATAATTTTTTTAGGAATAATCGGACGACCTTGAAACATCAAGGGATGACGTTTGGTCGATTTTTATTTTTTTAATTTTCTGCCTGTCGCTCCAGTCCCACAGAATCGGTCTTAAAAAGCTTTATACTTTTTCTCCCTTAGCGTAGCAGTAACCTTGTGTTCAAATTTCACCAAAATCTGATAGGTACCTTCCATCTTATAGAGAATTCGAGGATCAGCGGACGACAGACCAACTGACAGACAGAAAAACCATAAGTGACATGGTTCTTCGTGATGCAGGTGTCATGTAACATAATCGTGTCGTGTCGATTACACCATTTTGCTCGATAAACTCCTCCACCTGGGAGTGTCTGAATCTACCTATAACTGAGTAGCGTTGTTTCTCAGATGCCTGAAGCAGTGTGTGTCTATGGCACACAGACAGCATAATACAATTATGCAAGTAAAATCATCATCAACCATTGTCAATGTAGATGTGCCGCAAGGATCCATCTTAGGACCAATCTGATGACACATCTGTATTGCTGTCTGACGTCTGTGATATGAGTCTCATGAGTAAATGTTTGTTGAATCCTGATAGAAATCTGGCTATAAGATTCCACAATGCACAAAAAAGCTCCATTCCTTGAATCTCAAAATAAGGCAGTTCAAACATAAAATTAGGACTCCAAATAAAATTCTTAGGAATTCATTTTGATGACGATATTAGCTTTAGAACACACTGTGACTTTGTAGTTGCAAAGCTAAATTCACGAATATTCGTTATGCAAAATTTGGGTTCCAACAGAGCCGCAATTAAAAACAGTATATTATGCTCAACTGGAATCTCGGTTGAGATACGGACTATGCTTCTGGGGCTGCCCGTCATATGCCAAACATCTCTTTATGTGTCAAAAAAGAGTTTTAAGATGTATGGTACGTGTGGACTCTAGGCACAGTTGTAGGGGATTGTTAAAAAAATACTGTATACTCACCTTGACCTCATTATTTATTTTCGAGATGGCCATATACACCGTCTCGAACCAACATAATTTTATATTAAACAAGCACATCCACGGAGCCAGTACAAGACAATTCGCCTATATACACATACCTTTAGCCAAATATAATTTTGCAAGAAAGTCGCCAAATCTGTTGGGACCTAGAATTTATAATAAACTTCCCCAAGAAATCACCTGCTTTAAGAAACGTTTAAAGAACTATTTAGTTGATAAGTGTTATTACACCATCAGTGATTTTATAGCTTGTAGGTACTTGTTTTTGACAGTGGTGTGGGAACTAAAACGCATACAATTTATTTTAGCTATTGAAAGTATAGTTTTCTCTAGGCAGATAATACTCCATTCAGAATAAGACAGTAAGACTGCTGTGAGATGCGATTTTTTTTACCAAAAAAGTTTAATGTTTCTGGGCTGTTCCGAATCAGAACTTCGAACGTGTGACACTGTGCTAACTAATGGTTATTTCTGATCAATAACTGAGGCCTGAGCTGCTGTTTAAAAAGCTTTACTTCCGTCTCGACTGTAATTACGGCTCGCGTCGAGATAAGCAACTGAAACTTTTAAGTAGATTTTTAAATTATTATTAACAGCTTCGTGATTATTTTTAGTACCCCGGGGGCGAAGCACCCCTGATAAGGTCAGATTCTCCGCAATCGTCTAGCAGTAGTGACTCAGATCTGAGCTCACCTGACTTCAACAGGGATTCTGAGCTAGAATTCGGCAACAAGTCGAAGAGCGAACAAGCCCATATTCCAAAGACAGACAATGAAGGAAGTTACGAGAACGAGTCAGATTCGAACTCTACTACGACGCCAAAGACTGTGGTCAGCTCTAATAATGTGAAGCAATCGTCACCCACCGAAGAGAGGTCTATTACTCCGAAAGGTCGAGGTCGGAGGTCTGTTACACCGGTAAGATACGTCATCCTTTTCATTTTAGTTCAAACTTGGAAATACATCCACTGTCAATATGACCTAATGGAAATGGAAGGACTCATATTCGGGGCAAGATTTATATCTAATAGGCACACTTACGAGCCCAAACAACTAAATATTCTGACACCTTTACATTTTGTCCAAATTGTTTTACAAAATAAGGGAATAAGATTGTAAACTTGTACCGAAAACTTTTAATGATAGTATATACAAATTGCGGCATATTTTCAATAGTATCATCTGTTTTCCTTGATAATTAATTTTAATGAAAAAAAACAGACAAAGCTTTGCAAAAATATATGGCAACTAAATATTCGGACTCTGCAAAATTTAACTTAACTAATGACTTGTTACGTTTTTTTTCGCCTTAATTACCACCTAAACTCTTGTCGGCATGGTCTTAACTAAAAAACGTGTCAGTTTTCCTGTGTAAAATGTATTCCAAATTTCTTGCGATTTCACACACAGTTCAGGAGTTGTTCTCTGAGGATGGTTTCTCAAACGTTGTTTCATTTTATATCAGACCGTCTCTATCACTCTGCTAGCAGTACAAGAGAAGTCATGTACGTCATGATTTTTTTGTGCTTTTAGCAATGTAGCATGATGCGCCGTCAGGATACAAGTCTCATATGGTAGGTGAAATAATGTATTCTGAGGGATTTCTTGTTATTTAGCTGCATTCGTGTGCCATCTATAAAATGAAAACGTCCCATTCTAGTTGCAGACATACATAATACCATTTTGCTCAAATTAGGCGTCTTTGTTTTTGGACTTCAGTTAGAAGCGGATTTTCGACAGCATTCTCGTGAAAGCTGCATCCCACACTTTGTGTTCCACTGAGTGGTTATTTCCCTTAAACTATTTCGACTACCCGGTTTGCAGATTCCCTTCATTTACAATCCTCGATCGACCTGGATTTTTAGCGCGGACATCAGTACTTGCAGTTTCCCTATACTTTTATTATAATGTTCGAAACTGTAGATTTAGGGACAACAAGTTCACCCTGCTTATCTCTAATGATATGTTTCTTGACCTATCCGAACATTTATATATCATATTTCGAGATATTTCAGTGATAAAGTAATATATTTGAAAACAGAGGTGCCGCTATTGAAAATAGATGTTTATTATACTTATCTACCATTATACATTTTTGCCATAAATTTTGAGAAGGCAGCAGTTAAATTATGGATCCATTTGTACAAAATGTATTGGTGTCTGAATATATAATTGTTTGGGCTCGTAGATAAATGATGGAACAACTTAACAAATGATGATCATACCCTATGGAATGCCAATATAAATCATTTTCTGGAAAAGTCTGAGTACACGTATGTTTGTTTTGCTACGGGGTTTTACAACCTTCCATACGCTTCTGAATAATTTCAAATATGCATCTATAAGATCTTGCTACGAATACCGTTTCTTGTCCGCAAGCAACCTCCGCTTGATTTTACTCATGCAGACGATTTGGTACTAGGACTTACTTGACGGTTCAAGATTGTACAACCAAAACGTACGATTTGCGTGTCTATGCCTGCCAAAAATATTTTAATTCGCCAGAAATTTGTCTCCCTGACTTAATTCTCATTCTAGGTTCCCCCAATAACTCCCTCACTACAAAGACAGCCAAGCGTTGGAAATGTGCTAGCCAGAACCTCGAGTTTCAGCTCTTCAGGTAGTCCTGGACCACCTTCGTCAGGTCCTCCTTCATCTGGAGGTAGTGGTACCTTCACAAGGCAGGGCTCGCAAGGATCCATTTTTGAGCAGTTTACATCTCAAGCTAAGGAGTTGGTACGGGAGACTACAAGGCAAAGCAGTCAAGATGGAATTTTGGCACAGATGGATAAGGTACTCATCTGATATATTAAAAGAAAAGTAGAAAATAAGGAGGACTGTCAAAAATAGAGTATAATTGTAAGAGTGACGGCGCTTTGACTGAATAAGTCTAATAGCTATTGCTAAGGGTGATATTATCGGGAATATAAGGCAATCTCTACAAACATTACACAATTCTTTGTCAGTAGCATGACAACACATATTTTACGTTTCAATTAGACGAACATTGGATTCAAAACCAACATAGAGAGCTATGTGCTATCTGCATATTTGTATACAATAAATAAAGCAAACAAAGATATATTTAATTATTATTTTCAGCTTAAGTTTCAAGCGAAGGAAAAACTCACTGAGGCCGAAGACAGTCATATTTTCGCGCCATTTGATAAGGTTTGTTTTAAATCAAAATAGTACGCCACAATCTAAATCACAAGCCTTATAGAGTTTGAAGCTATTGAAAACATATAATTTAAGAGGAGGTACCACGAGTAGTTTGGAAGCCCAGTAGATAGTAGGCTAATATCGATAACAATCATTGATTAGTGGCATGTAGTTCCTTACCAATAATCAAAACTGTACCGTAGAACCATTTGGTCATATGTATATTTCGTCCATGTCCATTCACTGAATAGGTTCATCACTTACACTGATGTTAGTTAGTGCAGCGTTTCTCAACTTTTCACCATTCGCGACCCAATTTTCAATAACTACTTTCACCCGGCCCCCCTTCTCACACAATAACAATGTGTGTATCCAATAATAATGTACCTTGAGTACATTGACGCTAAACTTACAGTGCAACCTTAATTACAAAGCCTACAACTTACCGAGAATAAGCAAATTTATAGATATTTGGGCATCGTCGATCTGCTACATTGGCAAATCCGGAATCAATGCCTCTCTTCGCGAGAAGTTCCAAGTTATTTCGAACATTCTCGACCGTCTGCGCGAAGGTGTATACACTCGTCAATTCTGGTCAGTCTCAGCCGAGTCAGTCGCTCTGTCTGTGCTAAATCTATTGTAATTTGCGTGTTAGTTTAAAGTATTAATATATATATATATATATAGGGTGCCGCAGAGAGGACGGACGTTTTTGGGATAGGTAGTACTCTCCGCCTCCGTCTACGAGAGAGGTGGGGAGGGTGACGTTTGACTCGTGAGATCCTAGCATTATCTTACCAGTTGTCGTTATGTTGCATTGGACGGTGAAGCACCGCATTTTCGCCTATGATTGTTTCGCCCGAAATAATGAGTCAGTCATCGTCGAACAGCATGAGTTTCATTGCCACTTCAACATTCATCGGAATAGAGCTGTTCCCTCTCGAAACACCATCCTTCGTTGGGTTGAATAACTAACAGAAGACCAAGAGGAGCGCCGCGAACAGTTCGAACTCCTGAAAATGTTGAACGCGTTCGACAGGTCTTTCTTCGCAGTCCGACTCGATCTGCCAGGAAATATGCTGCTGCACTTCGCCTTAGTGATCGTTCGGTAAGGCGAATGTTGCATATGGATCTCCGCTTCCAGCTTCCACCCCTACAAATTGTCCATTGTGCAACAGTTACAGCCCGGAGATTATGCACAACGAATGAACTTCACACGTGAGATGGAAGCACTGATCGATCAAAATGAGAACCTCATTTTGTTTATGAGTGACGAAGCCCACTTTCACAAGCCACAAGCTCCGAACTCTGGACAAATTGAAGGGCGAAATTCGCGTGGAAGTCTCCCAAGTTGAGAGAGCGATATTGGAGAGAGTCTACGCGAACTTCCAAGAACGCCTCCAGCACTGTATCAACGATTTCGGCCACCACATGCCTGATGTGATTTTCCACACTTGACTGTCTCAAATGCTATTTCCTTGTGAATCTGATTCCATCAATGAATTTGTTTTCGAGTAAAAATTAACTATTTTATGATTTTTTTAAAACCGTCCATCCTCTCTGCCGCACCCTGTATATATATATTTCCATTTCCAAAGAAATGTCTCCTGGCTTGAATATTGTGCTAACTACGGTTGTAACACTAGTTAATTACATAAAAATGAGACCTTTGAAAACTAGAATCCTTTCTACACTTTGTAAAGATATGGGTGAAGTACATTCAGCATTACTATTATATTACGACTCAAGATGGTTATTACGCGAGAAATGTTTACAACGTGTTTTTGAATTAAGATATGAAATCGCCGTTTTTCTAGAAGAAGAAAATCGACCGGAAGCCGGGATGCTTCGAGATGGTTTATTTCTGATGAAATCGAGCTACTTGGTTGACATATTCGAGAAACTAAACGTCTTGAACCTTCAGCTCCAAGGAGCAAATACACATATATTGGATTCGAGTGATAAAGTTAACGCTCTTTGTAGAAAATTGGAATTGTGGAGCAGAAATTTAAAGCAAAAGAACCTGGAAATGTTTGCAAATTTGGATGAATGTATTAAAACCTACAAGGTTAAAGAACATTACATTAAAGTTGTTTTCATAACCATTGAACATCATTTAGTGAAGCTGACAAACAATTTAAAAAAATATTTTCTTGCCGACTACAAATAATTACTTAGTTAGGAGTGGGTAAGGAATCCGTTTCAAATTACTCTAAACTAAATACAGTCCTGTTTAGAAGTGTACCTACTATATCAGTGCTAATGCTCGCACCTCCCCTTTAATATTGACGCGCCCCCCTAGGGAGGCGCGCTTCACAGGTTGAGAAATGCTGAGCTAGTCAATTCACGGACCAAAGATTCTCGATGGCAATATTTCCTCTCCTGCACATCGCACGTCGCACAATAAAGGATACCACCTGATTGGGATTATTAAAAAAGGCCAATAGTTGCGTAATTGTTTGGTTTCGCCACCCCACCATTACTATCAGATCAGAGCATTATACTTTTAACTATCTTGATTCTATTTCATTTCCATTTTCATTTGTGGTTGCACTTTTTTATAGTGTACGTCTTTCCTAAACGCTGTTCCGACCTGTTTTTGCCTTTCGAAACCAATTGTCAATAAACAAAAAGCGACCGATGGAAAATAAGGTATCTGAAGATGTGATGTTTGTTTTAAGTTGACAAACCAAGCGAAGAAAGCGGCTGAAGAAGCAACAAAAAGCGTGCAGGTAGCTGGAAAGAGTGCCATTGAAGCAAGTAAAACAGCAACTGCGATGAGCAAGACAACTCTGGATGACTTGACTTATGTAGGAAAGTCCACTTTTGGAGACCTAACAAAAAGTGCCAAAGAAGTTGTAACGAAAAAGGGTCTCTTAAAGGCGGACTCCTTCTCCAAGCAACAGGACCCTGGTGGTAGCTCAACCTCGCTCGTTCCTCAGTCACATGTATTGACTGGTGCTAGTAGAGATTTTTTCTCCAATATCAGCTCAGATATCAATGGATTAGCAACAAGCACATCCAACATGTTCTCTGATTTGTTTGGATCCAAAAAGGTAAACAGGCTTTTATTTAAAATATTGGTAAGTAGTCTTATAGAAAAAAACTATAAGAGATATTCTATTACGGTTTTCATAGCCATGTACATGCTTCTTCGAATGGAACACTATATTTTATTAGATATTTGGAAAGAAGTGCCCAAAATAAGAATATTGACTTAATAGGTTATAGGGTTTTGATTGTCGTTTGTTTAGTTATTTTATCATTTGCTTGAAAATCTGCCTCTCTTCGTAAGCTTTGATCTTCACTATTTTTCGTAGCTTTTTATTGAATCTAAAGAATGAAAAAGTAGCCAGCTCAAATACGAAAAATTTGCATAATATGACCCGTTTATAAAACGCAAAATGTATTTTTTATCAACAGTTTTAAATGGAACACCCTGCATATTTTTACACCATCAGGTTCGCCTTTCTATAAGCTTTTTTGATATCAGGTTCATAATAGTTTATTTAAAGAGTTATCTGGTTATATCTACGAATTCTAGAAAATCTTATAATATTATCTATTTAGTCACCACGTCCTATCATCAATGGGAACAATAAATTCTTCTCACAGTTCTGTGTCTACATCAGGGCGACTAGATTCCATAAAAATCTCCTATCAACATCATTACACAGTTTTACTTTATCTGTAGTGGCTTCTACTCGGACAACAATGTTCCATATTAATTTTAACCGTAACGTTATGTAGATTGTAGGAAAAACCATAAATATTTCTTACTATTTTGGGACCTTGGAAATGCGGCAATATTGGATGGCTTTTCAATTAATAGCACAATCGAATAATTCATTTCAGGGATAATAATAATAATAACAATAATTTAGTCATAAATTACACATTGTGAACAAATGCATATGCCACAAAAGGAAAATATAGTTATAATAAACTGATAGGACTAAAAAAAATCTATATATGTAATATAAGTGTAATATGTATATTAATTTTGGATAAGACTAACAATGAAGAAAAGATATGCGTTAGTTTTTTATAAATTACATCGAGTTTATATTAGCTTTCAAATGCCACTCGTTTACATCTATTTTTAATAATGATATTCAGTTTTTTCTAACATACTTTGGTAAGTTATGATATAATTTTGAACTATATATATAGAAGACTTCAACATTATTTCTTTTTTTGGTCTTGCATAAATTATTTTTTTATTTTTATTTCTGGTATCATATTCATAATTTTTATAAATGGTCGAATTTTTTTTTTTGGTATTCTAGTATAACATTATATCAAAACAATGTTTTTTAACCAAACATTTTTATTCTATAAACAGTGATTTGGAGGGATATAGTAAAGATTTATTATGAATTGTTTGTTGATTTCCAGATAATAATTGCATAGGTTATGTGGCATTCAACTAAGGTTTTTTCATCGAAATTTGTCTGTAGTATCTGAATTTATATAAGAGAAATCTAAGTTTCTGTTTAATGGATTGGATATGTCCATCCCAACGAAGATGACAGTCTAAAATAATTCCGAGATATTTATGATTTAGATTACGTGATATATATATATATATATATATATTCATTTTGGAGACTTGTTTTCTTTATATTCAGCTTATTATATAGCGGTAATTTATTTATGTAAGAGGTGAAGGCAATTAATTAGGTTTTTTATAATTTACAGTTAATAACTGATTCTCAAACCAGTTATCTGTACAAAATACTTTTCAATTTCTTTAAATTTTGTCCAAGTTCTGGCTTTAAGGATGATTGTGGTGTCATATGCAAATCCTATTTTTTCACCTTTGTTGAGTCGTTGATATATATATATATATATATATATATATATATATATATTATGTGAATGAAGATTCCATCAGAATTCTTATATAATTATTTTTACTCTAACTACTGCTAATTTGGTTTCCAGGTATGATTAATTATTTCATTTGGTCAATTTAATTAGACAGAATTTCGACGTCCCAGAGGGAGCGACTGCCTTCTAGTTAAGAGAGACCAAGAATGAAAGTAGTTCATGGTTCTATGGGTAAATTTTTCGTGTACACCTTAGACATCAACATAAACTAGTGTGAACCCGATATTAGAAGAAAGCTTATGAAACCGGGAATCTGATAGAGTAAAAATATACATGGTGTTCTACTTAAAACTTTTGAAAAAACAAGTCTTTGCGTTTTGCACCCTGTATAAACAGATCATACCGACGCTTTCCGTAGTTCCGTTTCCATCCTTTCTCCAAAATATAATGAAAAACTACGTAAACTGGCAGAGTTCAAAGCCATCTAATATAGGTATTTTTAGAGTGAATTGATAAAATGTAATAAAATATAGGATATTACATTGAAAAAAAAAATGTTTAGCGTGCCCTAGAATTGTGCAACACCCTTTTCTTCTATACCGAAGAAGCCGCATACACAGAAGCCTAAGTACCGTGGCACCACTATTGGTTATATGTTTATTTCCAAATGATTTGGAAATACAAAGTGGGACATGAGTCATGAACCTGTTCGTCAAGCTAATTGCTTGTTCTGTGGTGGGAGTAGGAAGTGGGGAGGGCTGTTATTGTGGGTGTTGCATCGTCCCGTTTTCAGTTGATGCCATGGTTTGGACAAGTGAGCATCGCGGCTTCGCTGTGCGTACGTTTTTTGAAAATGGCCGCTCTGTCATCGCCACGCAGAGATTCGCAAACATTTCAACATTCAGCGTAATGTTACAGTCTCTAGCGGTAAAACAATTAGACGCTGGGCCCGTAAATTGGAAGAAATTGAATTTACTACAAGACCTAAGGCAACTGGCAGACCCAGATCTGTCACAACAGCCGAAATCTGATGGCTGTGAGGGCAGCAGTTGAATTGTCACTAAGGCACTCTGCTTGGAGGCATGCAATTGCTTTGGATATGCCTGCTCGCTCTTTAAGGAGAATTCTGGATGAAAAACTCTCATTCCATCCCTATAAAATCATGGCTCTTCAAGAACTGTTCAACCATGTAAATCGTTGTCAAGAAATGCTTAACCGAATCCCCGAAACATCAACTTTTTTCAGTAGCGACGAGGCCTATTTTCATCTCTCTGGAGCTGTCAATAAGCAGAATTTTCGGTACTGGGCTGACAGTACCCAAGGTAACTTCGTGAGAGACCTCTTCAATCACCTAAAGAGACTGTGTGGTGTGCAATGTCACAATTTGGGATCATTGGACCTTATTTTTTTGAGGAGAATTTTCGAACAGTAACTGTCACAGCGGATCGCTATGTTTCAATACTTAAAAACTTTTTTGAGACACTATTGCAACAATTCAGTGACAAAACTAGTTAAGGATTCCAACAAGATGGGGCTACATCATACACACCTCGGATTTCTATTGAGATAAATGTTTCCTGGTTGACTCGTGTCTGAGTGGTGACTTGGGATGGCCAGCGCGCTCACCAGATTTAAGCATGTGCGATTTTTTTCTGACGGGTTGTTTGAAAGAGAAAGTTTTTAAACATCACCCCCACACTTTAGACGAGCTGAAGACCCGAACTGTTGAGGAAACATCTACCATACTCCCAGAAATGCGTAGAAAAGCAGGTCCAAACTTCAGAAATAGACTACATCAGTGTATTGCTGCTGAAGGCCACCATCTTGCTGAAGTTGTGTTCAAAACTAAATAAAAAAAAAATGGGATTACATACAAATTATAATAAAAGCCTGTTAGTTATTTAGTTTTTCTTTGATACCCCCTCTAAACCGGGTCATCACTTCTGCCCTACCCTGTACATAACCTTGAGACATCAATCTGCTAAAACCGTTTTTGTATATCTTTTATAGCTTTTTATAAAACTAGTTTCCATTTTTTGGGATGCGTTATATAAGTGGCATCCCAAGAATCACGCACGGTTTGAATCAAATAATAGGAAACACGTATGTGCAGAGATTTCTCATGAAATGTGGCTCAACTTCTTTCATGAATATAACCCCATAAATCTTAATAAATCGAAAGATCTTTTCCACAGACACACATTTATGCAACATCGTCATGGACAATTTTGATAAAAGAGCACGCTTGAGCTAATAAAGCATGACGGCCACTTCTGTGTATCCTACGTGTTTAAGCTTCCAATCAAGAAATAACAATCTAGGGGGAAACGGTTTAGTTAAAATCTGAAAAGAATTTTGCATGAGTGGCCTAGTATCAATATCTAAGGTAAACTTTACTGACCCTGAATGTTGATTCAATAATTGCAGGAATCGCCCAGGCAAGGTGGTGATCAGCATCCAGATCCAAAGCAGAAATCGAAAGAACCAATAAAAAGCATGTTCGGGCCTTTTAACAGAGGTCCGAAAGGGCTGGCTGAAAAGAGTCCTCTGATAAAACATGTGCCTAGGAGACAAGATGATATCCAAAGGAAGCAATCTATAGATAAAAATGTTACTAATAGTGAAAATCAGGCTTTTCTGAAAGACGTAAGTTTTTGGGGTGTCCATTAGAGCAATTTCATTACTAGTAGCTACCAGAAACACAAAATTGGCAAAGGTTAAAACAGCTTGACGAGCACTAGTGACCTAGAATTTCTCGAGGTAATTCCAAAGTCACTTTGATTTCCTCAAGGAAAATGATAAATTTCAGAAAACTGCTCAAGGCATATCTGCCAGGTTAACAGTAATAATTCTATGTTAATTCCCATTTTCTCGTATTATAGATTTGTTTTGTATTCACCTTATTAGTAATTCATCAAACTATTTTATAGCCATTAGAACAATATTAAATATAATTCATAATATCAGTATACTTTTCGCCTCCACAAAATCTTTTAGGTTTAGGTGTAAGAGCTGCTAACCCTTGCCCATCGATTTGAAATTTGTTCAGTAAAGACGACATCATTGTCATTACTATTAATATGATCTGGGGTATTTTCTTAGGTTGTGACAAGTGTCCTGGAAGGAGAAGGAGTGGGTTGGTTAAAGCTGAATAGATTAAAGAAACTTATGGAAGATGAGTCATATAGAAACTTTGTTCTTAGCAAATTAAACAAAACCCTAGATAGAAAAATTGCACCTGATGATCACATTGATGACGTAGTAAGTATACACGTTATTAGATAAGTAATTATAGTGTTTAAAATGGACATGACTCCTTTTTGGTATTACTTAGTGAGCTAAATTACATTTAATCTGTAGTGTGTACCAAAGCCCGTGTGGAAAGGGATGCAAAAGGTTTTGCAAGCTATTGTACATGGTTTGGAGATGACGTATGGAAACTATGGACTGGGAGGAATGGCTTCCGCCTTTCAATTGTGTGAAGTTGCTCATACGCATTATTGGTCAAAAGATATTGCTGAATATGGGCCTGAAATAACACATGTAAGTGACGTGGAATAGAGGTGCTATTATTTTCAAGTAATGGATCAATAAATAGCAACGATTATTGACGTTTATAGTTAAATTGAGCAAAACCAAATTGTAAAATAATCTGTATCATTTTGCCTTTCAGTAATTTAATTGCTGAGATTTTTGAGTTTCTCAACTCGACAATTGAGTATAATGTACATATGTCATTTTTATTCAAAATCGCCCGTATAACTTGCACACTTTATTACTACTGTCATTCATTCATTTCTTTCAGGGTTCTTCGAGCCCTAGATCACCAGCAAGCCCAAGGTATTCCTTACAGTCATCAGACTGGGACGCATCTAGAAAGTCTTCACAGGCGGGCAAGTACCTTCATACTAATAATAATAATAATAGTAATAATAATAATAATAATATTAATCCAAATTCTATGGGTACACAGAGAAGGTTAATCATCAACAGCAATAAGCTAACCACAGAGCAACTAGTCGAAATAAAAGAAAAGAGTACAGAACCACATCCAAGAACAAACATAAAAACATAAAGCTACAGAAACTGACAGCCGTAAGCTTGAAATTACAGATCAGACATTGATGCCTACCTTGGAGTCCGCTGAAGGCACAAACATCATAGATAAAATGTCAACATCTCTCGAAGTAAGCGGCAATGCTTTGAGCGAACTTATCGAGTAAGTCTATGAAAGAATGGCTAAAGACGACAGATGATGAGTACCATTGAAAAAAATAAACGAAAATTTGAAAGCTAAAGCGATAAATGTTGGGGGATGATACTTTGAGATAAATTACAAGAAAATACCCAGAACAATATAATGATATAACTATACAAGATATAATCAATCCCTATAGCAACCAAAATATTCGCGGAGCATTAAAAGGAGAGCAGCCATGGAAAAAAAGAATGTAAACGAGGATCGGGAAACTCAGAAAATATCTGTCGCTGCTGAAAGAGTATCTACAGCCTGAACTGAGTGGAAACTGAAAACAAAAAAAGAACCAACTATTTATAAAGTATAAAATAAAAAATCAAGCAGATTTTACTAAAGCAATTGAAAAGCTGAGGCAACTGATACTCGTAGCTGCAAATATCTATAGTGCGCAAAGATATACCGAACGAAGTAACCAGTAGCAGCACAATAAACAATTTTCAGAACACACGAAGAAGTTCTACAACAGCGTGGTAGACGGAAAAGTGCAAGTTTTGAATACACCTGACCCAAAGGAAATAGAAACGTACTGGAGAAACGTCTGGGGAAAGGATGTGACACACAACAAACAAGCTAATTGGATACAACAAGAGTATAGCAGAACATCTCAAATAAATAGAATGAAGTGGAGGGATATCACGATACATGAAAGAAGTTCATCGATGGGTAACTTCGCTACCTGGAAAGCTCCTGGCATCGATGGAATACCAAATTTTTGGTTGAAACGGCTGGGTTCAAGTCACCAATACCTAGTGACGGCCAACAACAGAATATTACGAAATGAACAGCATATTCCTCGTTGGCTTACAAAAGGAAAGACACACCTGATACCCAAGATCAAAAATACAGATCAACCAAAAAAACTACAGACCTATCTCATGTCTCAAGAATATATACAAAGTCCTAACAAAAATATTATCGGAAAGGTTTTACAATCACTTAACGGAAAACAATTTATTCCCGCAAGAACAACAAGGATGCTCGAAAAATACATATGGCTAACAAGCAAGATGCCACAACAGGACTGTAGAAAACACCGTAAAAGCATGTCTCTAGCATGGATTGATTTCAAAAAGGCTTTGGATAGTACGCCATAAAGTTGGTTAATAGAAACCCTTAACATATACCGAACATCGGATGTACTCATATCGTTTCTGAGCAGATCCAGGGAAATTTGGAAGACAGATCTCGATTTGACGAACGATATAACCCCAATAATAGTACATCGACATCAGGAGCGGCATTTTTCAAGGAGAACGCCATACCGTCGACAGCAGCTTAGCTTGGAAGTGGCTTATGCACGTTAATTTAAAAAAAATGAGACAGAAGCGCTCGTTACTGCCTGTCACGAACAAGCAATCGCGACCAACTACATGGGGGCTAAAATCATAAAATCCGGCAATGACCCAAAATGCAGACTTACAATAAGACTTTTGTGTCATGTGCTTTCTGGTTGTCCAGTTCTTGCCAAGAAGGTCTATTTAGGTCGACACAACACAGTAGCAGCACAGCTGCACTGGAATATCTGCAGAGGGTACAATATAGATGTAGATTATAAATGGTACCATCATAAACCGGACCATGTAATCGATACATATTAACATAATGTGGAACATGTAGGTATAATTCTGAAAGATAAGATACAAAAGTTGTGCCTATCAATAGATGTTGCCATCCCATCAGATTACACCATCACACAGAAGGAAGCCGAAAAACGTCTGAAATATAAAGATCTTCAGATAGAGCACCAAAGGCTATGGAATATCAAAACGAAGATCATACCTATCATAATTGAAACAACAGAGCTAATTTCCAAAGCCACCACCTAAGCAATCACATCCGTCCCAGGGAAGCACAACCTTATCAGCATGCAGAAAGCAGTAGAATTGAGTGCCGCACATATAATACGTACAGTGTTATGATCACTTTTCAGCCTGGATGCACCCTAGTTGTACGGTGTACACTCGATGTATCCAATTGATATCATAGCCATAGGTAGAGCTATGTGTTAAAACGAAAATAATAATAATAACAATAATCCGTCTTGATTGGTTTACTTTGATAAAGAAATTACGAAATATATTGTGAGAAGCTTCAAGACCTGAATGACATTTCTCCTATTTACAACAAACTCTATGATTCGTATTTTTTATCCAGATCCACCCGAAGTTCGGTTGATACAAGGAGATGAATCAGAAAAAGACCAACAATCTACAGCAGATATGTTCAAGGACATGTTGACTCAGAAAAAGAATATGTTGTTTAGTAAACTAACATCCTTTGATTCTGATGTAAGTATGGACATTAATAACAAATCATATTTATATACGTTGTCGTTCAAGCATGTTTGTTGAGTGTTAAGCTATAAATGCAGAGGGATCATTGCATGCATTACGTCCAAAATTGCTCTACTCTGTGACTCTTCTCCATTCAAAGCTTTTTATACATATTATATGAGGCCGAAAGTCCCATTACAATTGGCTCAACTTTGAGAAAGTAGGAAGCTACCACTAATATGAAATTCATACAATGAGCCCATTGAATTGTTTTGAGATATCTGACGTTAGAAGTTACCTCATTGGAAAACCAATTTCTCGATAAGACGTGAAAGCGCCTTATCTAAGAATCAACTCAAATTAATTTGCCTAGAACATTTCCTTACGATACATCTCAGATCAATTCATAATCTTGTGTGTTGGTGTACAGAATGAAAGCCCCATGCATGGATCTGGAGGTACAGTGTCCCCGTCAGCGGGATCGATAACTACAGGACCGGCATGTGTCCTTAACCGAGGCGGAAATCAGGCGTCTTTCAGGTCTACCGTATCCGACACCGAGGTGGAGACGCTACAGGTACACTTTTTGTTATTTCTGTATTTATCTTGAAAACAAATAGATAGTTTCTTTGTTTGTTGGAGATTTATTTAGCACTAAAATGATACAATGTCCGTTTTGTATAATTGTTCGTTTACACATTTTTTTGAACCAATTTTCTTTATTTTTACATTCTTGTCTATTAAAATTACATAACTATGCACCTTGCGTATTCATAAGGTACTTTTTTAATTTTACCTTGAATATTTTCAAATTCGAAAACTGTTTAATATCGTTATCCAATTTAACATATTCAAGTACGACGATAGTAAGTCCATCTCTCTGGTTTGGTGGGCTTGCATTGGAACCGAGACAGCTAAGGCCCAACTCAATAAATTGGAAGCTCTATTGATCCACGGTGAAGCGAGAGTAGTCGCTCATCGACTGTGGAGTCAGGCGGCTGGGCCTTCTTGAATCATGCCAAGGGCCACACTGCCATCTTAGTTGAACTTCAAATGGAGGATCCTGTCCTTCTGAGCACGGATGATCTGATAACCCCTGAATATCGCTTCAACCGCAAGTTTAATGTGGAGTATCTAACGAGGGTGGAGTGGGACTCCGGTAGCCGGAAGGTCTTCGGAGTGAGCGGGCAGGTCTGGTACACGGACGGCTGGGTTACCGAAAAAGGCTCTGGCGCCGGAGTCTTTGGGCGTAAAACTAGGCAATCCCTGCCTTTTGAGAAATACACCACTATTGTCCAGGCGGAAATATTTGCGATTCTGGCTTGTGTATCCTGCATTTTGGAGGGAAGAGAGCCTAGGAGAAGCAAAACAATCTTCTCCGATAGCCAGGTTGCACTGAACGCTCTAAGTGCCTGAAAGATTACTTCGAGCCTTGTATTTCAATGTAGTAAGGCTCTGGATTGTCTAGAAGCCAGGCATCCGGTATCGTCAGCCTGGGTACCGGGGCACGTTAGGATAAAGGGCGGAAGCGCTGGCGAAGATAGGATTAGCCAGCAAGCTCGTTGGTCCTGAGCCAGCCTTAGGGATGCCCGCGCAAAGAGTTCGAGGCAAAATGGAGAAGTGGATTGCAAGAAAACACTGCTAGAAATGAAAAAGTATCTCCAGACATCTCCGTCAGGCACGGGAACTCATTGTCGGACGTTTTTGCTTATCTTTGGATAAAGCTAATATAAGGGATGGGATTGTTGTCTGGCCATAACACGTTAAGGCATCACCTGCACGTGATGGGGGTGGCTGAGGATACCTTGTGAGAGCGCTGCGGGGTAGAGGAAGAGACCTCGGCGTACGTTCTGTGTCGCTGTGAGGCTCTGAACTACTACATGCAGACTATACTGGGGTCCATCACTCTGGACCCCCAAAACGTGAAGGAGCTTCGACTCAAGGCCATACTCAACTTTGCTAGAATGACGAGGCTTGAGGTCTGAGGAATATAGAGGTGCACAAGGGCCTGTTTAAGTTTCCGATGCGCTGGCTCCTTATGGTGGTTGGTATGCCTCTAATTTCATGATTCATTCAAATTCAGATACTCCCTTTTGAATTACAGATTTGCTAGTTATTCTATAATGAGAATTTTGCAGATGAAAATTTATACTGCCTCTAGTTTCGTAGTTAAAAATAATGACTATTAGTTTTGTAAAGTTTTCTATATGCGGTGGTAATAAACGATTTTTTTATTTGAATACGAAAATGAGAACTAAATAGCGTATCAAATTTTTTACATTCAACCACTATAGTTCTTTTAACATTTACTCAATCTTAGTATATTTGTTTTTATTAAAAATAATTCTCATAGCTTTATTTTGTAGAATTTGTAATTTTGAAAATGATTTCATTTGCTGTAAACAAGATGGTTAAACAATAAAAAATAAAAAAAGTGGAATAATTACACATTTTTTTTTGGAATACATTCTGAGATTATGTGAGACTCGATAGAAGTAATCTATCTTTTTAGATATTTTTGAAATATGCTCTTGAAACAGTAGTGCACTATTCACATATATACCCAGATATTTGAGTGATTCCACTACTGCAATTTTTTCACCATTAATCATGAGCCTAATTGTATTGTCACCTAAATGTTTCCATTTTGACATAATTTTTTTGTTTTATTAGTGTTTAAGTTTATTAACACTTAACCAATTCATATTTTTTTAATATCATTATTTAACAGTTCTAAAGCAGTGTTTAAATGTTTATGTGCTATATTTATGTATATACTAATGTATGGTATGCTAATATTTGAGTTTTGCAGTGTTCTAAACTGTCACAGATATGATTTATATACTGCGAAAGGTTGGGAAAGCTCGAAACTGGACATACTACAGACTAAAATATGTGAATTGACCTTAACATACCTTAGTCCTAGAGCTTTTAGATTGCGAGATACAGGGTGTCATAGTTACAATTTTATTTTCTATTTTTCCTTATTGCTTGAGAAGTATTTCAGATTTTGGCATAAAACTCGGTATAGGAAAATTTTCCAGTATGAGAAACAAGAATCCGTTATTTTTTATGGCCAAACTTCTACAGGGCGCCACTTACAGAAGTATTTCGGTAAATAACTTATCATAACTTTTTTGTGCTACCCTGTATGCAACAACTGACCAAAAAATCCTATTTCCTTTTATTCACATAACAAAAAAGGTATGCTTGTTAGAAGTGTCTAAAGCTAATAGTTTTCGAGAGATTTTTAAGGTTGTACCATGATGATAAAACATTTTTATAACATAATAATCAAGTTGTTTTGGATAATATCTGAGTAGCGTTGCTATGGTTTCTAATCTTTGTCATAATATTGCTTTAAACTTCATGAATACTTTAAGTTGACAATTAGTTGTTAAACATCATGGAGTATACGTTTGATGAATATTCTGATATGCATTTAATGTACGGATTGGCAAGATGTAATGCTTTAAAAGCACGAAGATTGTACGCTGACAGATCCCCTAATAGATACCTGCCTAATTTAAATACCTTCCAACGAATCGATCAGCGGTTACGAGAAACTGGTAAGATATGATTATAGCCTTATTTTGAGTAGTAAAAACCATTTGGATTTTAGGTACTTTTGCAGAAAATATGGCCCGACATAGTGGAGCTCCTAGAACTGTACGTACAGCTGAAGTTGAAGGAAATGTTTTAGATGCTGTCTTTGAAAATCCTACAGTTGGGGTTAGGAATTCGGCTCGAGAATTTCAAGTTTCTAAATGTACAGTAAATACCATTTTTCAAGAGCTGCTCTATCCATATTTCCTGCAAAATGTACATGGTTTAAGCGCGGATGATGACCCCTCTTGTACATGGCTCTTAAGGTAGTTTAACCACGACAATGGCTTTACTTCGTTAATATTATTTTCGGATGAAGCAGGATTTGGAAGGGATGGACCCATTAACTCCCATAATCTTCACATTTATGCAGACGAAAATCCTCATGCAATAATACAAACCCGCCACCAAGTACAATTTCAAATGAATTTATGGGCGGGAATCATTGGACAATATTTAACGCATTTGCAATAAGTCAGTGGAAACTGCGGATGATCTTCGACAAAGAATTTTCCACCATTGCCAGGAAATGAAAAATAACATTCAAATGCTTTGGAGAGTACAGCAAGGATTAGTTCGTCGAGCTCGAGAGTGTGTTAGGCAAGGTGGTGCTCATTTTAAACAATTTTTGTAGTTATCATCTCCGTTTATTAGTTTTGTTGCCATCCACATTTGTTATTGCTAAAAACCATAGCAATGCTACTCAGATATTATCCAAAACAACTTGATTATCATGTTATAAAAATGTTAGACACTTTTAACAAGTAAACCATTTTTGTTGTGGAAATACAAGAAAATAAGATCTTCTCGTCAGTTGTTGTATACAGGGTAGCACAATAAAGTTATGATAAGTTATTTACCGAAATAGTTCTGTAAGTGGCGCCCTGTAGAAGTTTGGCCATAAAAAATAATGGATTCTTGTTTCTCATACTGGAAAACCTTCCTATACCGAGTTTTATGCCAAAATCTGAAATACTTCTCAAGCAATAAGGAAAAATATAAAATAAAATTGTAACTTTGACACCCTGTATCTCGCAAACTATCAACTTTTCGACTTAGTTATGTTTAGGCCAATTCACTGTAGTATCTCCAGTTTCAAGATTTCCTAACCTTTCACAAACATGCTGTATAATAAATAGTAACTGTCCTAATTTACTTTTTTGTGGCACCCCTACTGATATATTTTGAACGATTGACCTACTATTTCCAACTTTAGGTTTCTGGTTTCTATTTAATAAATCATTTTGCAAAATCTTCAATACTGATCCTTTAAAACCATAGTGATGTACTTTCGTTAATAATTGTTTCCTATCTATAGTCTCAAATGCCCTTTCGAAGTCAAAAGATACTGTTGCGATAAATTCCTTCTCATCTATACTTCTTCTGCAGTCTTCCACCATCATTTGGATTGCTGTTTTTGTAGAATATTTTTTCTAAGCCCTGCTCGATTTTTTGTCAAGCTTATGTTTCCTTCAATAAGAATATTTTTTGGCTATACAAAATGGCGTAAAACTACATATTTCTATCATATTGATACAGGTCTGGCCTAAGTTCTAAACTCTATATATACATCAGTAGCAAAGTGAGCAATCACAAAGTCTAAATCATTCCTGTATATACAACTTACTAACCTGTTAAAAATTATGCTTGAGCCTGGATATTTTTTTGAATTCACGGCAGATTGTCTACAGCGCATCATTAGGACACATGTTTATTTGCAATAGCACATACAAAATAGCGATGAAATTATGCACGAAAAATATTTTCAGAAAAGCTCAGCTAAGTTGTGCAACTATAAGCGCATGCCAATTTGACAGATCAGTACAATGAACTCACAGATTATAAAAAATTGGCTTAGCCTGCGCGACCAAAGGTGGAATGAAATATCTCCTATATATTCGCCCATTTTGTTGAGAACTCTGGAAAACCTTTATGTGCGGTGTCGGTATAACAGAAACCCTTCTTTCTTAGATTGCACAGAAATTTCTCATATCTCTTATGAAGAATTCAAACATTTTTCTACTAAAATGTACTGACCGAGTGACTCGTATTGTATAAGTGCGTTTTGAACTATTTTGCAACTTTGGTCTAGAGTCAACTTTGTTTATCTACTAAAATCAAATACTGTACTGTCGAAGTTATGTTCCTAAGATACTATTAGAATTTCCAAATTCAATAAGACTGACTCTTTACCAGGCTCTTTACACTTTTGCTACGAGGGTTATAGTAATATTTTGTCTCTTCTAGTTTCCAAAATTACCAAAACAACGCACATCAAGCGTTTGGTCCAGCAAGTCGTCCTTGAGTACCGGTTTCCGTTATCATGGAGGGCATATTATAAACACGGCCCAGTCTCCCAGCCCTGATGCAGTGAGGACCTACTTATTTGAAGGATTACTTGGTAAAGACAGATCGACCCTTTGGGACCAGATGCAGTTTTGGGAGGACGCGTTTCTCGATGCTGTCTCTCAGGAGAGGGACATGATTGGAATGGATCAGGTAAAAATCGATTTAGTTGAAGATGTTTCGAAAAAATGGGAAAAGTCCAAGACGTAAGTCGCACTATCCTAAGATTATCCTAATTAGTATCTATAATTCAATTGGGGGGTTAGTTTTTGGCCAAGTATTTACAATTTAAAATAACAATTGAAATAATAACACAAATGCATGCAAATTTTAGTAAACACATTTGACTTATAAATTATTTATGCATGCGATTCAGAAAATTTCTACGCTATGATGAGATTGAATAAGGACGAAACATAGACATTGTTAAAATAAGGCTATGATGAATTAGGATTAAGCTTCTAATACACTTCTTGCAATTTTGAACTTCACTAACCTTAGCCTACTTTTAAAGTAGAACGAGTTTAAAATTCTTATACCGATTTTACGAAAAATATTCAAGACAATCTTCTTCAAATTGAATACCTTCTTCAAAAATGGAATACATGCTTTAGAAGAGTCGGTGGTATAGAAAACAATTCTCTTTTTTCCTCTGTCAGGGCCAACATTTTGCAATTTCTAAGCCACTGGTATAGTCTCACGAGCGCATATTTTTATATGTAAAGCCCCATGCTTGTCTGGCCAATAAAAGCCGCATGAATTAAAAGATGTTCTTTACTGTAGTAAACGTTTCAATCACAAAGGTGACCTTCTTCAGTTCAATGACATATTTATTTTTGTACGTATTGGCTATGGTGCCCGCACTACATTTTGGAGTCTATTATATTATCTTGATTATCTCTAATTTTTTTCGATTTTAAAATTACAGTTTCAACACCCTGTATCGAACTAAAGGGGCATTTTGGGACCTTTGTTTATGTACACTTTTTCATTGAATCACCTGGAAATATATTAATAGATTAATTTATTTTACTCGTACATAATTATAAAGTTCTTCGACGTCCTTGAAACAGCTGATTTTTTTTTTCAACAACGCAATAATTCGGCATCTTAATAAAGTTCAGAAGCTCGAAAAACGGCTTTATCTACTGGCTGCAATTCATGGGTTGTATTTGATGGTAAGCAGTAGAGGGATATTTCGTGTTCTTCAGCAACATCCACAACTGAGAAGTCCAGGTGGCAGGAGGCTCCATCCATAATCAATAATACTCGACCAGCTGGCTCAAATTTAGAAAAATGATGCAACCACCGCACAAAATTTTCTCTGTTCATGCTACCTTTATTGATCATTTCAATTAAGGTACCGCGACGAATAATAATCTTCTTTTAACCTTAAACCTTCAAATACTATCATTGGTGGAAGTTAAATGAACACTACGTGATCCTTTTTCAGCGAGATCTGCTTGATTATGATGTAGGGTTAGTCTGCCTCCCTTTTCGTTACTATTAAATATTCGCTTTGGAGACTATTTTATGACAAGCTCATCTAAAACTGATTCCAACTTACTGAAGTAATTGATCTTGAGCAATCACAGGATTTAAGTTTTGGGTTCGTGATGGGTTTAAATTTTGAAATTTTTTCTGGGACAGGTTGAATGCCTTCTTAAGAATGATTTATATCAATCGTATCCCGACATTTCTTTTTCATTATCAAATTTATGAGGAATATCATTATCAACACAATATCTAAAAACAGTCCTCAACGATTTCGGAGTTATAGGGACACTTATACATATAAACCAGTCTTAGAATTCTACTAACGAGTCTTTGATCCTCTTTTTCCGATCAAATACTCCTTCTACCTAGTTTTCTTTTATAACTTGCGGATTTAATATGGTTTTGAAGTGTGGTTCTAGGCATTTCGCATAGTTTTTTGATATCTCCAGGTAACATGAGAGCTTCACTCATCGTTCTTCTGTTCAATTGGCACGGATTCTCCTATTTATCTTCCCCATATCTGAAAAATAGAAAAAAAAATCATAATACAAATATTTTGGACGGAAATAAGACTTATGCGAAAATATGACCCACTTACAACAGAACTGGGTCATATTTGCGTGGTGTCTAAAGCCACAGTGTACTAAGAAGTATAGGTACACGATCTTGCTGAATAAAAATCGAAGCAAACGTGATTTAAAAAACACAACATTTTATAACAAATACTGTCAAATAAAAAAAATGTCGTTCTGGCGGTTTAGCTAAACAAATGCCAGTGAAGTTTATATATATATATATATAATATAAACGTTAATACACCTTTAAGTGTATAAGAAGACTTGTACTTTAATTACGGAATCTCAAGTTAGAAAGACTATTTCGGCCTTTGGCCAAAATCGCTAGTCATATTACGATTTCATTATCCAGTAACATTAGCATAGGTTACTTCTAATTTTGATCATACCCTGGTCTTTGGTCACAAACTATAGTATATAAGGATTTTGAAGATGATAAATGATGTATGGTGTTACTGAGGTACTGAGACGCTATAAAAGAACACGAATATTTTTTTTAAATTGCTGGAGGAGGAAATGGGGATGATAGTAATAATAATAATATAATCATATCTATTTCAGGAAATATCAATAAATATCAATAAAGCACAGTAAACAGATACATAGATAAGAGTAATGGTATATAAGTAGATAATCAACAATAATATCCTACATTCGAAGTTCATCGAGGTAAAATTGATGATGCGAGATTTAGTGTCATTAAATATGTCGCAGTTTCTGATACTATTGAATATTGTACACATCGCTGAACGGGACACTTGGAAAAAACATAGGTGTGGCAAAAATTACAGTAAAATGTATCACTATCACGGTTAACTAGCGAGGAACATTAAAACATATCTGACTTAAATTATATGGCCAATAGACAATTAGTATACTGAACAAAAAAGACATAGCGGACATATATCGGGGTACATCAAGCGGTTTAATATCAAAAGTTTCGAAAAATACATTATGGCTGAAGCCTCTTTGTGTATAGAAACCACTGCATTTGGAAAAAATATAGTTTACTGATCTTCGTTGAACAGATTCCAATCTGCAAATAGTGCTTTGATAAATAGGTGCCCAGATAAGCGATGCATATTCAAGCTTGTTTCTGATGTATTAGACATAGAAACTTTTTAGTTTCAGCATTCGAGAAATCTGACCAATTTCTAACACTACCCTAACATTCATTAGGCAGACGATGTAATGTAATTTAAGCGATCATTAGAAGTGAACTTGACATTAAATGTAACACCTAGGTCTTTATAACTGTTACTCTTTTCTAACCTTACCTGATTAATACTTATCATGAAGCATAACATTTTGTTTCCTAGAATATGTCAACACTTTACATTTTGACACATTTAGTGTGAGGAGGTTTTGGAAACACCATGAATTGATAGCTTCCAAATCATTTTGAACAAAAAGACAGTTTTTGGAAGTTACGCTATAATTATAAATTTTTAAATCATCATCAAAAAATAAATGACGACATTCAATCTCAAGCGACAAATCATTAATAAAGATTAAGAATAATTAAGGTCCCAAGTTAGATCCTTGGGGAACTCCTGAAGTAGCTACGTAATTACTAGACTTGAAACCACCATATTCCACACACAGTGTTCTCTCCGAAAGATACGACTGGAGGTGCGAGACTAGATTTTCAGAAAATCCTAAGATTGATACTTTATGCAGTTACAAGCAATAATTGACTAGGTCAAAGACTTCCTGTGTATCTGTATAAATTATATTAATCTGGCCTTGCTGATCCAGAGTCTTGGCAACAAACTAGGTAAAATAAGCTAAATTACCTCGTCGTAGGTCGCCCAGAAACAAACCCAAGTTGAAATTCAGAGATATGGGGCTTGAAAAAGTTATACACATGCTCATAAATAGTCATATCGAATAATTTGCCAAAATTACACAAAATGATAACCTGACTGAAGTTCGTAATATCAGATGTATCACCGCTTCTGAAAACAGGGCATACTTTAGACATCTTCTACATTTTTATTAAAAATAACAGAAAGTGGACTAGCAATAAAATCTTTTCACCGTTCCCGTCTTGCCACTGAATTGGTAGATTTTTTCAGGGACCAAGAGAGATGATGGAACGATACAAAAGCTTGAGTGAAACTGAAAGGAAAAGGCTGGAGCATGAAGAAGACAGACTTCTAGCCACTCAACTGTACAACCTTACCGCCAGTTTGGTTATGCTTAACTGTACCAAAGATGAAATAAAAAGGAAGATTAGAAGATTGCTTGGTAAGAGCCACATAGGTCTTGTTTACAGTCAAGAGGTCAACTTACTCCTGGATCAAATCCACAATTTGAATGGTAACGACATAGATCTCAAGCCGCTTGGGTCTAGATTACTTCATAGGCAAAGCTTTACGGTAAGTGCAAAACGTCGATCTATATATCAATTAATAATTCACTCTACTAGTTGCAATTTAATTGGAAGATATTTTTGCTCGTCTGCTCACTAAAGAGATGATCCAGGCACTTAAAGTGGTATATTATTGCAATATTCGGCTTTCCAGTTCATTTCATAAGAAAAAACGCCGAGGCACGTCGAAAGATTTGTCAAGGGGGACAACTTTTTAACCAAAAACTACTTTACCCCCTTTCACCCTCAACCCCTCAGGGTCATTCTTTTAAAAATTTTAAATAACAAGAGGAATCGAGTAAAAGCTTGCTTGCAAGGTCTTTCGAAGTCCTTTTTGACGTTCGATTTTTTATAAATCGGCCGATTCGTTTTTAAGAAAATTAAAAAAATCTTTATTTACCTTAATTTGTTCAAATTTCTGACGGACATTTTCAAAAACATGTTTAGGTTCGGAAGTAAACACAATAGATTTCAAATGGCCCGATAGAAAAAAGTCCAATGGCGTAAAATCAGGAGATCTAACAGGCCTTTCTAAAGGCCCTCTTCGCCCTATCCATTTATCTGGAAACTCGTCGTCTAGCCATTGCCGAATCGGAAGCACATAGTGAGGAGGAGCGCCATCTTGCTGGAAATATATTTCAGCCTCATCAAGTATAGGGTTTCCAGCCTCTTCGATTTGGTTTTCAATGGTTTCAGTGATAAGCGGATTGATGGTATTTTCCAACATATCCAAATAAATTTCTCCATTCAAATATACGAGTACTATAATAAACACTTTGTTGCCTAAAATGCCTGCCCATACATTAATTTTTTGGGCATACTGGTTATACCCTTCTACAAAAGCATGAGGATTTACATTGCTCCAATACCTGCCTGCAGTTATGCTTTTTATGGTTTTCACTGTAGCAGGTATTCTTGACATGACTGGTATTATTATTAATCGCTGCAGTCATTTGTTAACAAAACCCAACTCGCCTATCGAAATCATCTTCGGTTAATTCAATAACAACAATATTTTCATTTTGAATGGATGAAATTTATGGAGTTTAGTATACAGAGCCTAATGAGTTACCAGTCGCAGCAACAATTTTGAGAAAGTATTAGGATTTATTCCAAAATGACCCAAAACTTCGAGTTTAGCGGCTCCATCCGAAACTCTCCGATGATCGTGTTTTTTATTTGCAACAGATCTAGTTTGAGTAAATTTAGTATCAAAGTCCAAAACATACCTATGCGAACTTCTCTTCCCCGGATGTCTGACGTTAAACGTGACCGCAGTTTGCCGAGCACATTGATTTTGAGCACCATAAATAAGAATCATTTCCACTCTTTCGGCTAGTATGTAAACCATTTTGGAAGTAAAATCTGAATCAATAAATTAACTTCCACCATACCAAGGTTGTGACAAAGGTACCTGACAGCAAATTAAATTCTTTCTTTCCCTTAGCAACAAATAACTAAACAGGTATAGCAACCAATACAGTTGACCCAGGATATCTGAAAAGAATGCGGAAAAAAATTCGGGTTGTCATTTGTTGTTGTTGTTGTTGTTGTTGCCACATCTAATCTTCTCAATTGCTGTTTATGTTTGTAGTTTCCGTTTTAAATGGTAACAGAATTGTAGATTTGCCTAACCCTAACGGGCAACATTTTGAACACTTATTGAAATGAAAAGTGATATTTTCTTGTGTTTTTGTTTACTATCTGAACAAATCAAGATAAATAAAGATTTTTCTAATTTTCTCGAAAGCGAATCGACTAATTTAAAAAATGAAACGTCTAAATCAAAACCTTTCAAACAAGCTATTACTCGATCCCCCTTGTCATTTGATATCTTTAAGTGAATGACCCTGGGAGGCCGAGGGTGAAAGAAGGTTAAGTAATGTTTGATTGAAAATTTGTCCCCCTTGACAAATCTTTTGACGTGTTTCGGCGTTTTTTCCTCTAATTAGCGGTTTTCGATAAATCCGTGCTGGGAAACCCTGTATAGATGTTAAAATTACTATGGTGGAACAGTATTTTTTTTGGTGTGCGCTTACTCAAATATGGGTTTCTCTGGGCTCCAACTGGATAATACGCTCCTTAAGAACATGTTCCTTCATCAAGATAGGGCTGCTTGTTATATAAGGCGACGGAAACTTTGCAACTGCCATATACAGGCTCACACTTGAACTCTTTTGTGGATATTCTCAAAGACATTGTCTATATGAACAACTCACAGACGCTTAATAGTAAAACATTTATCAAGTAGTTGATAAGATTGAGTCGTAATTGTATCCAAAAGTTACTAAAAAATGCAGTCGTACGATGGTAATCTGTAGAAGTAGCCCTTATATCATTAGGAGAGTTTTATTTATACCTCCCAGGCTTATACAGTATGATAATATAAACAAGCATGCTCTTTTTCAAGAATTTTTAGTTTTATTTGAAAACAAAGTCAAGAAGTACATATTGGGATATCTTTTAAAATATAGGATTATTATACAGCTTTGTACGTATTTTCTATTCTTTCAATGAATTCCAATTCCAGGTACACCAAGGTGTGGACTGCACTGGAGAGCTAAGATTTATGGAGGTGCGGGACGATGGTTTGGTGTTAAGATCTGTTACGGGAGTTATAGTAGAAAGATGGTGGTTCGAGAGATTGGTTAATATGACGTATAGCCCCAAAAATAGAGTACTTTGCTTATGGAGACGCAATGGCCAACAAACACAACTGCACAAGTACTACACTAAGAAGGTGAGTGCTTTTATACTTACGGTCGCCGAGTCTCTCCACTAGTTTACGCTTACTTTGAGTCGTCAACAAAAATATTCAATGAGGCCATTTCCTTAAATCCTAAATGTTTTACGAGAAAAGGTCGAAAATGGATTTTACGACAAACATGTTGAAGCCATTCTGGAAACTACATTTTTTATTTTTCTTAATTTCTAAATTGCAGTGCAAGCAATTGTACTACTGCATCAAGGAAGCGATGGAACGCAGTGGCGTCGCAGGGGCTGCTCCTGAGCTAGGGGGTGAATTCCCCGTCCAGGACATGGCCACCGCTGAAGGGGGGTTACTTCAAGTTTGCATGGAGGGAGTAGGTCTGCTGTTTGCCAATAGCAAGGTATGCGGTACACTATTTCAAATCATTTTACGCTTAGACATAGTTCTGTTTTCATTTATATGTATACCTGCTAGATCAACATTATTGACTGATGTACACTGTAGAATGCAATTAAGGGATACATTACTCGCCGGAACTGTTAGAAGATCTCTCATAGTTTAAGGAATTGTTAAGTTGTCGACACACTGTATCTTTCCTCAAGTGCCATCGACATAGATATGTACGATTAGTGCTGACATTACGCGGAGGTGACGTTTAAGGCACCTCACACTGTCTGAAATGGGATTCGGGATAGCCCTGGAACATGTTGCGTCTTTTCTTAAATCGTTTGTAGCTTTACATTTTTACATAAATTTCTTGACCATGTTGCACAAGTGTCAATACTATGAAAAACTTGTAAGGTGGCAAGTACTCCAGTAGTGTACATCAGGCACTTTTGCTGAATCTGAATTAAAAATACCGAAACAAAGAGCCACTTTTCCCTTTGGTTTGCCAATATTATGAATTATGAAAGTCTCAAATGTTTGGGTTACTTTGGAAACTTGTTTACCTTTATTTCGGTAGAATTAAAGATGAAACTGAATTCATCAGATTTTGTGGAATCTTTCCCCTAAATTATATGATTTGCTTCCACCACTACATAATTTTATTCTGCTTATTACAAAAAAAAACACTTTTAGTCTAATCATATTAGCAAATTTCCTTGAAATGATTGTAAAGTCCGGTTTTATTGATGCAAGTTGTACAAGGAGGTATTGGAGGCATGAACGCATAAAATGGGTACACCGATTTTTGTGGGAAAACCTTTTATCCGACAACAAAGAATGAAAAGACGTGTTTTTTTTTGGGATTTAATCGAAAGTGTTGGCAGGAACGAGAAAACTCTCAAATACGATTTTTAGGTATTCATGAGATCTACAGAATGAGTCTACACATAAAAAGATCCCACTAATATTGAAAAAGTTATGGCTGAAAACCGAGGCAAAATGCACTGTCTGCACTTGTTGCTAATGCGATGATAGTTTTACGTACTTGAAATCCCTCAAATCCGACGGCTTCTTATTTCTAAATAACCACAACGAAATTGGAGTCCATTGATCACGTAGTTTTTGAGAATTTCTAATTGTTTATCCCAAAACTCCTGTCTTCCGGCCACCACTACTAATTTATTGAGCAATATGCAGAGCTCGTTCAAAGGGCATTTCATAGCAAAATACACGAGTTTACCTTGGCGATATGAATCACAAGCTATTTCGAAAGATAATTATTTTTAAATCACGTTTTGTTCTCCTAAACAAATTCAAACATTTCGTATTGGTAACTTTTTTCTTCGCAACAAAAGGTGATAGATACATCCGCTTTGTTTCAAAATGTGTATAATAACGTATGTTTTTCAAATATCGTAGTGAATATGTTCAGTTACTATACTTACACGTACGATATGTTTGAATTTGTTTGGGAGAAAAAAGGAAACCTTCGTCTTTCGCATAAAAATAACAATTATCTTTCGGAATGGCTTGTGATTCATGTCGGCAAGGTAAACTCGTCTATTTTTCCATCAATTGCCTATTGAAATAACCCTGTATATTGCTCAATAAACTAGTAGGGATGGCCGGAAGACAGCTGTTTAGGGAAAAATAGTCAGAAATACTCAAAAACTACTGGATCAATCGACACCAATTTTGTTATGCTTATTTAGAAGTAAAAAGCCTTCGGATTTGAAAAATTTCAAGTAGCTGCGTGAAATTATTGTCGCATTAGCAACAAGTGTCAAAATCTGCATTTAGCCTCGGTCTTCGACTATAGCTTTTTTACTATCAGTGGGATCTTTTTACTTGTGGACTTATTCTGTAGGTTTCCTAAAAACCTAATCAGAGAGTTTTTTGTTCCTGCCAACACTTTCGATTCAATCCCAACAAACACGTTTTCTCATTCTTTGTAGTCGAATAAAAAGTTTTCCCACATAAATTGGTGTATCCATTTTGTTTTAAATACCCTCTTGAACAACTTGCATCAATGAAATCAGGCTTTACAACTATTTCGAAAACCAGGGGTATTTTCGTCTAATATGATTAGACTATTTTAGTGGAACTTATAATCAGTTATTGATGAATAATAGAGTTACATCAACCCTCTCGAAAGCTATGTGTGGCAAAGGAACTATACAAATTTCATCCGCTTTCAGTTTCATTTTTAAAGAATTAGATTCGAAGGAAGATACTCCGTTTCCTTTTATATGTCGTTGGTACGCTGGTTGTGCATTTGTTTTTGCGAGGACCACTCAAACTTTCCTATTTGCTCTATAGCCACTCGCCGTACTTTTATTTGTGCATATTTTTTGTTTATTTTTGAAAAGTATTTTGTACGTAACATGTGAGAGAGACTATGATCTTCTGGTACAAGTCAACCTACTAGTGCAGACCACAACTATCTTAACTATGCCGGAAGGTAATGCTCGATGGGAATCTAACTCTAAAACAGTATATTGATTCACTATCCTTAAGGTAAGATTATCGCGACAGACCAGACATTGGACAACTATTTTGAGCTACTCAAGCATAGTACGAGACGGACTGTAAATGCCCTTCCAATACAGAGTGTTCTAAAAGAAAGTGTATATTGAGAGGGGCAATCACAAAAATATTAGCCATCTATGTTTCTTACTTATTAAGCTTTACAATTCAATAATTTATTTTTAAAAAATAACCTAGTTCCAAATATACTAAATGAATCTTATACTTTTGCTAATGTGTGTTTTGCTATTAAAAGGTTCATATCGCCAACAAAAGCCTGCTTGACACTCTCAACGTTTTTTTGCCGTTCGTGATCTCCCCGATTCTGATGTTTCCAATGTTATAGTATACATATATGGTACATATTAGTATGTTTGGTATATTATTTCACCAGCGAAGACCACGTGGAGTATTCAAGTTTGAAACAACCATCTTAATGTAACGGCCCAAGGTCCCAGCTATACGAGACCGTTACATTAACAAAAGGAAATGAAATACTTAAAAACATAAAACGGCAGGGGTTCTGCATAGCCTCCGTGCCCATTGGACTCGTTGTGTTTACGCAGGCAGCTAAACAAATATAAACTTCCTTTTAGGACATTCTGTACAACAGCACACAAATATTCCAAAATTAGGCCTTGACAACTTATCCGGTTGCCTAAATACCTTTATAGGTGACATGAACCTGAAAATGACCTAGATTATCTGTATTAAATTCTGTAGATTGTAGATTCATCAAACACTCCCAGTGTCGTAATTTATTTCACTTCTTGTTACTTGATGTTTTCGTAAATTTATTCAAAGGCGCTAAACAACTAGACCCTTGTCATAAATTTTCCGATTTTCGGTAATGCTAACGTTTGATGATTCCACAGTATTACAATAATTACTTTGAACTCGTTTGAAGTAAGCTTGAGATAAGTCATTTGAGTTACGCTGAAATTATTAAAAAATGCGGGTTTTGATATATCTGCATTGCATACAAGTGTTTTGTTGCCAGTAGCCACGTAAAGGATACGTACCACATTTTTATTTTTCTAGCATTTATTGATCCTTTATGACCTACCTGATGATTAGAAAAGGTAAGAAACATAACGTTGAAATAATTATGATCCAAATACGGAAAGTTATATGCAATACTTTTCTCTATGATGCTAAATACTCGTACATTGCCTGTAAAGGCAAATACTACAAAATAAAATAACGTCGGCTTTATTCGAAATATGGATAAATAAAACATTTTGTATTTATTACAAAATATGAAGGGTTATATGTAATTCACTGAGCTAGTTTATATATACAGAATAAGTTAGTAGGGTAACCGATACATAACAATTTTGGGAGTGAGGAGTGCCACTTCACTAATCAATTGTCGATTAGTCTCTTAAACTATCAAATTAGACTTTTGTTAGTTAATTCTCAGTTATTTTTTTCATAGAATCATCAAAATATGGTATTACTTGATGACTCAAAGTGGGCAGAAGTTTAGTTACATTATTCGCTAGGAAGGTATCAGTTGAATTCCGAAATATTTCCAAAGGCATGCCCCGTATAGTACCATAATATTCGGTGAGGTTCAAATTTGGCTGACGTTGTAATGTGCACGATAGAAAAGCGCGAGAAGCGTGCAATATCTATGTTAGAAAAAGTACGCCGATGGCATCCGTGACCTCGTACTCGGGTTCTTAGGCAACCATGTGCTTGCATCTCTTTCTAATACACTGTAATAAAAACTTCGTCCGAGACACCCGGACCTCTCAACATCGTGTCTTGACTTGCATTTTTATAATTCGGATCCAATGAAAATTAGTCTCATCTTAAAATCATTAACTGAAGCTGACTGAGTTCGGCGGTTCGCGAAGTATTCATTCGGCAATATTGTGCGCAAAGTGAGTGTTTCAATAAGTCATGATTCTATTACATTATGTCAGGCTCTACGCGAGTCTACCTCCTAAAGGAAGACAAGTAAAAGGTAACAGAATTGGAAATTAAATCAGTCTCGGATCAATCCAGAAAATGAATTATTGGACTGGGGATCCGAACTATAAGTCAGGGCATGATGTTGAGAGGGCCGGGGGTCTCGGACGAAGTTCCTGCTACAGCACGTATTACACGCTTCTCGCGCGTCTCCCCCGTACACATTACGACGTCAGTGGTATTTAGTTTTCAGCGTATACCTACGCATTGATATATTACAGTGAGGCACTACTTCAGAGCTATAATGTGTTTTTATGAAAAACAATGCAGCACAACAGGCATTTATCATGCGGTCGGTTTTGCTCCTTTGTTGTATATCGAAAAATGACCCTAGTTTAAGAAGTAAAGGGTACCTTACGAATAAAGTGTAGCGAGGTCGGATGAATCCAAAACTAGACACTATTCCTTTGAACAAAAATTAAACAAAAAAGCATGCAAGGCTTACCTAACCTACAATATACTATCTTCCTAATCAATGCAATGCAAGAATAACAAGTTTTAAAATTTCCTACCCTGTAGTTAGAACAAAGACTGATCTGTACTATAGGTATCAAAAACACATGGTTATAACCATATATAGCATTCTGTCCACAGAGACTTTAGTTAGGCCACCTGTCTAGTTATCACCTTTGTGAACGATGTACTTTGGATTTTCCTTGTATAAGATTGAATTTATTCTGTATGTCTCTATGACTAAACTAATATTTATTCCTCAGTGATAGCTACATTTGGTAAGTCGATCAGTCTAAAGACAAGAGATTCGCAATGCCAAGTACCACGACGATGTAAAAATTAGGTACAGCCTAATGTCGCAGCGCATTGGCATTTGGTCTTTCTGAACGCTTTCCAAGCAGATTGAAGGGAACTTCTCAAAGTCTACCACCGCTTACCTGCCAGGATCGAACGATTGTAACCGACCGAAAGCCAAAGGCGGCAGTACTTGCCAAGATATGTATGTGCTGTCAACGCCGCCATGGACTTCTCCCAATGCCCGAGTACCGGCGTTTCAAAAGGTTCCCTATACTATGCGGGAAGTAAACCTTCAAGCATAAGACCGTAAGATGGGTGCTCTTGTCGCTGTACATGTACATAGCTCCTCGCCCGGAACTAATTCTTGGTATTATACTAAGGAAATGGCAGTGAAGGTACGAATCGGACATTTTCCGAGAAAACTAAACCGATCCTTACAACTGTAGGCCTATAAAGGTACATGAGTCGGGAGCCTCTGGTGTATCTCGAATGTCACGGCTTGATTGGCGACAAGCAATATGGTTTGCGGCACCAGCGATTCACGGAAGAACTCTTAGCTTACGTCACGCAACTGTGAAGTAAACACCCAGTCTTATGGCGAGGCTCATGTCATTCCTCTTGATACCACGAAAGCATTTGATCCGCTGTGCCACACTTACTCTTATGTGATCTTCCATCTTATGGCCTCCCAGAGAAGCGTTGCAGATGGGTGGCTGACTTCCTCTCTGGCTGCAAGGTATCCCACAATGTCAACGCGGGTGTTCCCCAGGGATCGGTCTTGGCTCCGACATTGTTCCTCGTTTTCTGTACGATCAAAACGATCATCAGCTTTGTTGATCACAGTACCTCAATGGAAGTTATTTTCGGTATAGTTTATTTCTAAAACATATCTCGTGGCGGTCTCCGAATCGTTGCATGTCCAACCAATAAATGAAACCACATTAACCTGACTATTAGCATGGTGACCTTGCAACATATACCAATGTGCAAAAGTTTCATTTACTAGCTCGATAATGCAACATCAGTTAGACACATGTTTATTTGGGGAATTCAATTGAAAATCATTGAAAACTAATAATGTCAACAACTTGTGTACCAGTTAGCATGCCAAAGTCAAACATTCAATGTTTTAAATTCTATAGAGAGTTGAATGACACTTTTTGCATGCCTCTGCTATATGTGCTAAACTTTCCAGCTATTTTTATTACAGTTATTACTGAATGTGTTGAATGCTGTATGTCTACTACACATTCTTATTATCCATCCTGTCGTATGTCGGTGTTAAATGAGTGGTCATTGTCATTTTTCATTTTTTGAACGAAATTATACGAGATTCTCTTCTAAGCTATCCGATATTGCACATTGTAAAGTTGGTATTTTCAACCGTAGATTACCGGTATTTCATGTCGTACTTTTTTTGATGATTATATCTTACGAAACATTCATGCCAAAGCTCAATCAATAATACAATTTAATAAACATTCCTTGGCGGATCTAGAATTTACCCTCTCCTGTAATCTAGATAGACGTATTGAAGATACATAACTACGGGGATGGACTAACCCTAACTCAAAGATGTTAATTTTTTCCACCTTGTATAATAATAGTTATAGCTGATTACTAATCGATTGTTATCTGTGGACATTATAATGAGAGATCCTAATGGGTTAATATCCTTTCAGTTATATGTTAAGCTACATAGTGTCGTTGAGAAATTATTTAGGAAATTTCAATGTTGAGTAGCGTCCTTCTTGGTTCTACTCGTGTATCTCTATAGGGAGGCGATTTAGAATATGTTTTTATTGGAACTTGCCCCATTGTTTTTGTACTATATACGAATTTGATAAGTTAACCATATATCTGGTATACCAGGTATAGGTGAAGATTATTAAACAAACGCTCTGATTAGTGTAAAAATATTTCGAGTTTTAAAAATATAATTGAAGCGCTTTTAAACTTTCTGACGTTTACTGCCCCCGGATTTCATTTTATTGTACGTATTTTGGTAAGTACGTAAATCTAGCGAGAAATTAAGGGAAAATCTTTGCAGTGTGGAATATGGAAGAGTTTAGACATCAGCTTTTTAGGAACTTTTGAGATGGTCCTTAATTTCCGTACCATTTTTTATTAATTATATGTTGTTGTTTTCTTTTCCTTTCAATGTCCACGTCGATATGCTGCTGACGCTTCGAAGGATTTCGAGGTATATACAAAAGAATATGGTCTATATACTTGAATTTGGTCGTTAGTTTAGTTGATAGTCTCTGTTTTAGTTATATACATAGCCGCTTTTTCTGTAGACATCAGCTGATGCATCCCAAAGCATTCTGATTGGAAATTTATATGTAACAAAAGGACTTTGACACATCTCAAGAGATACACACTTACAATGATCATTTTTTACATAGGAAGGACCAGTCAGAAACTAACCTAATTGGCTAAGTTATGACACCTATAACAAAAGCATTGAGATATTAACACCTTACAGCGGCTTGCACCGATTTGGCGTACAGTTAGATATAAAGTCATTTCCAGGGTAAGCTCAAGCCATCGCACAAACTTAAGGTCCCCACCTACTTCTCAATTCTTAAGTTTCAGTTCAACATTACACCCAAGTCAAAGGTATACATTCAATGTATAGTAACAACTTACCACAAATGTCGTACAATTGAAGATCACAGGTAGTGCAAAGGACTATGAGATGCAACATCTAATCGGTGCTGCCCGCCCAAGGATGTGAACTTTGGGTGTCAGGGGGCAAGTGATGCCATTTCTAATTCCTATGTTGTTTGAGTTGTGTAATATGAACGGTAACATGCTGTATACGACAACCTTGAAGCACACCTATGGTTACCTTTATATGTGACTTCTACCCCAAATCGTGCAAACTAACACTCGGTGATGATTGTTCAGATTTTATGGAAGAATCTTGTGCAAGATAGTAACGCCTGTGATAAGATTTTTGACTAGTAGAGACAGTTTAAATTTATTGGACGGTTTAGATTTGAATAAAAGTGTAAAGGATTATTGCTTCTCAAATTTCTACATTTAATCCATAGGTACGCAGAAATGTACGTTTCCACTTTCCAAGTTTGAATAACCCCTCAGGGAAAGTTCGTACCATTTTTTAACTGAACATATATTTAAAAAATTAATATGACTATACATCAATTCTTTTGAGCATGATGACTACTTTGTCTTACGGAGCCAGTAGAGACAATTCGATTTGTAAATTGCTGATGTCTTGCACAAGCATTCCATTGCTTAGAGACCTCCCGTAGTTGCACCCATATACTGAAAAAAGCGCGTAAACGAGTCCTTCTGGTTGATGGGAGTAATTTGATAAGCAAATTGGTTTGAAACTGTCATTGTCGGTTTGATCCAGGATAATCCTAAAAAAGTTTTACCCTTTTGTAGAAAATTTTAGAGATTTATTGTGGGAAGTAGGTCTATATTGGCGTGGCAATAATTCTGTTCATCACAATTTAGTTTGAAGTTGACAGGGTATACAAATTTCTGACGAACAACAAATCGAAACAAGCTCAAAAAATCTAGTAATTCAAGATAACTTTTGGAAGCAATCTGTTGAGTTGAGATATCTTTATTGCCATAGTATCCACACTAAAATTCTGTGGCGTTACAGAAAATGGTTTACCTAATCTGGTAACATGCGAAACAAGAAAAAACATGTGTATTGGACCTGACTTCATAAAGTTATCTTTTGTAAATGCTTCAGCTTTTTCTGTTATAACATATTCCATTACGACTTCATCCAAACTTAAGGATATCGAGGACACATTCACGTTTGTGTCGCTCCTTGATAGTTCAACATATCTATTCCTAAGATATTCATTTAATTGCAGAAAGTATGACTGATATGCATTATAAAGTGGTGGTGGTGAATGTTTCTAGAAATTTTGTACGAGTGTAACCATGAGAGAACTCTTATGACTTGCACTTCGTCAAAGCAGTTTCCATCAAAGCATCTCTAATACGTACCTTTTTTTGGTTCCATTACCAGATGCGAATCCAGCGCGTTTTGACACCAATCTTAAAACCCTCGCCATCTAAAATTTTTAATTATTGTGACATAATTGCAATGTGTTACAAGAAGCTGTAGTATTGATACTAAGATTATTTCACTTGAGAAAACCTAACGACTTCGTAATACGATGGAGACGGATCAATTCGGTGAACCATGAACCGTGGAAAGATGCTAAGATCTGAAATTTGATATTTTTTAGACAGATTTGTAAAACATAGCTATTATTAATTACATTACTACAAGAAGCTGTAGTATTGATACTAAGATCATTTCACTTGAGAAAACCTAACAACTTCGTAATAAGATGGAGACGGATCAATTCTGTGAACCATGAACCGTGGATAGATGCTAAGATCTGAAATTTGATATTTTTTAGACAGATTTGTAAAACATAGCTATTATTAATTACACTACTGAAATCATGATTTTCTAGTTGTATTGCACCGGACTTCGCTGCTTCTAGTCCTATGGTACTACCAAGCTTGAGAAAAAATATACTTAGGGTTTACTCGTGATCTTAAACAAGATCGTCTTTTGACATTATTTATTTGGTGGTTGTTCAAGATCAATCTAACAAGTCTCCACAGTAGTCTTTAAAATCCAGATTACTTTTTTATTTCGTAACCGATCTATTACACAAGTTTTCAATTTTTACAAAATTCCTGGTTTACTGAATTGATCCATTTGTTGATTGGGCTAGTGTAGTTTGCTTCAAGCGCAGAGTGAGAAACGACAAATAGAGACAATGATATACTATTACGAGCATGGCTAACAGATCACACTGAATTGCACAGAAATATAGTTTCAACAACACAATCACTTAGAACACCTTCCATTTCTAACACCGTCCTTAGATATAATGACTTGTAGGGTATCATAAACCATCTCTAAAGTTGCCTAGAGCTATAAGCATGATGTAGTGCTTTTCGCTTGTACTGTACAGTCGGAAAGATTCAAAATGCTGCTCAGAGTTTTTAGGAACCCGTTGAAGATTGAGGATCAACATACAATTTGGTGGTCAGACAGAATTGTGGGTACATCGATGGACATGAAACTAAAGGTCAGACTACCTGATAATATTCATAAGTTGCCCAGAAATGAATCGGTTCTTTTTCTTTCTTGATGTTCAAGATATGGGTTACAAGGCGAAAAATACATCAAATTATCTCATATAAAACTTTTTATCCATGTTAGGAAGACGGACGTGTATCTTAACTGACATGCATCATTGTATTATTAATGTCTTTGGTTCCTTGTGTCTTGTTAGGTTTGTCTGGTTTGCATTCAAAAGCATACTTCAAACGTTGTCTTATGTATACTAAAGTCACATTCACTTTCTACAATGTGACTGAATATTTTATATCACATGTTGTAAACCATTTTCCGCATCCATCTCTGCGATAAACTGCCATAAACGGAAACGTTGGGTTATTTTCTAGACGTTACCCTTAACTACGTGCCACTTACATTCAAAGATACTGGACAAATTGTCTCCATGGGGATCTAAACATCTGTCCGGCGTTTAGTTGTGTATATTATGATATTTCTGATATGAACACACCTCTACATACATATTTAAGGATTACATCTTAGGCGCCTATAAACATTAGTCCCTTGTGGTACATCTTCAGACATCAAAGTCCGAATGCTTTGAAATGGACCATATTAGTTGAATGCAAACTTCATATTGTGATGAATGAGTATAGAATAGTACGAGGGCCATATTTAGAGTAAGAACCAAATGCGCATCGTGCCCATGAATCCTGTTATGTGACGTCCGCTCAACCTTAGACACTCTTGGCCAGTCTCTCACTATGCTACTATTACGTTTCACGTCTTTGCCGGTGTTGGTTGTGTGGTTATACTGCTTTATTTGTCGCCACGTAAACCCGTCGATGTGAAATACGCTTAGGAATTCGGTTTTTAAATGCAAAAATGTTTCTCTTGCTTGAAGCTTGTTGAATTATGCCCGTTATTCTCTAGCAGCGTCGTTCTGCTTCACGACTATGCTCGCCCACGCGTCGCGGAAAGAACACAGACATAACTGCAAGAATTTCTTCGAAAATTAGTCACCTTCAGCCTGACTTAGTATCATCATCTTTCCTTCTTTTCCGAAAACTCAAGGAATAACTAAGTGGTCATTACTTAGAAAATCATGACATGTTGTTGTTGTTGTTCATGTCGTTGTAACGAAGAAATGTGCAGCGAACCTTGCTTCAATTCTTTCACGTCTCTTCCAGATATCTTACGAATCCAGCACTCTTCCTGAAAACTGGAAAATTGCCCATGTAAAGCCCATCTCAAATAAGGCATCAAAGACCAACCCTTTAAACTGCTCTGCTTTCTCTTATAAGTAAGGTGGAGAGATGCACAAATCCGAAACTTCTGCAGAACATCACGGCTTGATCAGCGACAGGCACCAGTCATCCGCGGGGATCCTCCTAGCTTATGTCACACAATTGTGGACGAAAAGGCCAGTGTAGTTGCTCTTGATATCATGAAATTTTTTGATCAGCTGTGGCGTGCTGCCTTGTTATGAAAACCTCCATCCTATGGCCGACCAGAGAAGCTTTGCAGATGGGCGGCTGACTTCCTCTCTGGTTCCAAGACATCCATCGTAATTTACGGGTTCCTCTTACATTTCAACGAACTCCTTTCCTGTACGATCAATTTGATCCATTATTTTGCTGACGACTGCACCCTACATGTAGGATTTCAGGCTGACAAGCCGGTGAGCTGGAGATAATATCAATAGCGGCAGATACTGGTAAAAGGCTAAGCTATATGTTTATGGCAGAACAAGATACAAATAAGACCTAGCCTTGAGGACTGTTTACATGTTTGGGGTGCTGCCGCCCTGATTACAATATCCATGTTGCATAGTATCTGTCCGATTGATGACTCTTCTCTAACGGAGATTCTCGGGAGCATTTAATGTCAACGGGCTTTGCTCCTCAGGGCTCTCCTCAATGATGCTGCCGCGCGATGTGCCTGACAGACAAACCTATCTAATGTCGGAATCCCATCCTAACCGTGTTGGACATTGAACATCCAGAACTGGTTAATACGACCGTTCTTTTGTCCCTAGGTTGTCGAGACTGTGGAACAACCTACCCGAGCAGGCTTCTCCCAATCCTCCTAGCCTTGAGAAGTTCAGAATCGGATTGACAAAGTTTCTTTAAGCATCAGTATATAAAAATAGAAACATTTAATAACCGGTTTAACGGTCAGGCGTCAGCTTCAACGACGGGATCCAAAAGCTGGTGTCATGACTTCACAGACATTTACGTGCTTATGGTGACTATGTTGCACAATGAAAAAAGGTTCATGTTTATGTTTGTGATACAGTTTACGTTCATAAATAAAGTTTCTCTGACTCCATTACGGAACGGTTCTTACTTAAAATTGACCCTCGTAAAAATTGGTAGTGAGAAATTGTGTCCTGTAACTCAATCACTATATAGGTACCAAAATTGGAAGTCATTTTTGTTGTAAATGCCATGACTTTCATCTGTGCGCGAAGAGCTTCAGTGCATCGTCTAACATGACGGCTATTTCGTAGCACATAGGGTTTTGGACTTGTATGGCTCGATTCAAGAAGGATGTCTTAAGAAAATTTGGTTTGTTCCGGTAAACTGAAAATTCGTTCCGCAGAAGGTTAATAACAGATACGACTGTAGGACTGTTTACGATTCTAGAGGCATGAGGAAAAGTAGATAATGCATTAATTGGTAGACATGGAACTGAAGAGACATGATCGGTCCAATCTAGCGAAGTTGCGAAGTAATTTTTGGTATTAGTGAGTAAAAAACGTGAAAATCGCGTGTAATCCAAACTATTTCTCAGCCACTTGCGTGTCATGTATTTCCATAATTATACTATATGTGTCGATTGATAGAACCAACCACGAAAACTAGAGACATGAGGTTGAACTCTTGGGGTAGGGGGAAAACCAAAAATGTTGACGAGGAAGTGAGTTGGTACACTGTGCAGAAAATTAACCTCAGCTTCTGCGCATGTGGCGTCTGTCTCAGTTGCTGTCATCACGACTGTAAACAACTCCAATTTTGACAATTCAGACCAGTTGCAAGCAGAAATATTAATAAACCACAAAGTAGTAAACCTAGAGCGAAATGCGCATACAGATTGACGCAGGTTATCTTGACATTTTTCAATGCGCAGACGATCTGTGCCATGTTCTACTCCAACCACATTTCGGAAAGCCACACCGTCATTGGCGACAGGATTGGCTTCATACCCTTCCGCAGCTTAACCTCATATCTCTAGTCCTCGTGTCGTTAACGTATGCCGCTAGCAGTGCATTTTCTATTTTTTGCTCAGCACTCCTATGTGTAATATTTGAAATCTGTCCATCGGGTTTCTTGAAGTATGCAGACTTTACTCATGTTTTGTCAGAACATTATTTCATGTTGATGCAGTCTTACAGCTCAGTGGAAATGTTTATAGGATGATTCGGTTGATTTAGTGTGTCGGAGCTAAATTATTTTGAAACACGTTTACTTTTTACAGTGGCATAGTTCTTAGATGATGGAGCTCAAGGCAGCATTTCGTTTTTTAAAGACTGTACTTTGCTTCTGCCTTCTGATATTTGCCTTGTCCTATGAACTGGTTTATACTTAATTTTATATTCCTTAGCTCGAGCTCAGTTTCAAAATATGTCCTTGTCATTTGTTATTAGGATTCTTTTTCAGTTTTTTCAGTTACCACTATTTTTGCGCGACATAGGACTACGATCTGCAGATCTTGGAACATACCAGTTCATAGGATATTATAAATTTTAGTGATTCATCTGAAGTTACTCAATGCATAACTTTATGATCTTGCAGTTCTTCATCAGGATATGTCACATTAGGAAGTGCTTCACGCAGAAGGGAAATATATTTGTCATAGAGGAATTCAGTAAGTTTCTGAGTAAATTTTAGTTGAACGAGTAGTATGCAATACCATGTGCGTTAATTTTTCAGATCCCAAAACGAGGCAGGTAATCCAGAGGAAATACAAATCTCCAATGGTAAGTAGCTCAATGTCTAACTGACTGACTGAATGTGACTGTGCTTTGTAGCAATCGGTTTTTTATGACATACGTTTTTGTTGAATTAAAAATATATAATTTTGAACAAGGTATATTCACACATGCATCAATCTAGCCTATATGAGATATGGTCTGATACAGACTGCATTTGTATCTATATACTCTATGAGATAATAATTTAGTGGTCAGATCCTAATGAGGATCCTTCGTGTTTTTGAATCAGCTTGATATTTGTACTCTTGCATGCTAGCTGAAGATAATTGGCAATACTAGATTAAAATAAAAGCTTCGAAATCCAAATCCCGAGAAGAACTTATCTTCTAAAAGTATACTAGGCTTAACAGTTATCAAAAAGACTTATTAGTCACCAGTCGGAGCATGGCACTTCAGTGCTATCCTCTAGTTTCCGTAGGAGCTCACTCCTTTTTTGACAAGGTGAGGTCAACGATCTTGCATTAGGAGCGCTACCACCTAGCATCAAGAATAAGCGATCGGTCAACCAACCGCTGATTCGTATTAGAGTGTCGGGAGCTACTTTCTCTTCTTGCAGAGCAGCGTTGACAGACCTTCCGTTCTCACGGTAGATTTATTGTTTTGATCGTTTTTACCGTAAAACGTTCAGATCGCAATCATAGCTACTATTTCACATTATAAGGGTATAAGAGACATTAATTTTTTTCATTACCGTAATATCATAAGAGATGGATTTTAAACAAATCTCTAACAAAACTGGGACAAAATGAAGCTTGCATGTAAGATAATATTATGTTTATGCATATGTTATGGAAACTGTTATATTTTATGTTTAGATTTTGCATGGCCACTAAGGAATGACTACATCATTGCAGAAGAATAGATGCACATATTGTATTATTTATATTGATCTTTTTTTGAACACCAGGTTCTGCTCCAGCTGTATTTTGTTTATTTTATAGGCTAGCCAGATATTGCATCATTTCCACCGGATACTGTCTGTTTGCATGACACCACATATTGTTGATATTCCCGATGCATGAAACGATCTCCTTTAGTGCACGGTACAGTAAGCAAACTTCATTTACTTTATTTTCATTTTTACTCTGACTGGGTAGAATATCTGCTAAGCGATTGAACGTTAAGTACGTACAAACACCTTCGTGAGGCTCCCCAAAATAAAGAGCAAGATGACGCCCAGGCAAAAGTGGTCAGGCTTTATCAAAAATAAGAAATTTCTAAACTATACTTTTTCGCGTTTTGTTCAACTAAAGTGAACACTGCTTTATTCATTGTTTTCGGATTGCAAGGGATATAATACCAGGAAATGTAATAATAACCATTTGCGTGACGCTGAAAGAAATAGAAATGATGAACAAAGTGACTAAACACTCGTATCTACAGGATCGAGATGCAAATTTTAAAAGCAGTCCTGACCAAAGTTCTAACAATTTTTTGGGGATGTAAAATTTTAGTATTGATCCTTCACGAATTGTGGGAGTGTCACTAAAACGTTTCGGTCGTCGACTATAGCAGTGCTTGTTAAATTTCGTCGCGGTGGGCAACATTGTACTTTAAAATTTTGCGTTGGATGTGATCAGAACCTACACTAATTTTCTATTTAACAGGCTGATCAAATTTGTTATTCGGTGCTATGCGTGTTCAGCTACGTTGCAGCTGGTTCTGATCGGCCCGCCCCCCAAAGACCCCAAATGGGAGGACCCAGGAAACCGCCCACAGTGCTGCCAATCGGCCCTGCTTGTCTGCAACCCGTCTATTCGCCACAAGAAGAGCAGCTGGAGCAACAGCCCTTAGGCTCTTCCATAGAACAGCCTCAGGAGCCTACGGCGGTAGCTAAACAGGAGGCACATGACATTGTAGAGAAGCCACCTGTAGTAAGTATTTTATTTTGAAGATAATATAACATGACGTCCTGGTGATATCTAGGGGCTAACGGCACAGATTTAGGGTTTTCTAAATCAAGCAAGACGTATTTTGGAGTTAGCCTGTGTTTCGGCTATTAATGTATCCGTAGGCTTTTCCGCTATCTAGTCTATACGAACCTGTGACATTACTTTCCTCTATTCTATATAAACTGCAGTGAATAACGGCATACAAAATATTTACCTGAATTTTGAATCGGTCTATTTCACGTAATTTTGAAACAATTGTTGCCCTAGGAGCCATCTACCCAGAAACCGGTCGAGGATGCTCGATCACAACAGTCACAAGTACCAGAAGCTTTCCTACAACAGGCTCAGCCGACGGGCCCGAAAAATCCACTGCCCGTGCAGCAACTGTCGGTACAGAAGCAGCCTAGCGATGATCAAGAGTTTCCGCCCACAAGTCCATTGCTGCCTCCGCCTCCGTGTAGTCCAGAGCCAGGTTCAGTGACACCTGTGGGCGGACCCCCTAAGTATCCACCACCCGCGCTGCCTCCTGGGGTGTGTATTTCGCACTAATTACCTTTCAATATCAATTATTTTTTGAGTACTTATTTCCTATGGTTACTGAAAAACGAATAAGTAATAGATTTTGCCACCTAAAGGATTTTTAATAAGGGGAGACCTTTTTTATGGAAGATCCGTGTAATGACAATTTGCATGCACCTACTGATATCTTCCCTTGAAGGTAGGAAATTTCGAATCAAAATTGACCATGTTCTGTCGACAGCACTGTCCATTAGAGCCGGTGTCCCTCAAGGTTCTATCCTTGGACCAATGTTTTATTCACTGTACATACCAGTAACTGTGAGGTCTATCTCTATACCGATGGTACTGCGTTGGTGACTGAGTCATGGTCTGGTGGCCTAGTCCACGACCGGCTGCAAAGTGCGGTTCAGTGGGCGGATTGGTGACTGATTAAAATTAACCACAAAAGGCCAAGGCTCGAACTGTGATCAAAATCAACTAGTGGAAAATTGGACCTGCTATGTGCATGCATGTTTAGTTACTGGGATCAGAAGCTTCTTAATAAGATAAACGCCGTAACATAAAATAATTCAGAAATCTATCCTATCTATCTGACTTTATCTTAAAGTTTATTTATTTTTTTAAGTTTACAAAATATTTTTTCTCTTTCATGGGACATTGAAATATATTGTTTGCACATCAGATTAACAAAATTAATGTCAAGTAATATGATATTAAGCTATAAAAGCAAACTAATATTGATAACAACAATATTTGGCTGACACGAACTATTTCAATAGCTCGTTACGTCTCAATTTGCCTTAATAACAGCACTAATTATGGCTTGCGTAGTTTTAACAAGTTTTCGCAGTCTTCTGCCTTAAAACAATCCCATATATTTTCTAATTTTACTCATAAATCAGAACTGTTTCGTTGCGGATTATTTCTTAACTGCTGCTTCATTTTATGCCTTACAGTTTTGATAATATTTAAATCAAGACTACTGGAAGGCCAGTCAAGGACGGAAATATTATTATCCTGCAACCATTTCTTGGCCGTATGACATGACACCCCCTCTTGTTGAAAAATAAAGTGTCTATCATGTGATAAAATTGGAATTGATACTAGGAAATTGGTTTCAAGCATATTGTGATATTTACCTGCGTTTACAGTTCCGTCTATGAAGTGAAGTTTTCCAACGCCAAAAGCAGATATGCTTCTCCATACTATTAAATCTGATGGAAACTTTACTTTTCTCTTTCGTCAGTCTTTATGAAATGCTTCATTTTTGTTTCTTATAGCCCGAGATCGGTAGTCACCCACACAAACATCAAAGGAGGTGGGTTGATAAGGGCCATTTTTCGCCCATAACACACTCAAAAATAAAAAGTACGATTCCAGACTATTATTGAATTTATTTATGAACTTCAAGACGTGTATTTTTTCATTATATAATATTTACGGTATAAATAATGTAATATGCTTGACAAATTATTGCCAAGAAATAGAGTATTTAGCGCTTTTTGTGCATTTTTGTTGTTTTTCGATATTTGAATCATGTTTTTCCTATGAAGCGTTCCATGAACCACATTAACTTTAATGCTCAGTGAGTCTACTTATTATAAGCTTGTATACGAGTATTTAACTGTTTTGGTTTAGTAAGCGTTTCAATCCAAAAATACGTAATATATGCTGCGGCAGAGTTTGAATCACCCTGCAATCGCTGCGTGTTCAGACATGATTTTTCGCGCTCGAAAAGAATTTACGTAGTAAAGGTATAGGTAGGTCTGATAATGATTCGAATGAAGAAGACAAGGAAGAAGATTAGTAAAAAATATACTAAGTGTATGCAAACTGATCATCTTTTATTATTGTTTAATAAACATATATAAAACTCAGATAATTAGTTAATTTATGCATACCACGAATTTTTGTTTTCATTTGAAATAAGTATGTTTTCTTCTTTGTTATGGAGTACACTCTTCATATATATATATTCGCTGATGGGCGAAAAATGGCTCTTATCAGCCCACCTCCTTTCGGTTCATCGCTAAAAAGTATCTAGCACTTTTTCGCACGATACCTTCTGCACGCAGATGCGTATTGAAAGTGAGCACTTTCCGCACGCTGGTAGAAAAAATCTTATAAATAACACTTGCGGAAAGTGTATTTTCCGCTCTTAAATAAATAGAGGTGCTTTAAAACGTCGTGGGCCGTGACCGTTACATTATGTGGATGCGCAGAAGACAGATATTAAAGCAGACGGAAGAATGTTACCCTAATCACACACAGATCTATTATAATATTTTTTCTTAAAAGGGATAAGAACCAGCACAAGGTTGTTCATAGCCAGGGCCCCTAGATGGTATATGTTTTCCAATGTATGGGCCATGAAAAGAGGCAGGGGTAGTAATTTCTCTAAATGAACTAATCGAGTAGCAGAGGCCACATGTCAATACAGCCAAACGCATTGTAAAAGAAGGTTCGATCAAACCCAGAGGCAATTAATTTGTCTTCCCAGCAAAAAATGTTTCTAAACCAAGTCCGAAATCAACAGTGGACAGGTTTGAAGCAGAGATAAGGGAAATAATTTATAAATTTTGCCGTATTCATAAGCGGCGGCCTACCATTAAAGCCGTCATGAAGCTGCAAAAAATGATCCCCCTTGCGGAGAAAGTCGGATCCTCCTTATTGTGAGGCGTCTGCTTCTCCCGCTTCTCCACATATTTGAATCCGCGCATGTCGTCTAACGGTCATGACGGATGTTTTGAAACACCTCTAACTATTTCCAGTCTTCGTAAGTATATAATGCCCGTTCCTTAGCCCACGACAATCGCCTTTTCTTTTGTTTTTCCGTAAGCAACGGCATTTCTTTTGCCTAAAGCAAATATTTTACTGAATAAATATGCCATATATTGTCTCTTGAATGCAACCTACTCACCTCATAAAAATGTCAAACTGTAAACACTTTTTTGTTTCCGTGGCCAGCTATTATTTTTTTTAATATCGTGTTCGAACATTTATGTGTCAGCAAAATGTTGCGTTGTTATCAATATTAGTTTGATTTTATATTTCAATATCATATTACTTAAAAACCGTTTTGTTAATATGATGTGCAAAAAATAAATTTCATTGTCTTCTAAAAGAAAAACAAAGAATTTTTAACCTTACAAAAATAAACAAACTTTTAGATAAAATTAGATAATGTCCGAAGATTTTTGTGTTAGGGCTCGTAGAACGTGTTTCACATATCAAAGGTGCAACATTTAATATCATCTTTTCCTAACCCCTACTTTTTAAGCGGTACACTTTATTATGACAATGATTAGAAACCCCTGAAATCTCTTATTATTTTAGCCGCCGCTGGACGGAAACGGCAGCACGTAGTATCCATCTGTACAAGTTTCATAAAAATCCGAGCCGCATAGAATTAAAAGATAGACAGACAGACGGAAATTGAGTGAAATAGTTTCTCGTGATGTAGATGTCATATAAGACCTAAAAAACATAACATCCCATTTTCGAAATTTTTCGCGCCACTGGCGTGCGATGTAATACGGCTTTAAGATGGAAGAGTAACAATTTTTAATTTGAAGAAGCAGCCTAAATAACAGGAAATCAGTATATTCACTATCCTAGGTTTCATTTATTAGCCAGTGATAGATAGATCTGAGAGACAACCGGGGCAAAAGTTCAGAAGTTACATTCACGTAACTAGTCACGAACATTTACTTCGCATCAGTGATCGCGTCTATGAAAACCTATTTGCAGAATGATACATACCCGATATGATCTGAAATAAGGCTACCAAATAAACTGAATACGTCCCTTTCTTGGTTTGTACATATTGCCGCGTCGCTTGGGCTGGCGGCACAAAACAGTAAGCAAAATTCGCGCAAAATCCGATTTGTAGAAGTTTGCGCGCTTCGAAACTGACGCATCATTTTCTAATATTTTCGGATGAAATTTATACAGTGTGCTGAAAACTATACTATACAAGGTGCTACTGAGCCACTTTTTCATTTTTTCCACTAAATTCTTAAAAGAATCGCGAAGTTCAACAAAAAAAGTAAGCATTTCAACCCACCAGAAATCTGGTGCAAAAAAATCCAAAAGTGCCCCGATAGCACCCTGGGCAATTGTCTTCTATGCATTCAAAAATATTGTTAAATGTAGTGACAGTTTCGAAGCAGCTGAGGCCTTGTAAATGGCTTGAAACTCACTGCGTCGGAGCCGCCTTAAGCGGAAGATTGGTTTTGCTTAAATTCCCCGAATTTTGTATATGTTATGTGTCTCGGCCTCAAAACTAAACGGCCGTCCAAGTCAGTATAATGGGGTATCGATTCTCCGCCAATATCTGCTTTAAGTGGAGGGGTGGTTTCGGTTAGTTTTGCTGAATGTTTTATATGTCATGTGTGAACAAATGCTTCAATGGTCACATCCCCCAAAACTCAATGAGTCTCAAGCTATATGGCGTCCAAGTCAGTATAATAAGGATGTAGGTTCTACTTCAATATATGCTTCAAGTGGAAGAGTACTTTCGGTTAATTTTCCTGAACTTTCTATATGTTCTGTGCCTTGGTATGACGGAGTATGGGTCCTACAGAGTCATCTTCACTGAATTTATGAAATGCTATGAATCTTGATATCCAGAAGCATGTTTCATAGGGAACATTCCAAAAGCTCAACGGGTCCCAGAATGTGGGCCATCTAAGTCGGTATATTGAGATATCGGTCATCTGCTCTATGTGGGAAAGTAGCTTCGGAGTCCTGAACAAATGTTTCAGTGCACACAAAACCCAAAACTCGACGAGTCTGAAGATATGTCAGGGTTCTACTCAGTCATATGTCCTACATGACAGAGTGGTTTCGGTTAATATTACTGAATTTATGAGATGTTATATATCACGGAATTTTCTATAAATCTCTCGGAAGTAAAAACTCAAATTTTGCGAAATTAGCAGAAACCACTTTTCCATAGGCGTGCTGCCAAGTTCTTTTATTCCCTTAGTATCTGCGCCTATGTATATGTATATTTATGTGGAACTTGTTATTTTAGGTTGCACCACCAGCTCCTCCACCAGGACTTCTGAGGTCCCAGATGTCTCTAGGTGGACCACCACCTCCTATACCTACCCGTTCGTCTGTACCTCCTCACAGACAATTTTCATTACCTCCTCAACCACCACCTAGGCCTAAGTAGAGTAACTGAACTGGAGGAGTGTGTTGGATCACTGGCGATAACTGGCAAAGTAGCTGAACTTTAGATGTAGTTGAAGCAAAGTTGTTTCTTTGGGAGTTGACTTCAGGGTCGGTTCAGACATTTATGATATTTTTTAATCATACTCGTACATTAAACAGTCTATGCCGGGTGTCAACAGAGGTTACTGAGCGTGGCTCAAATTGAACATTGAATTGTATAGTGAATAGCAACTTGTGATCTAACTGGAGCATTTTTTGGGGTTTTATAAGCAGTTGAATTGAGATTAAAATTTTCTTGCTAGTGATAGAAGGATTTATGGAAAATTCAAACTGGCCGAAATCTGTAACTATGAGCAGCTAAGTGAGTGAACATAATCCATATTTAATACCTTCGGTAGCAGCCTGTATACTGAAAGACAAAGTAAGAAAGATGAGCATATTGGAACATGTTCTGCAACCGACTATTTCGTCTCATATTTCCAGTAGTCCAAACAAAATTTTATTTTCGTATTTACAAAACTGTCTATTCTCCTGTAACTAAAGAGTAGAACCAAACCGCAATAATATTCGATTGATAATAAAGTTTTGATGTGACAAAATACTAATAACTATATTTTATGTATTGATAGGAATAAATATATCAATATTTAAAGGAAATAACCTACACTGAATATTCAATATTTGTAGCATCATAGTTGAAGTTCGTTTAGATCGCGGCAATAGAGCTATGAACAAATAGACAAAATTCATTTCTATGGGATTTGAAAATAAAAAAATAAAGCTAGAATGTATGGTTGTGTCACTAGGGGTTATAACGTAACTCCTAATGACGGTTTTCCACTAAAGGGACAAAACAAAAACAATACACAGACCCGTGTTGAATAAATAAAGCTGTAACTTTTCGGATACTTTTGGAGTCTGGCGTGTTTTGCGACAGTTTGAGTTTAGTTTTTTGCGTCCCACTCGGAAGCGCCACATCTAAAGGTTTCGACGTGTTTTGAAACTCGAGTTTGTTCAGTGGAAATGTGTTGTGTATACTATTTTCACCATGGTAGTCTGAATACTAACTTTGCAGCAAATTAGTAGATAAATAAATAATGTATTTATTTTTTTATAGATAATAAATTTGTTTTGAGTGCATTAAGCCTTTACTTGTAGCAAGTAACCTCCTTGTTACTGCTAATCGATCTTTAACAGAAATTTAATCTCAAATGTTTGTGTTTAACTTTGCAAATTTTCTGCCCGGATAGTTTATAGACATATATCGCTGTTTTTCAAGAATAGTGACACTAGTTAAAAAAAGCTTTTTTTCAGGAGAGGCATTTTTAATATTTTTTGAAGAACAATTTCGGATAACTGAATATAAAGTTAATAATTTGGATTTAAAAATTATCAATTAAATAAGGTTTATTGAACTTTCAGATTCATTGAACAAAAGATCAGTATGTTTTCAAAAATATCCCGTCTTACTACTTTTTTGCAACTTTACAGGAATGTGCCATTATACCTAAAAAAAAAAGATAATGCATTCCTAAAAAATATATGACAAATAATTCGTGGTTACAGAATAAAGAGGGAAAATTTATTTTAGTATTATTACCAACGATACACAACTAACAACGGTTTAAAGGCTATGTGGAACTAAAAAATTAAAGGTAAGTTCAGAAAAAAAAGTACAGTACACAAATTGGTTACAAATTATTGTGAAATCCCTCATAGCAGTGAGGCGCTTTTCTTTTTCTCGGAAATGGGAATGTTATGTTTGTATGCCTTATTCAGAGTAAATCTAGGACCTCTTTTTGTTGCTTTGCTTTTCTTAGACCTTCAATAAGATTTTTTATCTACCCCAACTTTACGAAAATCAGTCTCACTGTATGAGTTTTTGTAGAAAAATGTTCCAGAATGTTGAGATTCTAGCCCTTAATATTTCAACATTGTATTTTTATGTTGTAGGAAGATAGTCACAGTGCACTTTACAGGGTTTGTCCGGAAAGTAATAGGACTAAGTCGATTTAAAAAAAATTAGTGAGCCAATCGTTACAATTCTTTAAAAACTTTCAAAATAGGCTCCTTCTGCGTCGATGCAGCGCTGCCAGCGCGATTACCAAGCATTGAAGGCGTCACGGAAGGCATTCTCGGGAATAGCCTTGAGAGCCGCGGTGCAAGCTGCTTGGATTCCCTCTGTCGTCTCAAAATGCTTGCCTTTCATCGGCCTTTTCAGTCCGGGGGGGCCTCATCTGGGCTGTAGGGCGGCTGCGGAAGCGTTGGGATGCCGGCCTTGGTCAGGTAGGTGTTAACAAGAAAGGCGGAGTGAGCCGGGGCGTTGTCGTTCCAGTCGGCTGCGATGTCTTGTCGGACCCGACTGACCCTTCGTTTGAGTCTCCTGAGCACTTTCACGTAAAACTTGGCGTTGACGGTTTGTCCAGGAGGCACAAATTCATGGATGACGATGCCTTTGATGTCAAAAAAGACAATGAGAATTGTTTTCACTTTGGATTTGCTCATACTTCCCTTTTTTGGGCGAGAAGACGCCGTCGTGTGCCACTCGGAAGATTGCCTCTTTGTCTCGGGATCATACTCAAAGATACACGATTCGTCACCTGTGATTACGATATCCAAAAATTGGGGGTCACTTTCACACATGTTCAAATTTTCTTGGCACACTTCCACTCGACGCAATTTCTGGTCGTCAGTGAGCACTTTTGGGACCATCTTCGCGCACACCTAGCGCATGTTCAAAAGCTGAGTCACAATGTCAAGAGCCACAGATTTTGGTAAGTTTAACATCTGGACAATTAAACGAATACTAATTCGACGGTCTGAGTTCAAAACTTTGCGCACACGAGTCACATTATCGGTGTTTGTCGAAGTCGAAGGTCTTCCAGCACGGTCTTCATCAGCGACCTCTTCCCGGCCCTCCAAAAAGGCCTGGTGCCACCGAGACACACCACTTCTTGCTAAAGCAACACCTGGGTAAGCGTGCTTGATCATATCAAACGTCTCTGTCGCAGATTTACCGAGTTTCACACAGAATTTAATCGCGTACCTCTGCTCTAACGAACGCTGCATTTTCAGCTTGCACCACTCACAGATACACGTCGCGCGAAAATGCCTGTCCTGATTCTCCAAGTGCTCGGAGACAACTGACCAGCCGCTCATTCGTTAGCTAGAAACGCCCTCTACCGAATCCAGTCGGTGCGCGCACGCTCCGACGTACAGTCTTGGCGGAAAAAAATGAGTCCTATTACTTTCCGGACAAACCCTGTATATCACTATTCTTGATTAACATGATCAGTCATTTATTAGAGTGCTTTGCTCCATGACGTTATTCTTCAGAAAAATGTAAGTATACGCTTTGAAAGTCAAGCCGCAACTGCAATATGACATTATTCATGACAGAACTTCAATACACACTAGCGTCATCTCTGGCGAAAACTTTGAAACAATTGCAAATGTCTGTATTCCTGATAAAATAGTCAACATTTGGAGTGGATCTGCAATTTTAACCAATTTTTCTCGTTTTTTGGAACAAAAACAAAAACAAAACTCGACCGAAACGTAGTCCGCTTGATAGAAACCAAAGTTTTGAGTTTGTTTCAGTTTTATTTTTGTTTTTCAGAGTTTAGAAAAGATAAACACAACATAAACTCAACAGTTCGTTTAGTGGAATACCGCTTTAAGAGATTTCGTGCAATTTTCTTTTTAGTGGGGCTAACGGAAAACGGTTTTGTAGAAAGGCCGCCATTTAGGTGAACATCTAGGTCTGAGAATAGTTTATTTTAAAGATGAATGTCAACGCTTTATGAGCCTATTATTGTTTTAAAAATATGATTACTATGAATGTGGATCGAAATGGCAGTACGCATCCCATCAGGTTTTGCACTATAAGAACTATTGCTTACTGTTACAGTAACAAGAAGATATACAGGGTGTCCCAGAACTAACACGCCAGAGTAACACGGTAGATAGACTGGCTTCAGATCAATCAGATAAAGTCAACATGACCTTGGTAAAAGTTTTCTAGTTTTCGAGATATTGCCACTCTTAGGTTTTTTAAAAGAATGACTACGTTTTGCTTCCTTCTTTACCTGTTATGGCTATTAAGAACTTCTAACTAATGAGTTTTTCTCTGCACTAACATTAATAATTGGTTGAGAGAATCGAGTATTCATTTCATTGAAAACTAGAACGGTATGTTAATAAAAATTAATACATTTTGTTCCAATGTGAAAAGATTTACTAAAATTTGACTAATTACTGTGAAAAAATATACCAGACTGAATCGGCAAATATTCTTAAAAACTAGCTTGTTCAATGCTCTGTTGAAAATAGCATCTATAATACTTGTAGGTTCTTTCTACTAAAAATTGAATAAACCCAAGTTTTGTCATCGAAGTCGTAATACTTGCGATATACTACAAATAAAAGATAAGTGCAGCCGTCCTCTGTATCCAAACCACTAAGTAATGAAACGTCTTAAACATGTCATTGACTATCTCGTTCTCACATTCATTGTTCGGTTGCTGGCATTATGTCACCTGGAGGAACAGAGGTGGTACCTGCTACGGCACGCGCAGGGTTATTTTAATACTGCTCCTTGTGTTAGTGCTACAAACGTGTTATTTAGCTCTTTCGCTGTTTAGGTCGTTTCATTCCTTAGTGATTTGGATACTAAAGACTGCTGCACTTTTTTTTATTTGTAGTATGTATTTCGCAAGTATTACGACCTACAAATATTATACATTATAATTTCAGTCTGGTACATTGTTTTCACAGTAATTGGTGAAAACTTAGCAAAGGTTATCACATTGAAACAAAACGTATTAATTTTGTTTAGCATATTTTGCTAGTTTTCAATGAAATATTCAATTGTCTCAATCAACTATTAATGGTAGCCCAGAAAAGAACTCATACGTTAGAAGTTCTTAATAGCCATAACAGGCAAAAAGGAGCAAAAAGTAGTAATTTTCTGAAAAAACCTAAAAGTGCCAATAGCTCGAAAACTAGAAAACCTAGGTCATGTTGATTTGATCTGATTGATCTGAACCAATCTACCTCCTGTGACACTCTAGCGTATTATTTCTGGGACACCGTGTATAAACGGCCAAAAGATATCCACGTTGTTAGCAGTAAATATTTTTCCCACTTATTATACATAGTTTAATTTATTATATATAACAGACAACTTCAAGGTTCACGTTTAATGTTGATACACGGAGTAAATTGATTCCTCTTATTGTTACATTGATACAGCAGGCACTATTAGTAATAGATAACTTGTGTTTTTTCTATACATTTTGAAGTATATATGTATAAAGCCCTTATATTTATCAGTTGCTAGCAACCATATAATATATAATGTCTGTTCGAAAAACTCCAATATAACTCGAGCTAGTAAATTTATATCTGTGTAAATAGATATATTAGATAATGGAATTATCATAATCAGCTATATATCGTGTTAAGTTTTCAATAAATATATTGTGCCTCTATCGTAGCCCGATTTAAGATTTGTTGTAAATAATTATTTTATAAAACCGGTGACTAGCGAGCAATACATAGTGCAGATAACTGATACAGAACTAAGTATATGTATATCATTAAAAGAAGCTTGAGCCAGATGTATTAAAATAGATATTTTACATGTTATAAATAAAATTATTTGATAGATAATGATCTATTTATTCCTATATAGGCCCAATGGCCGGCTCTTCAATAACCCGCTATACAGTAAGTCCTGCAATTCTCGAAGTCTGTCATTTCTGCTGTCTTGACAACGCTTTTTGTGGAATCGTTATGTATAAAATTTTTTCAGAGAGATTACTAGATCAAATATCAGCAACAGCCAATGAATTGTCAAGTTGAGAAAGGATGGGAACATACAAAGTTTACAGTAGTGGAATAAATGGATTTCTGTGATACGACCAGGTTGTCCCCACTTCTCAAGATCGAGATCTGTAATGCACTGAAGTGCAAAAAAGCATAAAAACGACTTTTAAATCTAACAGAAACACTTTCAAGAGAAACAAAACTAATGCTATAAACACGAGCTAGCATCTATAAAAAAGTCCATACAACATATGTATATGAACACATACTTCCTTATGTATAATCTCCGTAGCTCCTGTTTATAATCACTACATTTTGTACTCACTTTCAATAGTATCAACCCTTGTTTTCTCCATATACATTTCAGCGCACCTCTTCATCTTGGGAACAACTTGATTTGGGGGAGAAGCTCATGTGCTGTTATAGATCTCCTTTTACACAATTTCCCGTTGGTATTTCTTTCTTGTGATCACATATTGAACTGTTTTTTGAGCTACCACAGAGGCCCTCGTATAACTTGAACTCTGGGAACCAGCGAGACTCGTACATCGACTAGAAGCTTCGAAAGCGATCGGCCTCATCGAGATGAATCTACTGTCATCTAGACCACTTCCGCAAAAGTTCGCGACTCTGCCTGGAAAACGTTTGAGTATTTCCCGACTCGTAGATAGGGAAATAAATATAGACCGAGATGCGAAAAGGAGACAGTCAACGGTCAGCGTCGGATGAATCAGCAAGCCATAGTCCAGTGTACATTGATATAAATTTGTCAAATTAGTTGAAACTATTGTGATAAATTAGTGTAAAAGCAATAAATTAGACTATGACGTAAAGCGTTGTTTTAGTTACAATACATCGACATCGTCTGACGAGTTCGGGTTCTGGTATCACCTTGCTCGGCAGTAAACAACATAAATGTTTTACATGAGAAGCCAGCTTTGAAGCAACAATAATGCCTCATTTTGTCAAAAGTCATACTGAAATGAAGTTAAATTTTCACTTTGACCGTGCTACCCTTTGCAGGCTTACTCGTAGGACGGCGCAATTAAAACTATTAATTTCCCTGGAGTCGTCAATTCAACACACAGAGGGGTACAATTCTCCTCACCATACGTAGCCTACCGCAATGTTAACGGCAACAGGGAAAGCTTCCCTTGAGATTCTACATCGTCGCCAATATAGCTAATTGTTAAATACCCGGGAATTGAAATGACTAAATTTAATTTACATGATTCTGTCGATCTTTTACGAAACCAGAGCTGTAATTAATACGTGGAACCTAATATCGGCACATATTTTAAGGGGCATTTACAAGGACCATCTTCGAAATATTTTTCTACCAGCGTGCGGAGAGTACTGACTTTCAACACACTACAGAAGACATCACTGATGGTGAATTACAAATTACTAATTATAAAACCTACAGATGCAACTCCAACTCCAGACATACTGGAGGTGTAGTGATTTATGTTTACCACAAAATACACATCACATTATTCGATTGTACCACTTTAGACTATGCATACTGGTATGCACATATACAGTTCAAATTATTTGGGAAACGTTATGATCTTTGTACTTTTTACCGTTCACCAAACAGTGATGCAGATACATTTTTAACGTTTTTTGAAGAAAAATGCGAAGAAATGTGGAATTTTAGTAACAATACGTATAATACTTTTAGGTGATTTTAATTTAAATTATTATGGTAAAAGCATGAAAACAAGAAAATTGAAAGAAACCATAAACAACTATGGGTTCAAGCAAAAAATTGAAGAGAGTACCAGAATAACATCATTATCAGATTCTTTGTTAGATCTTGTTATTGTAAATTTCGAATGTGCAAGGATTAAAGCTGTACATACACCTAAAGTTAGCGATCATAGTTGGACAATGCTGCCCTTGTTAGGGCATTTTTCTGATACAAAAATTAACAAAATCGTAAATTCTATTAAGTACGAAAAACTTGAACGAGAACTTGCTGGCTGCTATTGGAATTTTGGTGAGAATATGGAAAAAATATATGACAACATAATAGGAAATATAAAAACTTGTTTAGATCTTGCAACTGATAAAAAAGTGATTTGCTCGACAAAAAATACACCCTGGTATAACAAGAATATTAAGGCAGCTCAAAATTTGAGAGACAAACAATACAATAAATGTATATTCACAAAATCAAATGATGATTGGGAGGTATATAAAACTCTTAGGAATAAATTAGAGAAGAAAAAAGGAAATTCTACGATAAACAAATCGATAATAACAAGTGCGACAGTGTAAAGATGTGGAAGGCTGATCAATTCGAAGCCGCATGATTGTGTAAATCAAGTTCAATTCGAAAACGGTACCGAAACAAATTCTTTGGCGATTGCAAACAAACTAAATGAATATTTTGTGGAAAGTATTGTTGATATTGTAGGTACTGCCAATGCTGCACCTGACTATATGAAAATCAGTTTCCAGGGGGAAATGTTGCATACACTTTCAAAATTTCACAGCGTATCATTGAATTATCTAAGAAAAAAAGTTTAAAATCAAATAACAACTGTGCCGAAATCACTACTAAAAACGTGCTGAAAAACTGTTTCGAAATTTTGGGATATCCTGTATTAAATTGGATCAAATTGGTTCAGTGAGAAGCAGTTCTTTTCCTGAAAATTTGAAATGCTCTATAATAATACCAGTTCCTAAAATAAAAAATTCTAAAAGATGCAGCGATATGAGACCAGTAAATGTGTTACCAGACATTGAAAAATTATTACAGTCCATAGTGCATGACCAATTAATGCAGTTTATAGAAGAAAACAAAATTTTAGTGGAGGCGCAAGCAGGCTTTCGAAAAAAATATTCCACAGAAACAGCTTTCCAGCTGGTAACTGAGAATTGGAGAAGAGCCATAGACTCAGAAGAAGTTGTCATAGCAGTATTTTTGGATTTGAAGAGGGCATTTGAAACGATTGATAGAGATATTTTGTTAGGTAAATTGAAGGCATATGGTATAACAGGAAGTGTTTTAGATTGGTTTAGAAATTATTTGTCTAAAAGGATGCAAGTTACAAAAGTTAATGACACTATTTCATCAAAAATTGAAAATACGTTGGGTGTTCCACATGGCAGTATCCTGGGACCACTTCTTTTTATTTTATACATAAATGATTTACCTGCCATAGTAAAAAAATGCAAAATTCAGATTTTCGCCGATGACACCATGATTTATATAAGTACTAAAAATATTCAGTCTGGTATCTCTTATATAAATGAAGACTTGAAGCTTGTCTCAAAATGGTTAGCATCTAACAGACTAAAATGCAAGTAAAACGAAAGCCTTGTTAATCGGAAAAAATAATGTACAAATGTTCAACTGAATATTGATGGTGAAGATATTGAATTCGTAGAAAATTTTAAATACCTGGGGGTTTTTGTTGACTCTCGATTAATTTTTGATATTCATTATGAAAAAGTTATAAATAAGATTAGTAGTAAAGTGGGATATCTATCGAGAGTTTCTGGATGTCTGAGTTCATATAGCAGAAAAATTATCTATAATACCATCATTCTTCCAAATTTCTTGTACTGTTCGACTATTCTATATTTAGCAAATAATTCCATTTTTGAAAGACTGCAAATTTTACAAAATAAGTGCATGAGTATAATACTAAATAAAGATAAATATACTCCAATTAGGCAAATGCTTAGCAAATTAAAATGGCTCAATGTAAAAAATTTTATCAAATATCTTGTAATGATATAATAATAATAATAATAATAATAATGACTTTATTCAAAAGATGATCATAGTATGGCGAAGTTTAGCCATGGCTTTTCTACCACTTAACCATACTACAACCAGACATTACAAAACATTAGCATAACAACATGAAACAGTAGCTGAAAGGAATGCATTAAAAAGGTAAATATATAATATGAACATATACAAAGAAAAGAAAAAAAAAGAACAAGATATCGTTCAACAAAATGAATTTATCTCTTGATGTGCTGAGTCCAGAAAGTGCAACTTGACTGTCTTCTTGAAGCGCTGCAAACTTACGTTCTTAGAGATAGCTGGCAAAGAATTGTATACCTTGACCGCATTATAAGTAAAGGACCTTTCAAAGACCGACGTACGATGTATAGGAATGGAAAGTAGATCATTGTGCCGCAGATTTAGAGTAATTTGGTTACCACGAGGAATCAACTTACAGAGCAAATAGACGGGTTTACCAGTTTTAAAAATTCTATGCACCAATGAAGCCATAGAGTAGTTGTATAAGCCGTCAACTCTGAGCCACTGTAACTCCTTAATTTTTGAGGAAACGCTACTGTACTTCCTAAGCCCAAATATGAATCTGCAACAGTTGTTCTGAAGCTTCTGCAATTTTGACTTGCAAGCTGAGTCTAGGCATGGGTAAATGAGGACTAGAGAGTAAGCTAAAATTGATAATATGAGGCTTTCACACAACTTTTTACGGCACTTAAAGTTTAGAATATGGCGACTAGAATATAAAAGCTTCATCTTCATATAACTCGACTTCATAATATTATTCACATGTAAGTTAAATCGAAGATTTGAATCAAATATAACACCTAGATTCTTAGCATTATCACAAAATGGAATATCTATGTCGTTGATACAAGGAGACTCGATTTGTGATGTTGTAATTTGAATGTCTAGGACAGTATGGTATCGCGGTGCATTTTGATGGATTGATGCGGAGACAGTGTCTATTGCATTACGTTAATATGTTATCAAGATCTAGGTTAATTTTATAGGATGCTTCATGTAAGTTGGATTCATTGAAATGAAATGTTAGCTGTGTATCGTCAGCATATATAATAATATATAACGTTTGCTCATATTGTACATCTAATCAATTCATGTATTGAGAAAGGCTACTTTCCCACTCTGTGGAAACATGCCTTAGTTATTTCTATCCCTAAAATTAACAAACCAACCCAGCTTTCAGATTTACGACCAAGTTTATTGCCGGTGTTATCAAAAATCTTAGAAAAGATCGTTCAGATTCAAATAACTGCTTACTTTGAAGAATGCAAAATCTTATCCACTAATCAGTCTGGTTTCAGAAAACACTATAGTACAACAGCTGCCTTATTAAATCTATGCGACAATGTGCTACGTGCGCTTGATAAAAAGATCACAGTAGCTTTGATATCGGTTGATTACTCTAAGGCATTTGATAGAATCAATCATATCCTTCTTCTAGCTAAATTGAAATATATTGGCTTTGATAATACCTCACTTAAATTTTTCTGTGCGTATTTAACCGACCGTGTTCAGGAAGTTTCTCTATCTAGACAGAGCTCTGTCCCAAGTGTCATACCATCTGGAGTGCCTCAGGGTTCTATCCTAGGTCCTCTCTTATCCCTCATCTACACCTTCGATCCATATGCAGTAATGGAAAATTCTGAAATGCAATCTTTTGCAGACGATACCCAAATAGTACATTATTTTAAAGCTAGTGAATTACCAACAGCCAATATAGAGCTACAACATGATATTGACATGGTTTGTAAATATTCAGCCAATCATAATTTATTAGTTAATCCTGAGAAGTCAAAAATCATAGTTTTCTGTTCTGATAATAAAAGAAACTACGTAAAAGGTAACCTTAATATCAGAAATCTTCTTCAGGTTGGTACTACTGCCAAGATTTTAGGTGTCGAGGCCGATGAGAAGTTAAGGTTTTATAATCATATCAACTGTCTTGCTCAAAAAACCTACCTCCGCCTACGCACTTTGTACTCTTGTAGGTACTTACTGAACTATAAGCTCAGGCAAAAACTCTGTGAAACGCTTGTGATGTCTTGTTTGAACTACTGTAACATCCTTTATTTCCCATGCCTTGACAAAATAACGAAAAATAGAATTCAAATTATACAGAATAATTGTGTCCGTTTTATATGTGGATTGAGAAAATTTGACCATGTATCACAGAAATACAGTACGCTGAAATGGCTCAAATTTGATAAATTGGTCGAATATCACCATCTAGTATTTATTCACAAAGTAATAACCACTTCAAAGCCTGCCTACTTGAGAGAAAAAATTCTATTTAACTTTGTTGTTCATGATCGGTTGCTTAGAGATAGGTTGAGTATCAGAATTCCGCCTCACTCTACAGTCTTATTCACCCGCAGTTTTTCTTATAATTCGGCAGTTCTATATAATTCGTTGGAATATTCCTTTAAATGTATGAGCTTAGCAAGTTTTCGTAAGCATGTAAGGATCAGGCTGCTTGACTGATACTATCCTTTCCCCATTCATCATCCAATCAGACTTTATATTTATTACGTTGAGAAGCTAATATTATTATTAGGCGCATGATATATATGTATATATAGGTATGTGTATGTGTGTGTGTATGTGTGTATATATGTGTGTATGTATGTATGTGTATGTATATGTATGTATATGTATATACATGTATATGTAGATATGTTTTGAATTTAATTAACATCACTGTATTTATTGATTCAGCTGGTTAAGTGTAAGAGTAGCATTGCTAAACTTCGCCAGTTGAGTCCCACTTTCAGTATGTACCATGTACATATTTTTTTGTAATAAAGGCGTATATTATTATTATTATTATTATTATTATTATATATTTGAATGCAACAATGTTCTACACACTCATGCAGATCGAATGTTTATACTAGGAATAAAAGAGGTCCCAGTACTGAACCCTGTGGAACTCCTGATGACAGATACTGTGCATCAGAAGTTCCTCTAGATATTTTCACTCTTTGGGTGCGATCAGTTAGGTACGATCTGAAGAAATTCAAAGGAACTTCCGACATGCCATAATATTTTAGCTTACTCAAAAGAATCTCATGATTTACCGTATCGAAAGCCTTGGAAAAATCAAGCATGACCAACAGCGTGCCGGATTTGTTGTCAAGGTTGGAAAGTATCTCATCTGCAAGATGTAGTAGTGCAGTAGTCGTACTGTGACCTTCACGAAAACCAGATTGGTGTACTGGAAAGAAATTAATATTAGCAAAATACTCAACAAGCTGTTCGTATACTATCTTCTCCAAGATTTTCGACAAGAAACATAAACCACTTATAGGTCTAAGATCGGCATGTTCAGACGGATTCTTACTTTTGGCTAGAGGTGTGACTATTGCCTCCTTCCAGTTGGATGGGAAAACGCCCCTCTCTAAGCAAATATTAATAATATGCGTGATGTGATCAAGTATTTCAGGCAGGCATAAGCCTAGCATAGTTAGAGTGATGCCGTCACAACCCGCTGCTTCAGACTTGATAGACAAGACTGCATTCATAACTTCACGAGGAGTTACCAGACGAAAGTGAAATGGTGACACGTCGGGATCGAAGCGTCTGTTGCTGTAGTTGTTGACAGTGGATTGTACTACTTTGAGGTTTTGATCGGCAGGCATAAAAGTACTTAAAACGTATTCGTTAACTTCACGGGGATCTAGCAGATTGAACGGTACATCAACACGCTTCTGTTGACAGACATTCATAGATCTAAGTGTTTTCCATGCTGGTCGTGTACTAATATCACCATATCTAGAAAGGTGGCCCTCTTCTACCTACGAAAGGAAGCAAGTGCGTAATTTCGCATATCTTTGTACGTGGACCAGTTAACATCAGATGGGTCATGACGAAAATTCAAGAGAGCTTGGTCGCGTTCCTTAAAGATGCATCTCAGGTTCGATGCTATCCATGGAGCAGCCGGTTTTGTTACACGAGCAGTTCGTAATGGCGCGTGCATATCATATATTTGTATTATGCAACTAGATAGACAGCTTACTTTGTCATCAACATCCATAAAGTAAAAGATACGATAAAGTCCAGCATGAAGTAAGTCGCCCTTGAAATTAATAACATCAATATTTTTTATATCTCTAAAAGTTACTAACTTGGGTTCAAATTTAGGAAGCTTCAGAGCAACAGCACAGAAAACTAACTTGTGATCGGACACAAGATCAGCATTAAGAACTCCTGATTTTACAACACTGTTTGAATTGCTAGAAAAAATGGGGTCTATTAGAGTTGAGCTGAACTGAGTTACACGAGTCGGTTCATTTATTAGTTGATCAAAATTGAAGCTGTCGAAGCAGTTGCTCAAAGGATTGTCATGATTCAAAAGGTCAACATTTATGTCACCAAGAATTATTATATTATCAAATTGAGGTACGAAGAAAGAAAGCATATCATCAATGGTATCAATGCTATCTGTAATTGAGGTATGAGGAGGGCGATACACGACGACAATAAGTAGGGTAGAGTTGCCCATGCTGAGTTTGCAGCATAGCAATTCTAAGGAAGAGTCACCTACAAAATCAAGAGTATCAATAACAGTAATGTTGAAATTATTTCTTATATAGAAGCCAACCCCTCCACCCCTACCCAAACGGTCTCTACGGAAAAGCTGGTAGCCTTCTATAGATACAGCTTGACTAGAAATGTTTTCATTAAGCCACGTTTCGGTAATGCATATATACGTAATATCGAATTTGTCCTGAACCAATCCACAAAAACAGTCGAAAGTAGTAGTCAAGGACCGCACATTGAGATGACAAATATTTAAAACTTTGTTATTAAGCCTAGCCATAGTCAATTCTAGATTTTAATTCAGCATATTTCTTTAAAAAACATGGACATTGTCCGTCTGATGCAGCATGATCGACTGAATATGGCTTAAAATCTCTAGAATGACTTTTCATATAATTATTATATACACAGCAATTCACACATTTCTTACTAACAGAGTTACAATCTTTCTCATCAAGGTCATTAGAACATAGCGAGCACACAGACTTATTTTTGCAATCTTTTTTCACATGACCGAATCGAGAGCAGCTAAAGCACCTAATTACTGAAATATGGTCACGGACAAAACACTTTTTCCAAGAGGTATACAAAAAGCCACGAGTAATTATGGTTTTCCTCACATCAGGATCAACCTCTACTATATAACTCAACGAATATTTTAACTTTAGAACAGATATCACCTTTATATCACAATCAGCCAAGTAATCATTATTTTGGACTATTTATAAAGTAAAAAATAATATATTTCCATCAAGTTTAACTAATTTAACATCATCAAATGTCGACCATCATTTACATAATACCAGAAATAAAGATGACTTCCATTTAATGACCAAAAAGTATAACAGATGCTACAAATCTGTATTCCATCAAGGGTTGCTGAATATAATAAATTATACTCGGAGATAAAAGACCAGAAAACTTTGACAAAATTTAAAGTAAAATTGAGAAATTACTTGTTAAATCTACAATTATAGGTTGCCCAGCATTTACATCATACACCATATGGCTTGAATTTACTAGTTCTAAGTTGTTTACAATTATTCTGTTTATGTAGCCAAATGTGCTAAATAAATCTTTCTACTACTACTATAACTTTTCCGCTCGCACTACGTGTTATTTTTATCAAACTGGCGACACTAGTTCTGCTTCGAGAACGCCTACAAGTTTTCATAATCCAAATAATTGTTCTTTTACTCTTAATATTGTTAATAATTATTGTGTCACTCAGGTCTGAATTGTTAGCTAACGTTCCACCAGAATGGATTCTCATACATACAACAAGGCCGGGTAGTTGCAAAGCAAGTGCTTGATGGCCAGAGCATCTTCCTGTTCACAGTCTCTGGATGAGAAAGTGTCACCCAGTCTGATATCATAGAGATGCTTCCTTAACTTCTCCGTAAATAGTTCTCGGATTTGACATTAACATCTTACGCCAGTACCAATGACTGCTCGTAAAATGTTGGCTAAATTGTCTAGAGCTAGGACAACCGGTAACCTGGTGCTTTGGTGCTTACATGCTCACAAAGTGGCAGCGATGTCCAATTTTGTTCCCGCTAGACTCCGTTTTTGTCGTTAGAAGTCAAATTATCAAAAGTAGATGAGAGAATATAGATTTGATAGAAGTGTAATCTATTTTCACGACCTCCGTCACGTTTTCAGCTCAATATACGCAGCTGATCATCAATTGATACCTTTGTCCATAGCCTTAGACATGACCGGCGACCTAACTAGTTACCTATTTACACATAATTTCTAAACATATTAAGTTATAAACCTAAAACATGGGATGGTGAAATTGACGCATGAAAAATATATTTTAAAACATAAATAACAGGTGAAACTTTCAATATGGTGATGTGAACCTCTGGTTGAAGCTCCTTGTAAGTACTTTATAAAGCTAGAATAGTGGTCGCCAACCCATCGATCGAGAGCTACCGGAAGCTCGCAAAGGCAGTTCTGATGGCTCACAACATATTTTAAAAAGGTTAAAAAATCATAGAAGCTTCCGTAAAACTGAAGGGCACTACGTCCAGTGGTTGGATTAGAGTTAGCCTGCAATTGAAGACGTTATGAGCAGTAGTAAGAAGTTGAAGACATACCATTTCCATTCGAAATGGAAATAATAATATTTCTTCAGAGAAGTTAAAGGTAAAAATATATGTTTGTTATGTAATACATCTGTCTCCGTTCCTAAAAAAGGAAATATTGAGATGCACTATAAAACTGTACATTCGAATTTCAAAAAATAATTTCCACCTCGTTCTGCAGCCAGAACGGAAAAACTGAATTAAGTAAAAAATCAGTTAATTGGACAACAGACAATGTTTTTAAAACGATCGACATAAGTAAGGCTGCAACTGAAGCATCATACCGGGTGTCCCAGATAATTACACAAAAGGAGAAACCTTACGAAGACAGGGAAGTGATAAAACAGGCGTTTTTTGCAGCTGCAGATCCATTATTTGCCAACCTTAAATAAAGATGAGATAGTGCCTGCCATAAAATCTATGCAACTTGCTGCTAATACAGTGATGAAATGAGTAGAAGTAATGAGCAATGATATAGTTTTACAGTTAAGAAATGACTTCGATAGCTGAGCTTATTTTTCACTGCAGCTGGATGAATCCGCAGATATCGTAGACACCTCTCAGATGGCCGTGTTTGTCAGGATGGTTTTTAGTGATTTTGCGATTAAAGAAGATCTTTTGAAGTTTATTCCACTTAAAGGACAGACTACTGGGCAAGATTTGTTTTCTTCTTTTAAAAATATTATTACTTCTGAAAAAATTCCAATATTGAAAATCGTAGGCTTGACAACCGATGGCTATGATGGGTCGTGATAAGGGTCTCGAGGGGTTATGTCGTAAAAATGAAAGTTTTCCGCAATTTCTCTGTTACCACTGCAAGCATTATGTGGACATTTTCTAAAACTAAACTACGTTATGAAATTGGTAGTAAAAATTGTGAACAACATTAGAGGTCAAGCGTTAAAAAGATTATTTAAAACCTTGATCGATGAAATTGACTGACAATCGGGAAACTTCTTCACTCTGAAGTCCAATGGTTAAGAAGGCTGAAACGTCTTAATGATATCATATCTGCCAGTTAAATTTTTCAAACAACGTGATGAACCGATTCCGGAACTGGAAAATTCAACCTGGCTCAGAGATTTTGACTTTCTTGTGGTTATTACAGAGAAATTAAATGACATGATTTCTGATATACCTAAAAGCGTTCATCAAAAAGCTTGAGTTTTGGGATCATTACTGAATCGATGGCGATACCAGGCATTTTCCTGTTCTTTCAGAAAAGATATTTTAAAGTCCATTAGAACCATAGACAGTAAAAATCATGTAGAAATAGTCTCTAGCTTGAAGGATAACTTCAAAAATCGTTTCAAGGATTTCAAAGAAATTGCTATAGTGGCGCAATTTGCTGTTTCACCCTTCATGGAAATTGACGACCACTGTCCTACAATATACATCTTCGAAAATGGCAGACTGGCAAGCTGTCAAAGTAACCTCTAACCATTTTTGGGACGAAATACGCCATCCGTCGAAAGGTGCACTAGTTTTATTTGGGAGGGAAATAGCCAAAATCAAAAATCTGAATCGTGCCTTACATACTGGCAGCAGTCTTCCAAAAATATCACATAACGTTCTGGTAAATACGTAGTATAAGCGTAGCGGGAAAAAAGAAAATTTATTATTTGGATGAGACATGGTTGAATGAAGGTCACACGGTTTCTAAAGTTTGGCAAGATCTAAACGTCAAATATCGTAGACAGGCGTATAGTGATGGGTTAAGTACCGATTTCAAATGTCCTACGGGCAAGCGTCGCCGTCGTCGGTTAATTAAAACTCATAGTGGTAGCGATTCAGGCTTTGTCGATGGGGGACTGAGCGAGTTTGAATAGCGAAAAACGGCGAACTATCACCAGGATCTGGATGCAAAAGGTTTTTAAGATTGGTTCAAGTCGGTGTTGCCTAAATTACAATCCGATTGGGCCAGGTGAAAGCTGCATTACTGTTTCAATAAATTCATCCGTTGCTTATATTAATCAGATGGAGGCAACTAATCTTGCTACTTCTGTTTAATGCTAACAAGTGTTGCAAAGTGTTGACGCAAACTCTATTTTTCAACCATTCTCGACATGGAATTCGCTGCGGATGGTAGAGGGGGTTGCATTTAGGCAAGCTGAAACCTTTGTAAAAGTGTACCTGCCCCTAATAATTCTTGCAGATCGGGGAGTAGCAAATTTCATCAGGATGGATCCTGAAAATCTCCAAGTTGTACACAAGATTGTGCTAAATATGCAAATTTTACGGTCCAACCGGATTCTCACGCCCCTCCTCCTGTCGCACCTGCAGGCGCCAATCATAGTAATGTATGTAGTAATTTTCCTAATTTGCGGAGTATAACATATAACTTTATACAAAACCTATGCTTTTTTCATTGCTTAAAATTTTACTTTTGACATTTTTCACGATTTAATTCCTATCAGAGTGTTTTGACTGCTCTTTTAATTAATCATCAAAATACTGAACATAGTCTAGCAAAGTAGACATCCTTTTTATGAGGAAGTTGTCAGAATTCATTCGACAGAGACAAAAATATACGAAACATTGACAGGCTTTTATTAATGCATTTTTTATTTTTGACAAGAAATTTAAGGTAAGTTTGGAATCTTACACATTGCAAACCTAATCATTAAATTAACTTAGTAGTTGTAGCACATCAAAAGACTACAATTTTTCGTACAGATTCCATGCGTTTTTATTTCTAATCCAAATCTGCATATTTCTATGCCTCATCCAACTAGCTAAATCCAGCAGTTTCAGTCCCGCTAGAATCTTTTGGAATAGGAATTGTGCAGGAGGCGTCCTACGGGAAGGCGTAACTCCCGGTGCTCCTCTTTCCTGGGATGCTGTCCGGAACATTTTATTTTAAAGGACGCGTCGGTCCACGCAAGCTGAATCCTAATTCGCAATTTATTTATTTATCAGAGAGAATTTTGTCGAGAGCGGTGGCTAAACGAGGCTTCAAGTGTGGTGGACTGCTTAAGGGACACACGTTGATGTATACAACTCTTTTCAAAAAGGTCACCTCCAACTTTTTTTAAAACAAGTCGAGCTAGATTTGGCGTGAAAGAGGCAGTTGAAAATACCGAGGTGGTGGTTGTGCGTTCTTTTTGGAACATTTTTTAAATGGATTGCAAAGTCATGTAATACCACACCTTGGAGCTCCTTTATGAGTACTTTATAAGCCCAGAATATCAATGTATCATAAATTCCAAAATAAACAACTGGTAGACTGTGTGTGTTTTTGTACAGTGAGTCGCTTATAAAACCAATGATCAAAGCGCTATAGTATGAGATACCAATCTTATTCCATTGGAATCTAATAAAATATAAAAAATTCCAAATAGCCAAAATTGTCAATTTTGTTAAGCTGAATGCCTAATATTGTATTCCTGATTCAAAAAGATACTTCCAGAGGAGGAAGATAGCTATGACTACTACTACTACTCCTCGTTGCTTCTCAAGGCGGTCCGAAGGATCTTAGCCTTTAGGTCATAGTCACTGTAATGTTAGTCTGTCAGGTTTGGTAGCCCAGAAACCAGACAAGTTGTAGGGGAAAGGGGAGAGGGAGAAAAAAGGAAGGAAGTAGGAGTGATAAGAGAAAGAAAAGGAATTGTCTTATGTAAATATTTGAGGTGAGATAGATCTAAGGATTGTTACATTGTACTGTATAAATTTTTGACTTGTCCTGAACTGAATTTTGGGATTGATATAAATAACATACTATGACGTTTTGACAATTTTTATTGAATTATGAGCAATTTTATATACAAAAAACGCTCAACTTTCATAGCTTCCCAGTCCGCCATTTTCAAAGATAGTGATTTAATATCTAGGGCTATAAGTACTTATACGAAGCTTCGCGAGCCTCGTGAAGAGGATGTGAACAGGAAAATGAGACTTACAGTCAAGCACTTTCTTTGTTACAGCTCAGCTATTCTTATTAGTCCGAGAATCCATTCCTAAGGGATATTACGCTGAGTTTAATAGTTTGAGGTGGCAAACGATCCTGGGGAGGACTCACAAAGAGGGTAATTGGACCTAAGTGCTGTGATCTTGGTTGATTACCTTTCATCTTATACGGAATACACAATACTGAGGAGAAATTCTGAAGAGGATTTTAAGATATTCGAGAGAGTTCAGAGAGTTTCGAGGCAATCCAAGACGATCTGAGGTGATACAAGGAAATCAGAGGCAATCTAAGGAGATCCAGGACATTAAGCAGTAATAATATAATGATAATTTATTTGCTAAAATACACTATGATGATTTCAATCGAGAACAATGTAATTCTACGCAGAAGCTTGGCATCAGTATGCAAATAAACAGAAAACCACAAGAATATTACTGGTGTTACTGGTGTCTCTGCCATTTCGTCGTCCATAACACGAAGTGGCGTATCTCATTTTTTCCAATTTTACAGGAGAGCGTTTTGAATATTATCACGAGATTTGAGTTGTTAATGACAAAAAGGTATTATTACTACATAATTGAATTTGTGGGTATATTTGCTCATGCTTACAAGTTTCGCAAAAATGAGCCACGATTAAGCCATTAATCATTTTATGAGTTCAAAATTTCCAAAAAAAGTAGATACGTCATTTTGTGAAATTGAAGGGTCATAATTCATAGAATAAAGACTTAGTTAAGTCCGTGTTATATTAAAGTGATGAAAAATAAAAACATGAAATTAAAAAAATGTTTTATTATACAACAAAGTGGTTACAAAAAGGGGTCAGTAAACATTATGGCGAAATAAGTATCTGCAGTATCTAAAACTATTTAAATCCTTAAAAAAGTAGATATGGCACCACAAACAAAAGATTCACTCAAACAATAATGCTAAGATAATATCATAATAACAAAATAATCATTAGTATTCTATCTATTACCCATAAGGAAGATTTAAATAGAATCTTTGGCATTCTGGTAAACGAACTACCGGCATATCTCCTTCACACAGTGACTTCAAATCCATATATTTTTTCGCAGTAACTTTTCTTGGCTCAGCATTCAGAACTTCGATGGGAATATCTTTTATCAATTAAGTCTTTGTCTTTTTGATCTAAAAAAGCTGTGTTCGTGTTGCAGGTGACTAGTTTTTTGAAATATTGTTAGCGGCTCATGTTTTTTAACCCTTAAAAAAATTCTCAACCCTTGGGATATTTTTTAAAATCTTAAAGGTCGTTGTGCTGAAGTTTGTGCACAATGTATGGCTGATTACGTCTTGCCAGGCGAATAACTGGAGGAAGTTGGGCAGGTATGAAAATTTCACCTACTCTGGACAATGCTGTTGTTGTTCCACTGCGGGCAAGATCTCCATTTTGACCATAAAATGACTCAAAATATTATAATGAGATATATTCTATATTCGAAGTTTTAGCTACCGCATATGAAAGCATTGTCGCAATAAGGAATTCTGATTCTGTCCACTCCATCTCCTTCAACGATTCCACTCGAATTTAATTCTTCGCATTGTCCATTCCGAGTCACCTAACGTGTGCAAAAAACATACTAAATTGTAAGGTAATATTTTTCGAGACCATTCTTTTTTGTAGTTTTTTAAGCTGTGTCGGCTATCTTCCTTAGATAAGCCATACGCTGTAAAATGACCTGTATATTTCATAATTTTACAAATTGGCGTAACTTGAGTTAAGCTCCATCGTAAAAGTCAATTTTCTATTAAATTGAGATAAGTCTAATATTATTTTTCTATAGCTGAAGAGCAACCTTTTTTAAGTAACTTAACTCAATCTTCGTATTTTTTGAGATACGCCACTTCGTGTTCTTGGCGACGATTTGTGCTAGCATGATCTTCTTTTAACAGAGAAACATTGATAAGAACTTATTAACACTACACAATTCAGCCTTATAACAATGCAACAAACTAAACTAAATAAGTACAAGAATGTTTTGCGGACGTTCTAAATGACTTATTCGATAATTACTTGCTTTTTAGTATTTACTGTACATGATATGTCGTTGTCGCAATTCCGTGCTATTCTTTAACTCTATTATTTGTTATTCTTTTACTGCAGTATTCTTTTGGCCTTAATTAAATTAGTTAGTAAATTCTCATAATACTTAAATTTTTGTGTGTTGTATTTTGAGGGTTTCTTGATCATTGTGTGATATAGTTAATTTTTTCGTTTTCTGAGTTTACCAATCGATTTGTTATCCATTCGTTTCATTTCTTCTTGTTATTGGTGAGTTTTATTTTTATAGTACTTTCATGTTCAGTTGATGCACTAATGGCCAATTTGACCAACATTAATATTTAACGGTCTCTTGGACCAATGGGAAAATACCTTATTGAAATGCAATTTGACGGAAGCTGTCAAAGCTCTCTGAATGTCAGTGATTTCTATTGAAATGTTGAATAAAGTCGAGACCGAACCGGCAAAAAAAACGGAATCGGTAAATAGTGTCGTTGAATTCGGTATAAGGTAAATGTCGTCCCAAGATAAGAAAGAGGTAGATCAAGGACCTTTGAGTAATGAAAAACGTCTGTTATTGAATTGGACGCGCACACAACATGTTTTTTGAGGGCACAGTTCTATATTACAACTTCTACTTACAATGTGCATATTTTTCGCTTTTTCAGACTACTTTGCAACCATTCTGGAAACTCCTTTTTCGATTCTTGCTTATGGGATTGTGACTACATAAAATTAACTTTTAGCTTTATTTTTGGTTTCAGCTCTTTTTCGGCAAGTATAGAAATATTTAAATTATTTTGAAAAATCGTGGAGAATGATGTTACCGGTGAATATCCTCTTTTCGGTAAAAATAGCGAAAAATCCGGTTCAAGTCCATGCATAGACAATCTGAAGTTTGCAATATGAATTTATATTCTAAATTCTATGCATATAATATTATTCAATGTTTCATTTGAAGGTTCTATTTGCCATAAGATTTTAGCAAAATATAAGATAGTAAAGGCAACACCGCACCCTGCAGCCCAGTTGACAACAACGATAAGCTGTCAGGATTAGGGATGTTTAGATCCAGGAAAAGTATTGTTATGTATCGATTCTCATCGTTTTAGGAAGTATCGATACTCTAAAATGTTGGAATGAAATTATCGATATCCAGCGGAAGGAAACAAAGAAGAAAAGTAATCTGAAGATAGTCACTCTTTCTGACACAGTCCGGATCGAAAGATGTCGGTACTCGTAAAATGTATCGATACACCCAAGTGTCGTATATAGAAATATCGATCCAAAATAACGGTATGGGAAGCAAAAGTATCGATACTTCTAAATATAGGATCGTATCGAACATCCCTACTGTCAAGATGTATAATCCGAGGTACCGACGGAGCTATTTTGCGGCGTCATGGAAATAATTTTAAATTTTCATTTGCATTTTTTCAAGGGTTGTGCAACGATATTGAGAAAAATTCCACGTATAGCCTTATAAAGCATTGTAGAGTATATTTCAACTGTTGGCGGAGCTTACTCCACTGGGAGCAAGGGTTGACGGATCCCAAATATTTGACTATGGATGTATCGCATAATATAAACATGAATAAATAATCGACAATATTAAATACAAACATGAATTTTATACAAAAATCGAACACTTTTTTAAATCTTGACTTAACCATATGTAATTTCTTAATATTCAAAAAGCTGGTAATGTTTCAAAAACAAGTTGTCATCTCATACTTTGACAGTATTTTGTTTTCAACATTTCATAGCCATTAGTTGCTAAAATTTGTTGGTTGAAACTTGAAGCTCATTCTCTGTATTTGACGGACTGTTCCCTATAGGTGGAGAATAACGGACTGTTGATTTGACAACCCTGGTGAAATCCACCCTAAGTAGGTTTATAAATTTTTCAGTGGTAACGTGTACATCTTTCGCGCTATATGCTTCTGTTTAACGTTTCTTTTGATTTTTATTACTATGAAACAAAGTGAAGGAACTATTAACAGCGAACATGTTAGGATTGAGTTGGAAAAGAAGTCAGTCATTACTTCTGGAAGGCTGCATAAGAGACATCTGGCCGATTGAGCAGGATACCGTAGCTGATCGAAAGCCTTCGTAACACAGAAAGTGAGTGCCTCCTATTGGCCACCGTGACATTGAAAGATACTATTCTGGCTCTACTCGATTCTATACCCTCCACGTGCAAATCCTCGCAACATAATTTTCTGTCTAATTACTTCTCTACCGTTTTCTTCAACCTCAGTTACAAGTGAAATTTGCTTGTTAAAAGGGAAAGCCTATAAGAGCCCGCAGAAATAACAATTAGTTGCGAACGGCGGGCCCTAGGAGCCAACGAGTTGCTAATATTTCTCAACTAATTGTCCCACTTTAAGGAGAATCACTCATTTGCACGTAAATGCTTGCTGGAGACGAGAACGACAGTTATCGGTACATCTAAATGGACGCTTCTCGCGAATACGCTGGTACTGATTTTGCATAGTAAGTGCACTCACTTGGAATGAAGCCATCATTTGCATTCAAATCGGAGAAGGAAATTTTGCACAGAGGAATTTTTCTGCTTTCCTCAGTAACGACTGAATTTATGAATGAGAATACTTAACTTAAACCAGGAGTACTAAATAGAGATGAAAATATTTAAAAACTTGTCAAAAAAGATTCACAGGAGACAATACTCTTTGTTGATCGCTTCTAGGTGGAAAAGTGCTCAATATACGCACACCTCAAAATTCTCATATTCCGCATCAGTGCCCTTCCCCTCAGATGAGATCCTTTTTTATGCCCACAAAAAGTTGATGGGCAAAGCATATAGCATTTGCTAATCTTGCCACTGAAGGGAAAATGAGAATAAACTCTAGATTTCATTTTGCGCACCATTGAACCTGCAACTGGAAGTTTTAAGAAACATTCATTAGCAAAATTAACCTTTTAGCCTGACCATGTTTCATTCGTCGCACATTCTAAAAAAACAATTTCAACAATGTTTATAACCAACTTTTTTATTGTTGTTAAAAGTGTCAGGCTAGATTAAGTTGATTGTCACGTTGTTGGTGGATTGCTCCCGTTTTTGCTCGGTAAAAACATGGACAGTTTTCCGGTTCAGTAAATGTTGTCTCTGCGTGGTGTTTTAACTGTGTTTACATTGGAAATCCAGTGGATGAAGGATATGGTAGCACAAAAGAGTACATAGCAAAGTAAATATTTTTCCGTTTATTGTACCTAAATATTGTTAGTCTTCACAATTAGAGCTCTTTCATAATCATCAATACTCCGTTCCTCCTTTTTAGACAAACATACTCCATTTTAGTATCAGTGCATACAAAGTGCACTAGATCATATGGGATTATAATTTTTACTATAGCAAAGAATATCTGCGACAGAAGGCATGGTACGTAGCAACATCTGCTAGGACTGCTGAACAACACTCATACCTACCTACCTGTTCCATGTACTAGGAGCATTAAGGTCCAAATTTCTGTCGCTTTTGACACTGACAGGATAATTTCATAGTGGTTGTTTAACATTTTTAGACAATGTAGAATTTTTGAGATCACAACGTTTAGATTGATAAGTTATCTTCAATCGTCTTCAGGTGAAGTGGCATATAAGCTGTACAGACAATGTACGTCCGAAATAAGACTTAAAATTTCTTAGCTAATTAGCCGTGTGTGAAGAACGGTCACGGAGAAAATCGAATGTGAAGTCCCCCAGTACAACGATAAAAGAGGTTTTAGTGCTCAGCAGCAGTCGGTATTGCAATGCCAAACGTAAAAATTATACTATTCCGATATGATCTGGGGCAATTTGTATGAACCAATAATAAAAAGGAATATGTTTGTCCAAAAAGAAGCAACTATTTATTTATGAAAAAGCTTTATAATAAATTTGTATTTTTGGAAGTATTTACAGTAAATAGAAAAATATTTACTTTTGCTGCTGCGATGTTCTCAATTCGTTCTCTGACGACTCCTCAGCTACGATGCTTTTACATACACGGCGAGTTTTTAATGTGTAACCGGTCATAGTTCCGATATTTTAAATACCTAGAAAAGTTAGTTATAAAAATTGTAGGCAACTATACGCTCCTTACTTGTAAAATATGCCGCTCTCCACAAGGTAATTCATAATCACATGAGAACACATACATTTTTCAAATGAATGTGTTAAGAATGAGCGAAGAATGAAGAAATATTCGTGCAAAATGGTTTAGTTTTACTGATGAACAATGTTTCTTATATCTCTCATTCAAATTTTCATGTGCTCCGGTTTCCGCGATAAAGTCACCAAAATTATTGTGATTGAGTGAAGGCTGTATTTGTTGGTGTTTTAGCAATGCTTACATTGGAAATCCAATGGACTGATGATATCGCAGCAGCGTAGATTATATAGGTAAAAAAATATTTTTCCAGTTATTGTAAAACTTTTACGATTACAAATTTATTTTGAAGCGTTTTCGTAAATAAATAGTCATCTGTCGTTATTTTTTGGACAAACATACATTTTATTTTTATTATTGATCCACACAAACTACACTAGATCATATCTGAATATTATCGTTGGCTGGCATGATATGTGGCAACATCGGCTGCTGTTGAACACCAAACCCTCTGTCATCGTGGTACTATGGATATTCACATGCGGTTTTTCCCGCCGAAATGGCGGCCGTTTTTGACACTGACAGGAGAGTTTCATAGCTGATTGTTATCTAAGCTGTGGTTATATCATTCAATTTGTTTTTTTGAGTTCCAAATACTATGCAAATATACTTTTAAATCTAAATAGAAAAATCCATAAAAAGTAGAAAAATACCTTTACATACACTAATTCAGCAAAAATAATACAGATACTATAATTAAATTGTTTTACGTGGAGCAGGTAAACTTATTTTTAATGGTTCATTAATTTCAGATAAGTTGATGTATTCAATCCAACTAAGCGGTTTAATAAATTCAATGAAACTATTGGGTATTGATTTATTCAAACTAGTTTCATAGAATCAAGTGGGCTGCTTTAGAAACGGGGTTTAACTAAGCTTAATTTGTTAGCTGTCACCCAGTTACATAATTTCTTGATTGGCTCAAATAAAATTTTTCTTGATTCAAGTAACCTTTTTTCATAGTGCTGCTCTTTTCCTTCTTTTTTTATTCTGTTAAATATCCGTGGTTTCTAAGTCACGTGATCGACAATCCGACAAAAGGACCATCAGGTAATACACAAAGGCAAATGCGCCATTGAATGCATCAAAGTATAGTAATAGCTGTTGTCACCTGATTACATAGTATCGAATACAAATAGCATCGTTACACGGATAAGCATATATTCTGCAGCGACATCAAATTTATTAGGCGAATAAGCGCAGCTACTGGAATTTCGCAGGTAGCGAGTTTATGTCCAATAAATGCGTGTCAGCTATCCGGAAATGTGTGATCCAATTATGTAGTGAGATATAACCATGGCATTGTCCGGTGCTCTCGATATACTGCGGATGAGTGATAAAAGCAACATCATGCTGTTAAAATTGGTAAATCCGATTACTATAATGAGAATATCGATGCTCCACAAGGTAGTGTTCTCGGACTGATCTTTTTGCTTTTCATCAACGATTTACCAGACCACATCACTGAAAAGGCGAATTATTTTTATATACCTACTCTTCCAGAAGTTGCTGCTGAAGGTGAACACTGCTCCGGGAGCTTACTAACTACTGTAACCCAAGCAATCTAATGATTAATAACGATAAAACAGTATGAATATCCAGGGTGTTCATTTAAAAACTTCCAACCACGGATTTATCAAAAACCACTGATTAAAAAGATTTATTAAGGTGGACAAATGTTTAACTAAAAACTGCTTCACCCCCTGTCATCCTCACCCCCCTCCAGGGTCATTCCCTTAAAAATTTTAAATGACAAAGTGTATCGAGTAATAGCTTGTTTAAAAGGCCTTCCAAAGTCCTTCATTTTGACGTTCGATTTTTTTCAATCAGTTGATTCGTTTTCGAGAAATTAGAAAAATGTTTATTTATCTTAATTTGTTCAGATAGAAATGCTGCCATGATATCTCCCAGCATGTTTTTGAAAATGTCCATCAGGAATTTGAACCTTGAATATTTCAACACTTACTGAAATAAAAAGTGATATTTGCGTGTGTTTTTATTTTCTATCAGAACAAATTAAGATAAATAAAGACTTTTCTAATTTTCTTGAAAACGAAGCGATTGATTTTAAAAAATTAAACGTCAAAGTAAAGGACTTCGAAAGAATTTTCAAACAAGCTATTATTGGATACCCTTTGTCATTTAAAATTTTTAAGGGGATGACCCTGGGGGGCAGAGGGTGAAAGGGAGTGAAGCAGTTTTTGGTTAAAAAGTTGTCCCCATTGCCAGATCTTTTGACGTGTCTCTTCGTTTTTTCTCTTTATCAGCGGTTTTGATAAATCCGTGGTGGGAGGCTTTCAAATGAGCAGCCTGTATATAAAATATAACATACAAAATTAAGTGCCCACGGTTCGTCGCGGGTGACTGCGGTGCGGAGACTTAGCTTAACTTGGCTCGTTTGCGCTAAAAAATAATTTTTTCAAACGTAGCTATGAATGTCTTTCACTCAATCTTAGGGGGTTGGGGCAATAAACTTTAGATGCTGACAAGATTTTTTATTTTTAACTATTAAAAAATCATCGAATAGTTGATACCGTCTTCGTTAATAAAGGAGCGTCAGATTGGCACCACTATAATTATGTTACGCACTTTGAAACCCATGATATTTTTTATGTAGGGTATGTTGTTTAAATCATTAATTACTAGTCTTGAGGTCTTAGACAGGTTTCCTGATCTTAGGTCCCACTGTGCGTGTATTTCCACACAATGCTGGTCCAAAGCTGCATATGATAAAAAGGCTTTATAGAATCAAAAGGTGAAATTCTCCTGCAATTATGACCCCCATTCACGATCACGAGTACTTGTAATGAAGTAATTTTATGTTTTCAATGAAATAATGTTCTACAAATTAAGAAAAGGATTACTTTGTAACATGGTCTGAAAGTGAAGATGTTATTTCATTTTGATATTTTATATTCCCATTACCAAGATTTCCGTCTACCTGCTGTGACTCGCTTGCGTTAATAACTCTACTTGTACATGTAGTATGGAATTTTGAGAAGTAGTTCAAAACAGGATGTTTTATGTATCTACCGGAGTGAGTATTACGAACAATTTTTTTAGTGCGACACATGCTAGCCAGCAGCAACAAAAAAAAAATTCAAATTTCATTCTCTGATACCTCTGGATACAGGAATCAAAGTTCCTAGTAACTGTTCATCGTCCAAACTTCTGGAAATGGGGAGAATGTGTTCCTCATTAGTTAATTAACAGAGTTACAGTTAAGGACAAACAAGTTAGGTACAATTTCCAAGGTGCGATTCTATTCCAAGCCAACTAGCAAACTTAATTATAAAGCTTCCATAATTTGATACGGAGATTTAAAAGCTTCTCGTGAGTTTGGAATGCGCTATGCGGCGTTTGAGACATGTGACATTAGCAGCTGCAAGGTAAGTAGGATTTGGTGAAAAGAATTGGGGTGGCATGGAATTGATCTGATGAGCAAGGGTTTCAGCCAAACAAATGACACTAAGAGCATACTAAGTGCATCAAATTCAACCGTTACCACTGGTATCTCGAAAACGGTAAGAGAGTCGCTTAAATGAGAGTAAAATTGCGTATTTAGGTAACTAACAAAATGCAACTTAGGAAGCTTCGATATTCAAAACACTTCTGGAGCGAGAACGAAAACCCGAATTTTCCTTAAATCACTTTCCAGACTTAATTTGTAGAAGATTTTCAAAATAAATTGGACATTGACATCGCCACTTTTTCTCCTCTACAAGATGACATTACTAGAATTTCAATCTGACGTTTCGTCTCTTGTCCCCCAGCATCAACTTCACTTTTACTTGAGGATGCCATGTCGGACTTTTGAACAGCTGAAAAGAGTTTTCAATTCCGATTTCAAAAATAATATGTCATACAGGTAGTCATTTGTTCCATACATGTCTGCAAAGTTCCGGAACCCACGATAGTTTGTGAACTAATATTGTTAGGAAAAGAAGAACTTAATCATGATCTTCAAGATCATTTGAAGGTCAAGTCAATTTTCATAAATGGAATCCTAAATTTTTTACCCCCTAAATTGAAAGAGCGGAAATTTTACGTTCAAACATGGTCTTCCACTCTTGAATGTTGTCCTTAGGAGGTCATGGTCAAGGTCAAACTCAGGTACTGTGAAAGCTAGTAGTCGTATAGGGCAACTACAGACATTATTTTCATGTTTTTTCCCGAATATCCAATGGCGACCTTGGATCTGACCTTGGCTATGACTTTCAAGGTCATTTGGAGGTCAGCTCGTTTAAGGGAGAAAATGGAGAGATGAGAGATGAGAGATGATACTTATTTTATTATTATATTTTGTGTTCAGGTTTCACCATACCTATTAATTTCCTTAAAATTTCTGTTCCAACAACAAACTCATGGCCAACTACGGAAATACATCGCTGAATACAGGACTGAAAAATATGAATACAAAAAATTGAAGTTGGTGATGGAAGTCGAAAGAAGAAACCTCGAATTGAAAATTGGACTACGTAAAGGAGATAAAGTCGCAATAGCAACATGCAATTTATTTTGAAATCCCTTCTCAAATAAAGTCATGGAAAAATAAAAAATGATTCTGCGATAAATCTGGTAAATGAAATAAATGACTATCTGATAGTTTCAAGGCCTACCTAGGATACTCGATGTTCTGAAATAACTAAGGATTGGCGATGTCAGTGAATGACATATTATACATTTTCGGAATAACAATCAAAAACTCCATTCACCAGGGCAAAATCCAATAAGCATCCTTAAGAAAAAATAAAATTGATACTGAAGGACAAGAGACGAAACGTTATATTGAAATTCGAGTTATTCTGTCCGTAATCACACGCCAAATGAAGCCAGGAAAATATCAAACCCGATTTTGAAAAAATTCGTTTTTTCCGTCTCTCTCTGGAAGAACGATCTAACAGAAGAGGTTTCGGCTCCTGGACTATTAGCATTCGCACGGCAGCATTTCGAACAGAAACTAGAGAAAATCGGTCATAGCTACTTATTGTCTCTCGCTGGCATCCAGAGCATTTTGTTCTCGATGAAGCGGGATTCTCTGATCGATCACAGACACATCCTTGACGGAGAAATTCGAGCTTCTCCCTCAGCGACCGACGGGTCATAATCTGACTGCTTTTTTCTGTAATGCTGGGAATTTACTCCTACCAGATAAGGCTGCGAATAACATAAATTGATTCATTTAGCCCTCTTCCATGATTCCTACCTTTTGTGCCTGATAGATGGACTCCTCAAACTCTTGCTACTCATAGAAACCCTGTCGCGTCTATGATTCAAAAACTGTGTTCGTATCTTCCTCGGATGTGGAACGATCTACAAGAAGAGGGTTTGGCTCCTGGACTATTGGATTTCGCACGGCAATATTTCGAACAGAAACTAGAGAACATCGGTCATAGCTATTTATTGTCTCTCGCTGGCATCCAGAGCATTTGTTCTCGATGAAGCCCAGAAGTTACACAGCTGGAAACTTATTCGGATCCGCATAAGTTCCCGGAGAAAAATCAAATTTACATTGTTGTTTATCGAGTGGAAGACAAATATAATGAAGTTTAAGAAGTTGTAGGTATACGGGAAACAAAGTTGTAGTGGCTTGGGACGATGTCGTGTTCTCTAACTTGTCAAAACTGAGTTATAGGTTTTAGCTGCAGAGCGTTCAAGGTAATACGCGTGATAAATTTACGAATATCTCTTCGCAGAGGATCAAAATATCTAGATATTCTAGCTTTTAATACATAAAAAGGTCTACTGACTATTAGAAGTTGTAATAGTTGTGTGTATGTGTTCAACGAGTTGATAGTAGTCTATCAAAGTTACTTTATAACGACTACGATTAGGTTAAAAAACGCTCAACCATCACTGATTAAGTGCTGGATAAGATCTGACAGAAAACTATTATTCCAGTAGTGATCTAAAGATATACAATCTGAATATTTTCCAGAAGTAGGAACACCTCTTAATTGGTATATTTCGACATCTCTAAGCGTTATACCAAAATATTTAAATTAGAGAGCGTACATCAATACTCGCTTGTGTTTTTTTGCACTTTTAGGCAAAACATCTCGGCTGTACTGATATCACAAGATTTGCAAACCTCTCCGTGAGGATCTAATGCACCTTCATGCTAAATATTAGTTATCTTGAAACTTTCTGTTTATATGTAACACCTGAGGCTTTATTTTATGATTTTCATAATGACAGGACTCCATGAATGTTTGACCAAATGAAACTACATATATGCGAACTAAATCTTACTGACGTTCCGGCCAACACGCACGGTGGCATTCTTTAAATATGATCGACAGTCACAGTGTATGTTGAATTTATCTGTTCTCCAGGTGATAGTTTATTCGTTTACTTTCCTTTTGTTCGCTACTATATTCAGGGTGTTCCTTAATGATATGCGAATACTCAAGGGTGTGAATCTACATGAAAAATTAATGTTAGTTTGCTTTATAAACTATGATCCAAAAATGTTTCCTTACAAAAACTCGGGGTGTTGAAGTTTTAGAAAAAAATGGAAATTAATTAATATTTTCAGAACCGCTTCAGATATTTCACTGATATTTAGTACGTAGTGAAAGTTAATAAAGTTGCATATTTCTCACTGCAAAAATAATTTTTAGCTTTAACAGTGTCGTGCGTATGGGTATTGACTTCGATATTAAAAAAAAGGTACGGCAATGGTTTTTTGGAAAATAAAAATTATTTTTGTACTTCCCGTTCAATTTACTACAAATGACCTGTTTTGAATTGTTTTCCTTTGATGCGCCATTTCTGAGTAAAAAAATAGAAACCGTTCTATTGTGTGACTTGCAAAATTATTATTAACTTAATTGAAAAAATTAAACACATTAGGGGTAATGAACAACAACAACTGACAACATAAACATAACATTAAAATGATTACAAAAATTTGGTGAAAATGGCCCCCTTCACTTAGTATGCATGCTTCCGGCCTACCTCTAATGGAATTGCGCACTTGAAATATCCCTGGAGTGTTTTTTATTCTATCACAAGCTGAAATTATTATTTCTCTTAATTCCTGTACAGTGTTAATGGGACTTGTGTACACTAGTGTCTTAAGAGAGCCCCACAAAAATAAATCTAAACTGTTGAGGTCTGGGCACCTTGGTGGCCATTCTTGGGACCCACCGCGGCCAATCCAACGATTTGGATAAACAGTTTGTAAATAATTACGAACCACAACACTGAAATGCGCTGGTGCACCATCATGCATGTACCACATATTGCTTCTTATTACTAACGGAAGATCATCAGGCAGCAAAGGCAACTGTTGTTGAAGAAAATTGAGGTAAGTCTGTCCGTCAAGTCGTCCCGGCGAGAAGAATGGGCCAGTAAAGTGGCTGCCAATAATTCCTGCCCATACGTTAACCGAAAATTGGTGTTGGAAATGGGTTTTGGTTACGGCATAGGGATTATCTTGTGCCCACAAATGATTATTGTGGAAATTCTGAATGGCATTTCGAGAAAAATTAGCTTCGTCCATGAACAGAATTATTGATTCAAATTGCGAATTTTGTGTAATTTTTTGAAGATACCACTGACGAAAGGTCACACGCATTGGAAAATCAATGGGAAGTAATGCCTGTACTCGTAAAATATGGTAAGGATATAACACAAAATCCGCTAAAATTCTCCAAGCAATTTGATGGCAAATATTTAAGTGTCTAACGATCTTCCTCGTACTCGTTTCAGAATGTTCTTCGAGTTCGTGCAGCACTGCTTCCTCAATTTCAGTTGTTCTCACAGTTAGAGGTCTATCTCCAAGTGTTCCCTTTCGGACAGAACCAGTTTCAACAAGACGACGATGAATATTAGAAAAGGTTCGACTATCTGGCAAATCACGATCGGGATATCTCTGGTGATAAATCCGTCTGGCTTGCTCACCATTACTGTCGACAAGGCCATATAAGTAATGCATTTCTGCCATTTCTGCATTTGAATAAATCACCATTATTAGCAAGATTGTAAAAACTAAATAATGAAAAAGATGTCACAGCGAACACCTAGATATTTATTGCTAAATTGCAATCTTCAATTATTACGTTAATTCTCTCGAACAATAGAAAGTTTTTTTTACAAAAAAATGGCGCACCGAAAGAAAACAATTCAAGAGAGATCATTTGCTTTAAATTGATAAAAATATCTAAGTCAATACCCGTACGCACGCCACGGTTGAAGCTAAAAATTCTTTTTGCATTGAAAAATTTGCAACTTTATTAACTTTCACTACGTACTAAATATCCTGAAATATCTGAAGCGGTTCTGAAAATATGAATTAATTTCCATTTTTTTCATAAAACTTCAACACCCCGAGTTTTTGTAAGGAAACATTTTTGGACCATAGTTTATAAAGCAAACTAACATTAATATCTCAAGTAGATTCATACTCTTAAATATTTGCATATCATTAACGGACATATATGGAAAACAGTGAATGTCTCAATATTACTCAAAGGGAATGACAATTACGAAAAGAAAGTAAATGAATAAGTCTATATAAAATTAAACAACATTTGTCTATCTGCTTCCTTTGTAGATTATGAGCAATAAAAATATCTGATTGATATTCTCCAAGGGTAGCCCAAAAAATAGTGAGATTTTTTATAAAGAAGTTTTTCAATAATTGCAAGAGTATATTTTTTTGGTGCTATCAGATTATTGCTTCCTAAGGATAATTTCAAATTGGCATCATGATAGATTAATGATCCTGTGTGAAGAAATGATATAAACAATTTTGTAAAAAATTAAATTATTAATGATTTTGTTTCATGCAAATTTGTAGTATAGTCAACACCTTACAAGAAATTTAAGGGTAAAGGTACCAGTAATGTTTTTGTTTATAATGCCTGAACTAAGAATCTAAGAGTATGAAACACTACTATATTTTTGTAGAGAAAAAAATTAACTACAAGATAGATCGGTTACGTTTTTTCGACCTCTTGATGGTTCTGTCATGGGGATAACTCCATAATCATTATCTAGGATCAATAATATCATTTTTGAGTGAATCCATTTCCTACTACCACGTGTAAGTATGCAAAATGTAATACTTTTTGATGATTTGTGATAATTTTTTTATTATGACAATTAAGACTCACTTCGATCAGTATGTCACTATGTAAATTCAGTAACCTTCGCAGTGGTTTAAATGGAAGGGTAGATGTAATATACAGGGTGGCCAAACACGTGACGTCATAAAAAAAAATTAGATTCCCCACACCGAGAGGAACCCAAATCACCCCCATATATGGTCCGATTTTGTTTAGTTTAGGAGTTATGATTTTTTTTCGGATTTTTCGAGAATTTTTGAGTTCTGTGTTTATTTTTACCATAACTTCGTTAATAATTGTGATAAATGCCTGCTTTTTTCACGATTATGTAGCTAAGACCTAAGGCTTAACTATCATATAATCATTCAAGTCATGTAACTAATACTACTTTTTAATTTTTTCAAAATCTTCGAACATAACAAAAAAGTAAAAAAGTGCAACAACTTTGAACGTTTATAAAAAATTGAAAAAACATGTTCTTACTATTCGTAAGTATCTTAAAAACTTCCTTACGGTATCAGCTATTTACCGTAAAAATTTCATCAACCTAGCTTTACTACATGCTACCGTAATTGTGGCTCAAATAGAACCGAACCCAAAATTGGATAACCCTCTGCTCAATAGAAATTGCTAGTTTCGGAAAAAAAATTAGCAAAAACCACAAAAACACGTTTGATTTTTACTGAACAGCAGATTATTATTCATTTATGTTATTTACAAGAGGTTTTCAAAATGTCTGCCTCTAACAGAAATGCACAGTGTACACCTACGTATGAAATTTTGTTTTAAATCTCTAAATGCTTGTGTGTTGTTTTTCAACACATGTGTCGCTTCTTGAATTTTGTTCCTCAATGAATTTTCATTTGCACATTCTTGGGCGAATGTTATGTCTTTAAAATATCCCCAAACAAAAAAATCAATGGGGTTGAGGTCAGGGGAGCGTGGAGGCCATCGTATCGGTCCGTTTCGTCCGATCCATCTGTCTGGGAACCTTTCGTTTAAGTAGTTTCGCACGATCGTTGCGTTGTGGCATGGTGCACCATCATTCTGGAACACCATGTTCCGTCTGGCTTCCAGGCTTGAATCTTCCAGCAATAATGGTAGGCTATTTTCAAGGAAGCTTTTGTAGGCTACCGAATCCAACCTTGACGGCAGTTCAAATGGACCGATAAATTCCATATTGAATATTCCTGACCACATGTTCACACTAAAACGGTGTTGAAATGTCGACGGCCTTGACTGGTGGGGGTTTTCAACAGCCCAAGTATGTAAATTATGGATATTGAATATCCCTGTTCTTTCAAAACGTGACTCGTCAGTCCATAAAATTTTATCAAAAAAATCGGGATCCTCTCGTTGTCTTCGCAGCATTGTCTCGCAGAAATCCACTCTTAACTGGTAATCTGAAGGCATCAACGCTTGAACTCTTTGAACATGATAGGCATGATAACCTTCTTCATGAAGAATATTTTGTATCGATGTTCGTGGTATTCTAAGGTTTTGTGCCATAGATCTCGTACTCGTTGAGGGATTCCGGCTAATTTCTTCAAGTACCACTTCTCTGCGATCCGGATCAGCTGTAGGATATCCTTCATTGCTTCCTCGTCCTGGAATGCGGCCTGCCATGAAAGTGTTATGTGTGTTAATAAAAACACGGTGGTCTGGGTAATGCTCAGGTTGTGGTCCGCCTCGGCGTATAAGTTGTTCCCGGTACAGCTGAGCTGCTAAAGCGCCGTTGCCTTGAGCAACGCCATAATAATAATGCATCGACATTTCAACACTGTTTTAGTGTGAACATGTGGTCAGGAATATTCAATATGGAATTTATCGGTCCATTTGAACTGCCGTCAAGGTTGGATTCGGTAGCCTACAAAAGCTTCCTTGAAAATAGCCTACCATTATTGCTGGAAGATTCAAGCCTGGAAGCCAGACGGAACATGGTGTTCCAGAATGATGGTGCACCATGCCACAATGCAACGATCGTGCGAAACTACTTAAACGAAAGGTTCCCAGACAGATGGATCGGACGAAACGGACCGATACGATGGCCTCCACGCTCCCCTGACCTCAACCCCATTGATTTTTTTGTTTGGGGATATTTTAAAGACATAACATTCGCCCAAGAATGTGCAAATGAAAATTCATTGAGGAACAAAATTCAAGAAGCGACACATGTGTTGAAAAACAATACACAAGCATTTAGAGATTTAAAACAAAATTTCATACGTAGGTGTACACTGTGCATTTCTGTTAGAGGCAGACATTTTGAAAACCTCTTGTAAATAACATAAATGAATAATAATCTGCTGTTCAGTAAAAATCAAACGTGTTTTTGTGGTTTTTGCAAATTTTTTTTCCGAAACAACAATTTCTATTGAGCAGAGGGTTATCCAATTTTGGGTTCGGTTCTATTTGAGCCACAATTACGGTAGCATGTAGTAAAGCTAGGTTGATGAAATTTTTACGGTAAATAGCTGATACCGTAAGGAAGTTTTTAAGATACTTACGAATAGTAAGAACATGTTTTTTCAATTTTTTATAAACGTTCAAAGTTGTTGCACTTTTTTACTTTTTTGTTATGTTCGAAGATTTTGAAAAAAATTAAAAAGTAGTATTAGTTACATGACTTGAATGATTATATGATAGTTAAGCCTTAGGTCTTAGCTACATAATCGTGAAAAAAGCAGGCATTTATCACAATTATTAACGAAGTTATGGTAAAAATAAACACAGAACTCAAAAATTCTCGAAAAATCCGAAAAAAAATCATAACTCCTAAACTAAACAAAATCGGACCATATATATGGGGGTGATTTGGGTTCCTCTCGATGTGGGGAATCTATTTTTTTTTTTATGACGTCACGTGTTTGGCCACCCTGTATATTGGAGGATTATGGCAGCTCTCCTTTACCATTGAATTCGGTGCAACGGCTGCTGATTCTACGCACAGTGGCAGAGCTGATAACAGACAGACTGATGGAAGTGAGTGACCTGCATTTTCGTAATGAGTACGAGCCCCTTCCCACTTCAGTTGGCCCAACTATTGAAATCTTAGTTTTTTTCTTATCAACCACAAATAATAAAAATGTAGCAGGGTGTTATAGGTTTGAAATATTAACAATGAATATTTGGATAATATATAGTAGAAAACACCAACTTTATCACTCCCTAATCAAATTTGCGGCATAAAAATAACACATGTAATCATAGCATAGCAACCTATTTTCATTTCAATGCAAAATAAGTCTATAACGCATAGGTGGCTGTGAAAAATAAAAGCCATGACAATCGTTTTTATTAATCACAGCTGTCAGAATACGTTTAAAATAGTTTTGGGTAGTTAAGGTTTTCAAAATGGGTAGAGGAAAGGTTATTAGTGAGAAAATTCGGTTACTGATAATTAAATTTTTTAATTCCAGGAAATCAAACTCAGAAATTGCAACTTTATTAGTCTTATCGCGGTACAGTGTGAGAAATATTGTTAGAAGATATAAGGTAACTGGTTCAGTTAATATTAAGCCACGATATGTGGAAAAAGGTAATATCACAAATGCCGACTGAATAGCATGAAGAAGAATAATCGAGAAAAACAGGCGTGCCAATTATTTACAATTAAGTGCTCTGTGGAGTGGCGCTGGTGGAAGGAGAATTTCGGTGTCAACAACTCATAGAGAGGCCTACAAACTGGGATTTAGCACTTGCGAGGTAAGTTTTCTTATAAAAAAAAGTGAAGTAAAAATCCTAAAGTTGCACAACTTCTTTACAGGCCAAAGAAAAGCCACTATTAGCTCCACTGCAAAAGAAAAATCGGCTTAGATGTGCTAAAGAACATAGACAATGGACACCTCAACAATGGTGTGCAATACAAAGAAGTGATGAGGCCCGATTCGAAGTTTTTGTTCGTGACAGTCGCAGTAGAGTTATTCGCAAAAAAAATGAAACATTCGATGTTGACTGTCTGAAGGGAAAAGTGAAATTTTTAGCATCCATTATGGTCTGGGGCAGTATGTCATCAAAAGGAGTAGGAAAACTTTATTTTATTGATGGAAATGTGGATACAAACAAATAGTTTGTAACGCTTCCTTTCCGCGAAAAGTCCAGAAAAGATGGAATGCAATGAAGATTCCAACTTTTCTGCACAATCACAGAAAGGGGGTTAGCATTAGCTTCCGGTAGCTCAGTCGGTGGCATAAAGACATCCACAGGCGTGTAGCTGTGTGTCGACCATGGTATGGTATATGGATAGAAGAACAAACAGAACACAAAAATTTAACAGATTTTATTTAACAAAAAAAAAACATTTCCATTACATTACAATTTTACAGTTTAAAAGAACAAAATAAGTTTTACATCTTTGGCGCTGCTATAAAACTATCAACTTATCTTTCGCTGGTCCATTTTGACTCGACTGAAGCCAGGATGTCCAGGTGCTTGAAGGGGAGGTCCCAGTTATGAGGGGTGACCTTACATATAGTGGCTTCATAACCAGTTGTAGGCGAAGTTAAAGGCGATGGCGCTGCCAAGGCACATGCATGGGTGAAGTGATTGGCCATGGCTAGGCAAAGTCAAAGACTAAGGCAAAGGGAAAGGGAAAGAGAAAGAGAAAGTGAAAGAGAAAGGGAAAGAGAAAGGGGGTGGCCCCAATCATTTTGTCCTATACGGACACACATTCTACAAAATTCTAGCACATGGTGCTATATGACCTTGTGCTACAGAGAAGAAAATTTTTAGCTGTTGTTCGATCGGCGACTCAAGTGAAAAGGAAGCGCGAGGAAGATCGCAGATCAGGAACTCCGCATCAAGCGCTCCAAGCGGAAAATTTTCCAAGTAGAAAAGCTGGAGATGGGATTAATGAAATGATAATCGAGAAGTGATTTAATAAATACGATCGGACGGTGAAACCGTTACACTCGCCCCAACTTAACCAGAAAAAAATTCGAAGAAGCATTCAAGAATTTTTTTTTATTTGACATGGAAATTGAAAGTTATCACGGAAGGACAAATGTACAACCATTCGACCAGATAACAAGTAGCAAAAGTAAGGTAGAAACAAAAATGTTAGAAGAGAATTGGAAGAAAAAGGGATAGCCTCAAGTCTACCAAACAAGAGGGATGGTTATAGCACCAACTCGCTGAAAAGTACAGTGAAGTTGCACCTAAAAAAAAACTATCATCATATGATGAACAACCCAAAACATAAAACATCGTCATACCTAGGACGAGAAAAATAATAGACCAAAAGCTTCAGAAGTAGTCCAAGCACGAATCACAATGGCATCCAAAATGCACGACTGACTACTAAAAACTTCAAAACTAAGTAAGTACCTAAACCATAAGAGGTACTAAAAAAAATAATAATCTTTCTCAAAACAATTGCCAGATTATCTCGCAATACTCAAAACCCAAAAAGAATATACAGTGAATATACAGTGATATTTTAAACCAATATCCAATATTGAAAAAAAACAGTGCATTATTATTTTCAAAATATGAAAATCAAAAGAAATTAACAAATTCCATTAGGAATTCAAGTCATATAACAAAACAATTTACAAGTACTAAACCAATGAAAACTTGATCACGAAGGTATTTTAATCAAAAAAGATGTTAACTAAGTGCAGTTCTGATTCCACAAAAAAATTGTCGGGCGCCAGCAGTCTGTAAGACTACAAAATAATTCAAAATGTTTTCAGAGAATTAAAGTATATAAGAGACATTCATGAAATATTGAAGTAAGATTTTCAAAGTCAAAATATAGCTAAAGTTCAATCAATGAACTAAAATTCAAGAGTAAGTTCAATCAAAATTATCGGGTCATGTGACAACATAAGAACCAGACCAAAAAAAAATTCTGAAATGCAATATAGAAAAGAGCAAAGTAAATTTCCAAAAAACTAAGTGCAACACAGGTGCAACTGCAAATCTAATAGTATTAAAATGATAAAGTGTAAGGAAATATTAAAGCTATATGAGTATGATTTTATAAAGAATTCTCAAAAAAAATACAAAAGTAAGCAAAATATTAAAAGTTTCATGAGTAATAAATGAGACACGAAGTGAGCATATTATGTAAAATGCAAACGAAAATCACAAGATATTTTAATAAATCATGATACATGAGAGTAATGCCGCAAGCAAAAATCGTATGCAAAAGTCTAAGATATATGTAGGTGCAAAATTGGAGTTCTAAAAAAAACAATCTAGTGAACAAGAAATAGAAATAAATATGATAGGTAAGAATTCGAATTTTGATTTAAAGCAAAAATATGAGAGAAAGACAACTTTCTAGGGTCACCATAGGTGCACTCCAAAGCCCTAGACAAGAATGTCTATAGTCTATGGAATATTCTCATGTAGATCACTGATATCATCAGCGCACTTCAAAGTCTACACTGAGAATAACCATATCATTGTAAAATGAAAGTTAAGTTCAAATATGAAATATTACAAGATTAGAAAAGCTATAATAATTTACCAGTGTAAAGTATGAAAAGAGAATTACTATACTGAATCTATAAGAATTGGCGATTACTTCAAGTCAAGACAGAAATTGAAAGAAATAAGAAGCCGGAAAAAAGATTATGAGAGCAGACTATCAAAACAAATGCAATAATGCAAAAGCACAATCACCAGATATTTCAAAATCTATAGCGAAACATGAAAGCAATGTTGCAACCAAGCTCAAGACTTAGCAATACGCACAAATGTGCACAAAGGCTGAAAGCATATATGAAAAATCTCAAGAAGGAATTGACAATTACTTCAAATCAAATTGACTTGATTGAATTGAACTGAGACATAAATTATCAAAAGTGAGTTTTACTTATACGCCAGAGGTTTCAAGAGTTTATCAATACGCACAGATTTGCAACTAGGCGGAAAGCATATATGACAAGTCTCAAGAAGAAAATAAAATGCATATGAAGAAAACACTTTCAATTAAAGAAACTGTGGATAGTACAAGACCCTCAAAGGCATACATCGCAACGAATCTATGTAACTATCCAGACTACAAAATACTGTCAAAGTTCAAAACCACTCAAAAATATGTAAACAAACATCAAAAGTTTGAACCAAAAATCAATGTAAGTCTGTGCTCTCGAAGAAAGTTATAATGAATTCAAAAAGAGGATACTATCAAAAACTTCAAAAGTAATAGACTTCAAACATAGAGGTACGTAAGTATGTAAAGGAAATTCAGAAAATATACGCATAAAAACATTATAAAATATTATACACAGTATTTGTCACATGATTTGATTGCAATTTAAATTTTGAGTACACTCAGAAAAATGAAATATTTAAAAGATGAAGTATACACATTTAATTGGAATCAGAAAAATAATTATGACTTGTAAATTTTGTAAATGCTGGACTGACGTAATAGTTCAAAAGGCTGAAAGAACAACGATGACAAATCTCCAAAGTAAACATTCAACTGCCTTTTACAGTAAATTAGCTTAGCAATTATCAAAGGAAATTCTTATCCGTTCGCATCAGTACTAGGAAATGAATATAGGAAAACCTACTCGCTCCAATGTACAGATCGAAAAACTCGCCCCCTTCGATTGAGCGGAAATATGAGTATTGGACTGGTTGTAATATTTCAAAAGGTTGAAGGATCAACGATGTTAAACGTCCAAAGTAAACAATCAGCTGGCTCTTACAGCAAATAAGTTTAATCATTATCAAAGGAAATTCTTCTCCGTTCGCATCTGTACTAGGAAATAAATATAGGAAAACCTACTTGCTCCAATGTACAGATCGAAAAACTCGCCCCCTTCGATTGAGCGGAAATATGAGTATTGGACTGATTGTAATATTTCAAAGGGTTGCAGGATCAACGATGTTAAATGTCCAAAGTAAACATTCAGCTGCCTCTTACAGCAAATAAGTTTATTCATTATCAAAGGAAATTCTTCTCCGTTCGCATCTGTACTAGGAAATAAACATAGGAAAACCTACTCGCTCCAATGTACAGATCGAAAAACTCGCCCCCTTCGATTGAGCGGAAATATAAAAGGATCCAAAACACTATAAAAAACTAACAATACAAACAAACAGTTTCAATACAAAAACAGGAGCAGCCGAATCTTAAAAAAATTATTTTATATCTGTCATACATTAAAAAAGTACAGAGACGTTCAAGTCCTGTTAATCCAGTGGAAAATCAGACACTAATGTTCTAATTTCCCCCAAAGAATATGCCAGATAAAACATTAAAATTATGAAAACTTATGCTCCAAACAAGAGACAAAATTACTACAATAGTTACTGAGGAACGTATACTATATATTTAAACAACAAGTTGACATTTAGTTACCATAAATGAGTATGTGTGTCTTTGTATAGGTAAAAATGATTTAGGAGTCACCCCCCCATTGAAAAGTAGCAAAAAATATAGTCAAGAAAAATATCATTTGTTTCTTGAAAAAAAAGAAAGGTAAGTATCAAGGTACTATGTCCAAGTGTCAATACTTGAAAAAAAGTAAACCGCCAAAATATACGAAAAATTATGAATATCAATTTCATACAATTCAGAAAAATGGATAAATCGCAAAATGATTTACTCCAGATAACTCTAGTCACTAGATTATTGCCATCAGAATGAAAACAAATGATCAAAAGTTCAAGTACAGTCAAAAATTCAAAAAGTAAATACATTTGGGGAAGGCAAAAATAATTTTGAAAGTAAATTTCCTACGTACCAAATATCATGAGCTATATCAGTACACCAGAGATCCAACAATTAGGCTATATATGCATACATGAAAAGTCTCAAGAAATCAAAAAAACTGCACATGAAGAAATACTTTCAAAAACTAAGAGGTTAGTGATCAAAAATGAAAAGCATATAAGAATGTATAAACTATCAACAACAATAGTCGCAACCTCAATCAAAAGTTTGATGATATTCGACAAAAATGCTGGGAAACCTAAAGTCCCCAGACTATCAATATTTAACAACAAAAAATTATCAAAATATCATCAATCTCAAAAGTACAATGAGAAAAAAGTTATAACTGTCCCCGGCAGTAAATAAAAACTATAGTAGTATGTGAGAAAAAAATTCTGGCAATGATCTCGCTGACTACTAAACAAGACAATTTAAAAGTTAATAGTATGCCTATGAAATAAACAGGTGGAAAAATTTTAATCTTTCGATAAAAATTTTAAACATTAAGCAAAAAGTAAGGATGATTAAGGAATTAGAAATTTGAGTACCAAAAGCAATTAAAAATAGAAATGCTGCCAAAGATTGTAAAGAATTTTGAAAACTATGTTCTGTCTGCCAATCTTCCACTAGCAAACCACTTGTCGACAAAGCCAAACACCTATCGAAGCCTCACGTTGGGCGCCAATTTATGTAACGCTTCCTTTCCGCAAAAAGTCCAGAAAAGATGGAATGCAATGAATATTCCAACTTTTCTGCACAATCACAGAAAGGGGGTTAGCATTAGCTTCCGGTAGCTCAGTCGGTGGCATGAAGACATCTACAGGCGTGTAGTTGTGTGTCGACCATGGTATGGCTAGAGAAAGGGGGTGGCCCCAATCATTTTGTCCTATACGGACACACATTCTACAAAATTCTAGCACATGGTGCTATATGACCTTGTGCTACAGAGAAGAAAATTTTTAGCTGTTGTTCGATCGGCGGCTCAAGTGAAAAGGAAGCGCGAGGAAGATCGCAGATCAGGAACTCCGCATCAAGCGCTCCAAGCGGAAAATTTTCCAAGTAGAAAAGCTAGAGATATGATTAATGAAATGATAATCGAGAAGTGATTTAATAAATACGATCGGACGGTGAAACCGTTACACTTTGGCAATTTTAGAAGAATCGCTTTTACCGGTGATGGAAGAATGCTTGACATCCGGCCAAGATTTTGTGTTTCAGCAAGATGGTGCAGCGTGTCATACCGCAAAAAAGGCTATAAAATGGATGGAAGAAAATAATGTACGAGTTTTGAAATGGGTTTCTAGCAGTCCAGATCTGTCACCTATTGAAACTTTGTGGCACGAGATGAAAAAGGTTCTACGACAACATCCTGCTCGTACAATCACCGAACTGAGACAAAAGCTTCAAGAAATATGGGACTGTTTTACACCAAATCTTTTACAAAACTTGGTTAACACTATGCCCCAAAGAATTTCAGCCGTAATAAAAAATTAAGGTGAGGTTACCCAATGGTAATCTTTCAATTGTTGCTTCGTTAACTTCGCGCACTTATTCGCACGTTGTTTATTTGTTCAAATGTTCTATTAGTTATAGGTCTAAGTGATTTCAAATATGTATTTTTTACGACTAGAGTGCATCTAAAATGTTTTTGAGAGAATAAGTAAATAGTTTCGTCATGTTTAGTTTATAAAGGCACCGAACTGGTTTGTTACCGCCGCTACCGCGCGTTAGGCCGCTGATCAGGAACGTTTGAAAACAACGCGCGCTATCTCCCTGGGTCTCGTCGCCCCAGGGTTCCCAGGCGTGGCGAATTTTCGCTAAAGTGGTGATTTGACGGCTTCAAATGGCGACTAAAATGGATAGCTTGGCGATTGGCTACTTTAGTATTCAGCAAATCGATATCTGGCGATTTTTAGCATTCCTGGCGGCACTTAATTTGTAATCTACTTTTGCCGATATAATAATAATAAATCGTCTTTACTTAGGGGGCAAAGTTTAGCATAATGCTACTCTGCCCCACTTAACCCGCCCCCCCCCCCAAAAAAAAAGGAAAACAGAAAAGCAATACAAAAAACATAAATACATTTGATAGGTTATAAGTTTAAGAATGTAGGTGTATAAAAAATATGATGTATATAACATATATAAGTGAAGCCTATGCAATAATTCATGAGTTAAAGGTATAAAATTGTAACAGTTATACAAATATTTTTGTGTGAGGTGACAGATATATTTTATCAACTAATTTATATACTGCTAGGTATTCAAAAAATTTCTTCAAATGACTTTTAAATTCATCTTATGATAGCAATTTTGTGGGTCGATGTATAGCATTGTAAAAAATAATTACATATATTAATGAAACATGAAACCAGGACTAGCGGAAGTTCTGCGCTCTAAGCACAATGGATCCGACCCATGTGAATGAACTTATAGTATCGTTCAGATTACACGTGTCTAACAACCCCTCCCCTCACCTCTCCCTTTTCAAGAAATTGTTTATTATCATATAATATTATTATTATGCCTAAACTCCCTCACGTCCACTCTTCAGTTAACAGTCAGGCTTTTAGCCCCCCCCCCTCCAACAACTTCATCCAATCTCTAGCCTGGCGTTTTATGGTTGACTCCTAGTTATTTCACAGACTAGCGATTTCTGGCGATTTTCTCATCAAGATTTTGCGACCAGCGTGACTGAAAACCTGGCAACCCTGCATCGCCCTAGTCTTCCAACTCAGTCACGACACTATGGACGCAAAGGTACGTTTCATAATGTTTGATTTTTGGCGCCCGTCGTCGCTACCGCGCTAGGCTCGCAATATGTATGCACACTTAGATGGTTAGTTTAGTCATTATAACCGAAAATATCATCACATGTACATACCTTTATACTTGAATTACTTGTAAGATGCTCACTATTCAGTAAATTTTTATAGGAGCAAAATTATATAGCTTAATTTTCTACAAAACTGTTTCTATTACGTTTTTGCAACAACTTTCCAGTCATTGGACGAAACGCCTTAATCAAAATGACAGCTAATGCTTCAGCCCTATCACGAGAAAGCAATATTTTAACGATTCCAACAAAAAAATTGTTGTTGCACTTATTGTAGGAAAACATTACCCCTAACCTGTTGGTGGACCATTAGTTATTTGCTTTATGTTTACCTCCAGGTTTTTTCTTGTGGTTTGTTATCAGATCCCAAATACGCAGACGTTTTGCTTCGCCATTTCACAAAATAGAAAACATGGTACCTTGAGCCATAAAAGTACTATTTCTCGCCTTTCAGGTCTCTGAATAATGCAAAGATGCAAGGTAAGTTGCGATAACGGTTCTGGGTGGGCTTTCACGTTCTTGGAGGACCATTATTTATTTCTACTTATTTATTTATTTATTTACTGTTTAGATTACTGCATGCTTTCGTGTCGTTTTGGGGCACTGGATAAAACTTTTTGGAACAGAAATGTTTACCTAAGGCTGTCCTGGGTGTTGCTCGTTTTACGTAATGCCATCTAAAAATTGTAATGGTGGCTTCGCGCGATCTGCATGATACAGGACTGTACAGGCTGTTGTCGCAACACACTGTATGGTAGCGAAGAAAAAAAAAACAAATAAACTGTTACCGGGAAGACAGATAAACATGAATCAGTGGCTGGAACGTCAATAAAGAGGTAACTTACATATATGTATGTGGTTTCATTTGGCTAGACAATTATGGAGTCCTACTATATTTCTTTGATACCCTAGCTCTACTTTATGTTGTATCCTTTCCCAAATTTTTAATTTAGACTGGCAGCCGCACGTACAGTCATTTTCATAATGTGCAGATTCTGCACTCAACAGACCTGAATATTGTCATGCCAAATTACGGTCTACGGTAATAGTTATGGCCATATTTTACGCTAAAATTTCCTGTCCAGGCCACATGTCCCTCATTAGTTCGGAAGAGAAATCAATTTATATTCCAAGAACCCATCGAAATGGCCCATAATCACCTTTGTTCACTGGAAGCTTTTGACCGATCTCAGACCAGTGGCGTGCCATACCATGTCTTTCGTTTATTTCAATGGGAAGTAACATTAGTTACCCCTTTGCAGTCTGTTAGTCTTATGGAATGACCACCAATTCATAGTCAATTGGGTTTAATATTTCCTTCATGTATAAACAATGCCATAAGAGGTGCGGAATTATCGCAAGATTACAGCGACTATTTCCCTCGTCTTAATTTATACCAATCACAAACGCGCAATATTGAATTACATATGGTTTCTAGATAGGAAAATTGTATGACAGTACCTGTCAGTAGTTTTTCCGAGTTAACGCGCGGCAAAAGTTGACACCTGTTGTCACCAGAAATTACAATACCTATACTACTATTCGTCATTGTCTGCCAGAGCGGTCCGTAGGACCTTTGCTCTTGGTTGAAGTCTTGTAAGTCAGTAGGTCTGTCAGGTCTGGTTGCCCAGATACCAAACAAAGTCAGGGAGAAAGAAGGGAAGAAGAAAGGAAGGAAGGAAGGAGGGAGAGCAAAGAAAAAAGAAGTGCATCAATTTGAGGGGTGCCTTGGCATTGCTAGTTAGTATTCGGCAATTTTAAATTGATCCTAAAATTAATTTTGGGATTGGTTGTTGAAGAAAAATTATAATTTTGGTTGGACCTAAAGTCGCACGATTTAATTTTGTTCACAGTGCGAGTCGCGGCCTTGTGTGCTTGCGAACTTGCTCGACTGAGTAGTCTACTGACTCGCGCACCAAAGTGTTATGCGATTCTGCTTGACTGTAATGTAGCTGCGCTTGTTGTTTGATGTAGTCCCTTAGGTAAGGGATGTCAAGGTCTCTGTGAAGGGTCTCGTTGGAAACATACCATGGGGCGTTAGTGATTGTACGCAAGGTTCTGTTCTGCAAAACCTCCAGGCTACGCAAATGCGTTTTGGCGAGATAACACCAAGCCGCTCTTGCGTAAGTGATCGCTGGTCTAATAACCATCTTGTATAGTCGAACTTTGTTGATCAAACTTAATTTTGATGTTCTACATAGCATAGGGTAGAGTTGCCGAAACGAGATTTGGAATTTAGTTTTTAACGCTTCAGTGTGCTTCTGCCAGGTTATCCCCTTGTCAAGAGTGATACCGAGATACTTAGCAGAGCTTTCCCATGGTACCCGAGCGCCATTCACTGAAACCTCAGACGGGGCGCCGCTACCTTTTTTAGTACAATAGATTGCCTGCGTTTTCGAATGCACTGCATCCTGTCGTGAACTAGATCCCCAGAGCACGACTGGGCCACCAGGGCAGTATCATCAGCATAGAGATAGGTTTCACAGCTGCTGGGGCAAGGGACGTCATAAATAAAAAGTGAATAAAGGACCGGTCCAAGAACCGTACCCTGAGGGACACCGGCTTTGATGGGCCGTGTTGTCGACAGAACGTTATTAGTTTTGATCCGAAATTTCGTACCCTCGAGAAAGGATTTCAAAAGTTTTAGGAGCCAGAAGGGGAAGCCCTTATGGATCAATTTGTAGAGAAGGCCCTTGTGCCGCACCTTGTCAAATGCCTTTGAGACATCCAGTAGCAAGATGCCAGTACTTTCATTACGGGTGAACCCGCTGGTTACTCGTTCAACAAGCCTTATGGCCTGTAGCTCCGTACTATGCTCAGACCGAAAGCCAAATTGCACGTCAGGAATCACATTGTGGTCTGCCGAGAAATTTTCAAGGTGACGTAGAATCACCCTTTCAGCGAGCTTAGAAGAAGCTGACAGTAGGCTAATGGGGCGGTAATCCTGAGGGAATATCGAACCCACCTTCTTTGGAATCATTGTGACATCAGCGGTCTTCCACGCCGTTGGGAAGTGCTGGGTCCTTAGCATGGCATTGATTATTGCCACTAGATAAGTTAAGGACTTCCGCGAAAGTAGCTTCAGCACCTTATTAGTAATTCGATCCTCTACAGGTGCTTTACGCACCCTGAGGTCTTTAATATGACCTTGGAGCTCTGCTGGTGTGCAATGCGGAGTCTCAGGAGATCTCGCAGATGTGCCGTGCAGCTCTTCAATTGAGGAATCATCTGAAGATTCCTCTGAGGAAAAAACACTAAGGGAGGAACTACTGCCACTGACGCCGTTGGCCCTAAAATATCTCCTGACGGATCTTACAATATGTTGCTCCTCGTCGAGGTCATTATCAAGGTCATAGTTGGGAGAGAACTGACTTTCTACTGCATCAGCGAAAACCTCGACCTTTTCCTCTGTCCTACAGGCTATGCCCCTAGGACCGTGGATGTGCGGGAGTTGTTCTCGCTTTCCGTTTCTGAGCGACTTTGCAACTTTCCAGAGCGGAATACTTGAGTCAAGCATCCCCGACAGAAAGTCGCTCCATTGCTCATTACGGAATTCATGGAGAGTATTTCTCACTTCATGAACAAGATTCGTTGCTCTGTGAATGTCATCTGGGTGACAAGACCTCTTCGCTTGCTTAATTGCAGCTCTTTTGTCAGAAATTTTCTGACGAATGTCTGCAGGGAGGGTTACAATACCTTTGATAACAGGTAATTATGGTCTCCTATGACACCAGAAAACGACACTAAACAATGGTAGTATGCTTTGTCAGCTATGAGTATGCAGAATGATCTGGAAAAATGTGATGCCTTTATGATATTACTTATGAAATTTCCCGTTACCTAGACAACGTATTTTTTAGATTTTTTACAGGCAAAAATTAGACGTTCGAAAGGTATTTGACAAGACTATTTCATCAGTATCAGACTATTCTGTATGCACATAGCTTACAAAACATGCTACCATTGTTTAGCGTGCTTTTCTGACGTCCTAGGAGACCATAATTACTTGTTATCAAAGGTATTGTAATGTTTGGTGACAACTGATGTAAAATTTTGCCGCGAGTAAACCCGACAAAACTGCTGACAGGTGCTGTGTAGACAATTTTTACATCTAGAAACCATTTGTAGTTCACAATCGCGCGTTTGTGATTGATAGAAATTAAGACGATAGAAATATTCGTAGTCAGTGAAAGTTGCCCAGTAGGTACCGAAAATCTCCCTACAGGTCCGTATCTATAGTTACGATTGATGAAATGTACACTTATCATCGTGACATGCATAAATATTGAATTTAAAATGTCGCTGGGAACTATTCTACCGAATTACACTCGTGCGTCAAAATAAACGTTATAATTGTCCATTCAAGAATGTTGTTTGGAGTCGGGCTCCTCCGCCAAAATATGAAAATAAACTCATGCAGTTTTTAGACAGCACACTTTCATAAACAATTATCGGTAACTTTGATGCACTTGTGTAATTACTCCTGATAATCACCTATGACTCAGGCTTCTTATCAGCAACGAAATAATATCCAACAAAAGCGCTCAACAGGTACTGTCACACGCACCTTTCAAAATGTTGAACTTGCGGGCTGGAGCTTTGTATCAAGCACCACAAAGGGTGTTCTGCTAGATTCCAACAAATAATGGAGCGGTTTAACTGAAGCAATCAATGTTATCATAATTCATCTTTATCTGTGTGCAATAATAATACTAATAATAATTATTTAACCAACCTATAAATAAAATAATGTCAGTAAGTCAATGTAAAACAAAGGGTCTAAAAAATCATTGCATAGTTCAAAAATAATATTTTTTTTACTCCGAAGCTGTCGCGAAGGCAGAAGCTCAAATGCACTGCGGCTGATATGAGAAGCTCAAATAAACTTTGTTAATCCGAGTTTTGAACTACCCAAGGTTAGTAGAGCTGTACATTGTTCCACAATCTCGATACCATAGAGACACAGGAGCTGTCGTACTGGCCAGTTCTGGATGTACGAAGTTCCAAATGATTTCCTGGAAGCACGATATCCTCTAGAGTAAGAGCCATACATATAGAGAGGAGTCTACTTACAGTTAGAGCTTCTACATTAAGGCGGCATCATCAAGCCAGTATTCAAGACCCAAGGCGTGCCAGACTTACTATAGTTGAGTTTTTATTTCCCGCAATAAAAGCACCTTTATTTTACAAGACCTTTACTTGAGCGATATCACTGTAAACTTGAATTACGTTAGAGGTTTTTATACTTGCTTCGATTTACTCTCAGACTTCTTAAAATGCAGAATGGTACGTTATGAATGCGTGCTTAAGCAGTCCTAAGTTAAACCTGCGACAATGATGATGATATGGTTTATTAAAAATGCAGCTTGTTAATGGGATAAATTAATTAATTAATAAACATAACTCCATAAGTCTACCTCTACATCTTCAGGATCTCGATTCATTAAATAGTGCTTTTTTAAACGTACCTCAAACAACCAAATCATTAACTCAGTTGAACCTTTTAGACAAATATAAAAACGTCAAAAATAGTGGTACTTTTCTGTTCACGACAGTTTCCCCTGCCACTGTAGAGAAATTTATCAATCGCATCAAAAGTCATGCTAAAGGCTCAGATGGCATCACAGTTGATATGATCCGTATAATACATAAGCATTTGCTCAAGCATATTACCTTCATTATTAACTTTTGTATAACAAATAATCTTTATCCCTCTTCCTGGAAGAATGCTCTTGTTCTCCCTCTGCCTAAATCTAATTATCCTTCAGGTTTTTCTGATCTTCGTCCTATAAGCATTTTACCAAGTTTATCTAAGCTTTTGGAAATGGCTCTACATGAGCAGCTGCACACATTTGTTTGTAAAAATAATTTACTGACCACCTCCCAATCTGGCTTCAGACCATTACATAGCACCACCACTGCGCTCCTGTCTATATCGGATAATATTTATAGCGTGGCTGATCAAGGAAAGCTGACCTGCTTAGTTCTTCTTGATTTTAGCAAGGCCTTCGATACGGTTGACCCAAATATTCTCTGTAAAAAGCTTAGATACTTTGGCCTGTCATCATCGGCTTGCACGCTGATTAAGAGCTTTTTAACTGATCGCTCACAGTCTGTCATATATGAAAACAATATATCAACTTCTTTATTCAGAAATTTTGGTGTCCCTCAAGGATCTATTTTGAGTCCCCTTTTATTTGCTCTTTATATATGTGATTTTCATGAAACCGCCAGCAACTCAATCGTTCATCATTACGCCGATGATACCCAACTTTATAACTGCTTCGATCCTGATGAATATATGCTTGGCCAACATCAAATAAATCAAGACCTGCAGTCCATTTTTGACATATCTAGTGCTCACAATCTAAAACTAAATCCTGGCAAATCATGCTGCATTTTATTTGGGCCCAAAAAGAATCGTGAAATAAATCAATATCGCATTAATATTATGGTGAATAATGAAGACATATCCTTCGTAAACGAATGCAAAAACCTTGGTATCTGGTTTGACTCTCTCTTTATACAAAACTAAGCCTCCTCTGCCAGTACGATCAAAGATCCTCTAGGAATAAACTCATCTTACTTATCCCGCGGCATTCGACAGCATTGTTCACACGCAGTTTCTCGTACTGGGCACCCAAACTATATAAGTGAGTATAAAGAATATAGCCTAAGCAATTTTAAAAAAAGGTTAAAGATGAGTTTAAAGCAGTCGGATGGCTAAAATTTTACTTTATGCATATCCACAGGTAATTGATTGTTTTCCTTTCTCTGATAAGTGTTATATTCTAAGTTTTTTTTTTCTCTCTCTCTATAGTTTGTGTCAATGTTTTCCAGGTCGGGTTGAAAAACAGCATAAGCTGACACTCCACCTTTTCGTTACTGTTCCTTTTAAACCAATTATTTAAACCAATTATTTTGTAATCGTGTGACGAATAAAGGCCATTTATTATTATTATTATATTATTTCTCTATACTTTAAGCTGTTTTCGTGGTATCTACGTAAACATTAGCTACAGGGTTTTTAAAGATGACGAATACGATTATGTTTTATTGTTTGACTAGAATGTGAATGAATTTAGTTGCAGTCTGTAATATTCTTATTTCATAACATTCTTACTAGTAGTACGGTTTCATTTTTTTAAAGGTACTCCACACCTGAACAAAATAAATATGCTCTGCTTTCATCGCACACTTCATATAGTGTATAGATGATGTGCTTTCGTTCGTTGTACCAGAGACCCAAACCTAGACCATGCTGAGGAGTAGCCAAAAAGCTCAAAACAGCTGACCATGGTTAGCTGCCTCTGGTCGGTCCCATGAAAGCAAAGCATATTTATTTTGTTCAATCTTCAAGTAAACCACATCTACTACACAGCTAGACTCGTCGCCATCTATACCCCATTTGTAGTCCATTTACGCCCAGACAAAACACAATATGCCCAAAAGCGAGACTGTATAGATCTGTATTTGTCCCAATGGTCTTGAAATAATCAACAAAATAAATGATCATTTTTATAGAAAGAAGTGCACATACTTTTCAGAATTCTTTATTCGCTGAAAGTACTTGAATCGTCGTCTAGAGGAATGGTATTTAATTATTGAAGATTCAATTTGAATGTCGATCATATGGTATTGTCAGATCCCACATCTTTGTTTCGATTGTCTCTTGAACGTGACGGTTGCTATCTTTCCAATGGTTTACCGTCACTCTGTTGACAGATTTATAAAACCAATTTTTCCGGCCAGAAAATTTTAATGTTCTTATTTGAAGCTGCATAGTTTTTTTATATTCGCTGAAATCATTTCAATGAGATTCAATTCGCAGTGATAAAGGGGAGCCTTAAAATGGTCTTGTTTTGGTTTTTAGCCATTTCGTCAATAATATTAAGATTATATTTGTATTTGTGCTGCCTAACTAGATGGATAACTTCTGCTTCGACCATGTTTTTATTGAAACTAATGTTTTGCGAGTTTCATGTAGTTTTTTCGTGTGGTACGCAGCATTATCAATTACAATGACGGCATTCTCGTCAAGCTTTGCGAGCGTTTCTTCAAGCCATCGTTCAAATGAACTCCCATCCATTTCTTCATGGTAGTCGGTCGTTTTCTTTGATTCAAATGATTATAGAGCAGTGGGCACAAGGCCATTTTAACCGCCAATGTGACAGATAACAAATCGTTTTCCTTTTCCTGGAAACAATTATTTCATATTGTATTCAAGAAACCTAATAGTAATACAAGCAGAGTATCTAACAGATGCTGGTTCCAAATCTACCAGATATAGCTAAGTTTAGTGTAGCTAAGTTTTCAGCGTGGGCTCATAGATTAAGTCTACTTGACACCATTTTTACAACACAAATGACGAATTGGTTACCTGACGGATTCTTTAGGCCAGTGGTTGGTCCATCTAAAAAGGCTTGTCTTGCTGATTTAATTGTAGACTCAGCCCATACTTCATCCAAGTAATAAATCTTCCTGCCATAGTCGCGGTATTTCGTTATTGGTTTCAATTAACTTCTTCTCCATAAAATGATTTCTTGGCTGTTGATCAAAATACTGTTTCAGCTCCGTTTTATATACGCGAAATGAGGTTGAGTAAACTATAGAATCTGATCCTTTTGAAAGCAGGTAAGTCTTCATCACTATTAGCCTCCTGTAATACTTTGTTTATGATGGGAAGTTCGTGCATTTTAAAAAATTGATGAACTTTGGGTCTGGTGGCATTCCGATCATAGACATCAACTGTATCCAACAGCTTCGTGTAAAGCAACCTTTTGTGTGGTGGACACAATTTTTTTTTATATTCTTTAACAATTTTCTTTGTCTTAGGACATAAACCTGTTTTGTATGCCACACATCTTTCAATATAATGAATTTTGATCTTATAAACGTTAAGGACAATTTCTTTTGAATTAATATTTAAATGTCCCTTCTTGTCATGTTTTCGGGGAGGAGACTTCGCTGAAGAGGAAGCATGACTGAAGGACGCAACGGGAGAAATATTCTCAGTTTTATCTGCTGTATCCGTAGACGACATGCTAACGTATAAACACACGCTATGTATGCAACAAATATGAACAGCAACTGTCGGCGAGCCTGAGATCTATCCTGTCGAATCCTGCACTTGTTTGTAGTTTTATGGTGAAATGACCAATAGCCATTGCAACGCTTAGGCGGCTGGTGCTTGGCCGCGCTGTATCTTTGTTGTGCTGGGCCGTAATTGGTCTATGAATAGGGTATAGCGTGGTGACTGCGCCTCCAATTGGCGGAGTAAGATTTATTCAGTCCCAACCGGTTGGCTGCGATTCCGTTTTGCAGTGGCGATTCTCGTTGTCTTATTTTGACTCTGCACTTGTTTCGATTGAACAAACTAACTGTTTTCTGGTATATCTGCAACACACAACCGAATGGCTGTCTCAACATTACTTCATTGAAAGTGAAATATGTCATGGATAAGAAACAAACGTTGTTATGGAAGGTTTACAACGTCAATATGCCTAAAGGATTATCAGATCACTTAAATGACTCCATTAATAGCTACAATTAAAAAATATTCAGTCACATACAGATCTAACAGATACTGTTAACTCCTCCGATCTTGATGTCAGCATCGGTAGGAAAATTATTGATAACTATCCAACAGATGACCCTGGGCGCCTGCAGGATTTTTTTGGAAGGGCACAAATGTAACAATGTATACATGCATACAATAAATACTAAATCAACTTACCTCTGATGATTTCACACAAGTATCATACACGTTTGCGTGGCCTATATTGTGTCACAGAGTGACGGAAATCTCACCAAACGCCTATGTTAATACTCTATGATTCCGCACGGGTATTACGTATCTTGAAAAGTGACATTATGCTGATTTTTTTTTGCATTATGCTGTTTTTTTGACATTATATAGGTTATTCTACAAGATGTTAACTAAGCAGTTAGTTGTACGTGTTGCCTAAACGTTATGAGGCTTGTTATTAATCTTTTTCACTAATGTGATGTGAAATCTGCTTCTGAGATGGCATTACTGGAGGTCTAAGCTGTAAGTTGTATGTGATGATGATAATTACATTGGGTTCTTGTCTCAAATACACTTAATTGAGATTCAAAGCTAAAAATTAGTTGTTCATCCACTTCTTATCCATTCTGGAAATTACATATACAAATTTGCTGAATTTCAAAAATAAGAGAGAAAAGAAGTAATTATATTCACTGTACACTATCGAATTACAGGTAATTAAACACAACGCGGGTGCGATGATGATTTCCCGTAATTCTCCTCAGTTTACCGCAATGTATAACTTTGGACATAACCTCTCTTCAGTAAACACAACATATAAATAACCCATCATATTCGGCATATTCAGTAATGATTTTCTCACACAGCAAATATCACTGATTTTATACATCTGCAGACCAATACACATAATCATCCAGATGCGATCTTGCTAATCAAACAACATTCTTCTCAGAGATAAAAACTACAGACCCGGATCACTCAGCCTCACAAAACTATGCAACCAATAATGCGTGGCTCAGATGAGTGATTCATCCATAGATGGACGTTCACAACGATCCTAGTGAGCAAACGTGGAACGACTGCTTGCGCCCTAAAAACTACCTAGTCTGCAAGTTGACATCTTATAGGTTTTTTTTTGACGTTTTATAGGTTTTTTACATGATACTCGTGCCGGTTTGTATCAATATCAAGCCACATATGTACTAACATTGTATTCATTTAAAATAAATGCTCTGAGCCTCTTTGAGTTTCTGATTAATCTTCAATGTATTAAAAATACATTTTTGGAAGGTCAACAGCTCAAAAAAATTTCAAACTTCGATTCCCGAGCGAGATTGATCAGTGTAGAGTATAATTTATGGACATTCTTCAGATTGTAGATTTCTTGCTTGTCAAACTGTGCAATCTTTGTCCACAAGCGTTCGTTACCCCCAATAGCACGAAATATTCGTTATATATTTATATAATATTTAATATTTTTATGTTACCTAAACATTTGTTTTCTTAAACAAATATTTAATAAATATTAGTATCTAATATAATATTTTTATCAAATATTTATTCAATCTCTTATGAATATTTTAAATTCAATATTTCTTTTATAATATTTATTAAATATTTACCTTTCAATCAATGGAAAATATTAAATCTCCAATATTTAGAAATTATCATTAAATGTTTTCGGCTACGGCGCATGTGCGTGCAACCTCGAGCAATCAATAGGATAATAGCAAGCAGGCCTGAGGCGACCTGTTTGCCGGCAAGCCATTTTACCTGTGACTTTCACTATGATAGCGTGCTTTCTGTGTACCTCCAAGTGGTTCATTATTTGAGTGTTTTTTTTTTAAAAGGGAAAAGGGTAAGTTAAAAGTTAGACAAAGGATCAAGTTCTGCCGAAGGACATTTTTCATTAAGATATCTAAAATAACACATCAAATTTTCTTACAAATTAACCAAATCTCGAACTATCACAGACAGAACATGTGGGGTCCTTTTAGTTGCATTATACAGCTGCTTTTCAGTGACCCAGTTGAGCTACTCGGAGTAACTCACTATGCACAGCACCAATACTGTTCCACTGCATTTTATATTCCCATAAATACACTGGAAAGCAGCTTATGTATTCAATAATATTTCATGATTAGTTTTTTTCAGAGGAGTTGACTTTCAAGATGCAGAAGAGGCTTAGAATGTTTTTTAAAAATATTTTTCTAGCAAATTAAACCATTATATCTAGAATGAATTTTCTTTATAAACCCAATTTTATATAAGCACTCCTACAGGTTTTACTAAAATAACAAAAAAAAATTTCTATATACACTGAAAATATGTATCAGATTAATGCTTCTAAATCCATCCATATTTACGAAAAATATTAGATATTCCATCAAAATATAAAATTGATATTTAAAAATCTTATATGCTCTAAATATTTGGAAAAAATATCGCAAAAATGAATTATATATACCATAAATATCTATAATCAATATTTTATAAATATATAAAAAACATATTTATTAAATATTAAAAAATCTGTCGCTACAAATATTTAACAAACATTTTTTAAAAATGTTTAATAAATATTTAATGCTATCGCGGTAGACTATATTTTCATCCTTAGTCAAATTCAAATTCAAATACACTTATTAGCCAAAAAATATTTTTTTTGACAAAAAGGACGGACTCTCGATCACAAATTACCGTTAACACCCAGCCTCACATAAGTAGGGTAGGTGTGGAAATGCCCAGTTTTACACTAATTTTACACAAACTATATTTCATCGCATATGCATTATATCATACGTATTCAGGAATTTCGAAATTTAAGTTACTGTAAGCATGAACCACTGATATCACAGATTTTTTTTTATTTACTCACTTGAAATGTAATCATTCTGACGGGAGGGGAGTACCGGAGATGTGCTTACATCCTTCATGGAAGAAAGGGCCATTACATACGAAACAGAAGATATACACTTATATGAAGTCCTGCCACTGGCGAGGCAATATCCGGTGCACTGTCCAGTGACACTATGGAAACCACACAATGGAGGCTGCGGCACGGCCATTTCTGCAATTATGGACACTTTCCTACCAAATTGCGAATCCTGCACGACTAATAGCTGGTGTAGGGAAGACTGTACAGCCGGAGCAATACACAGGGCTTCGTCACATATAAATGTGTTGACGTAGATACTTCATCTTAATCCGCTATACCAGACTCGGTCGCTAAATAATATGTTCTATGTTAAGACCGCAAGGAGCATCTTTGCTGCTCGAGAACTAGGTTTGATCCAACACTTGGCAAGCATTTTCTACTTGAATGGTACAAAAGCTTTTTCTACAACTGTAGCAGTTCACATTTACCTGTATAACCACATGATATTAGATCATTATTTATTCAAATATTTTAATTTTAGATTGGACAGCAAATGGATACCTTAGACTTTTAGAGCATATCCATTAATGCAATTAGCACTGGGATTGTGTTATCATGTACTAATTAGTCTCACTCTTAATGCAGATACCGGCGTATAGCAACGCATATATCTTTTCTTTGCATAAGCTATATTTAAAGAGGCAAGCAATCTCGTACTCGGCTTTCGTCACCACCCTCGAGTTTTTGGCTCGTCATAATTTTGATGTTATAAAGGAAAAGTTTTTATGACGAAAAAGTTGAATGAATATATACATAAATCATCCTACACCGGAAATAGGTTGCTCCCCTAGAATAGGGAATACTCATTTGTTTTACTGTTTTACAACAGGATGGGTTGAATCGCTTAGCCTACATTCTTCAATGGAAGAAAACTACCTGCCGATCTATAAGAAGGTCTTATTTAGTTCAAAAGGGCAATGATAAAAATGGATGCAAATTTGACATTTTGGCGTGAAGTTGAGTACCGCGATCTCCAAGGTCAATTCAAAGTCAAACGGATATTTCCAAATGGAGCTCCTTTTTCACACCAGAACTGGGAAGAGAAGGAAGAAGTTCGAATATGATCTTATCTATGACCATCACGACCTTAAAGGCCATTTCAAGGTCAAATCAAGACATTGAAAACGATTTGCTCGAGAAAAAACGCTTAACAGCACAGACGTGAACTTTGTTAGGGTCACCCAAGGATCCTTCACCATGGCATTGACCATCACGTACAAGGTCTTGTGGAAATCATATCGAGGGGTTAATAACATTGGCACGTTCGAATGTAACATTTTCTGGTTTTCTCAATTCCAGAATAAAAATGAAGATGTTGACCTGACCTTGAGGGTAATGGTCAAGCTTATGATTAAGGTCACCTTTGGGTGGCACCATAAACTTCAAAACTGCGCTGTCGAACATTTTTGCTACAGCAAATTGTTTTTACTTGAGCTTGAAACAGCCTTGCAGATTATAGTCAAGGTCACGTTTGAACGTAGAATCTACTTCTTTTTCTAATTCCAAAGTGAAAAGGGGGGTCATTTTAAGAATATTCGCTTGACTTTTAAATAACCCTGAATGCCGTAGTTAAGACCATGCGTAAGGATGCCGTCATTTTGCCCTCTCGACACCCTAAAGCTTTTATTTGAAAATGTTTTGCTAGGGTGTGTAAACGTAAAGTTCAACGTTATTTTGTCATTCAGGTAGGTTCTCATAGCATGCATCCAACTAGACCCTTTACAAAGACCTAGACATGCCTTACCTACCACGGCAAACTACATAGTCAAGCGGAATCGCACACCAACACTTTGTTGTGTTAGTCAGTCGGGCAATATCGTGCAATTTCACGTTCAACGAAAATTACAATTTACACAACAACCAAACTCTCAAACAAATTCAAAATCCCCGAATTGTTGTTAACAATGCTCATCTCCAACCGATGCATCTCGTCCTGTTCACTTCCAAAACTACATCGTTTCTTCCTGCTTATCTTTCTCCCTGACTTTGTGAGGTATCTCATAAACAACGACTAATAGAGAAGATATGCATTCAGAAAGTTTTCTTCGATATACTTACAAATCTCATAGTTCGGAATATTCTACTTTACTTCCGCTCGACAGCTCAACTTTCACTAGTAATATAAAATTAAATCAAAATATTCATTCGTTCCAACGACACGGCCTCACGATGTTAACGCTAGGTAACCAGAGCTACGCGACCGGGCGTCAGCAATTGTAGTGGTGTGTTAGTCAGTCGGGCAATATCGTGCAATTTCACGTTCAACGAAAATTACAATTTACACAACAACCAAACTCTCAAACAAATTCAAAATCCCCGAATTGTTGTTAACAATGCTCATCTCCAACCGATGCATCTCGTCCTGTTCACTTCCAAAACTACATCGTTTCTTCCTGCTTATCTTTCTCCCTGACTTTGTGAGGTATCTCATAAACAACGACTAATAGAGAAGATATGCATTCAGAAAGTTTTCTTCGATATACTTACAAATCTCATAGTTCGGAATATTCTACTTTACTTCCGCTCGACAGCTCAACTTTCACTAGTAATATAAAATTAAATCAAAATATTCATTCGTTCCAACGACACGGCCTCACGATGTTAACGCTAGGTAACCAGAGCTACGCGACCGGGCGTCAGCAATTGTAGGCTTGGCCGAGGTTCATGAATAATCGAGACCCGTCTTGATGTACCTGCTGCCATCAAGACTACTTAAGAGTTCACGACTCTGCCTGGAAAACGCTGGAACGTTTCTCGTCTCGGCGATTGGGGAATAAATACCCGACCAGATGGCGGAAGAGTTAGATACATTCGAATCAGTGGGCAGCGAACGCGGAAATAAGATGAAATAATATATAGTACAGACGACATAGATATAATTTAGTTGTAAAAGTTATAAATCAGTGTAGCAGTAGTTAATTTGATTTTGAACAGTAGAGCGGTGTTTTCTTTACACTATGTTCTCGGCGACCTGAGCTGTGACAATGGCTTCATTCCAAAACTGGATTCGTGCTGACATCAATATGGCAATAAAGATAAGATCAGATGCGACTAGGAGGACACGGTAGATTGGACTATTTTCGTTGTGACGTCAGCGGAAACATTATGCATCCTACATAAGATCGGCATACACCGCGGTTATCATCTGCTTTACTGTAATGGACGAGTGGCAGAGCTCGTTTTGTCGCAGGAACTTCAGAAGCAAAACACGAACTCCCGTAAAGAGTCGTGTGAGATGAACGTAAACAAAGCCGTATATTTGGGACGTGATGTCATGCCTTAATGCGACGGCCTTTCTTTTCATACTACCGCCAACGTTGATATGGCAGTCACAGGAAAATGCTTTGCTGAAACAAACGTGTGTGTGTATGCAGCTGTTTTTTCGCAAATGGATATCAGTTTAAGTAGGCTTGTTACGGTGATAATTGGATGGAAGTGAAACCAAGTATATTTCGTTCTAGAGCACGAAGAAGAGCAAGGAAGTACAGTCTGCGAAAGTCAAAAGTTCTCCAAAACTATGCCTTAGGGGTCTTCAGGGAGAGGTTTGAACTTCAAAGTTAAACAATGCAACCTCAAAAATAATATTCCTCAACCTACTTTCTAAGCATTGTACACATCTACATCTAGATCAGGAAAAACCATATCACCTATTTTCGTCGGCCTGACGGTCTGTCGGTCTGTAAATACTAGCAGGCTTTGGATTTACAAAAACACTATACAGTTCTTCAGGTCTTACTTGAACGGAAACAATTTGTATCATACAATGGCTTCAAATCCCAAGCATACTCAACTATATCTGGTGTGCCCCAGGGGTCTAACTTGGGGCCTTTATTGTTTTTACTGTTTATTAATGACCTCTGCGAGAATTTGAGCTGTGAATATTTGTGTTTTGCAGATGATATGAAAATCTATGCATCAATTAACAACACAGAGGATTGTTTAAGCTTGCAGATGCAGTTGAGTTATGTTAGGGTCTGGTGTAAACGCAATAAATTACATCTTAATACAGGCACGTGTAGGATTATAAGCTACACTTGAAAACATACTACTTATTTATATAATTATAACTTCGTTAAGGACTTGGGAGTAATTTATGATGTAAAACTAACGTTAAATGCTCACATTTCTCTGAAAGTATCTGAAGCATTGAAGTCCTACGGATTCCTTGACAGGAACTTTAGGCAATTCTACATATATAATAAAAGCTCTAAAGGTCTTATAACATACTTCACTTACGTACGCACTAAACTTGAGTACGTAAGTATTGTATGGAACCCACATAACATATGCTACGCGAATGACATTGAAGACGTTCAAAGGAAGTTTTTGAAATGTTTGTATTTTAAATCCGAGGGGTTTCACGCGCAGCAAGGTATCAGTAACTTGGAATTATGTGACAAAGCACTAGAGTTGAGAAGGAATATATCAGCTGCAATACTTCTTTTTAAATTATTAAACTCCGATATTGATTTCTTGAACTTTTGTCACAAATACATTTTAATGTACATGCGCTTACGTCGCGTAATTACATCATGTTCGAACCTGTAAAAGCCAGACACCAAACTGTTAGTTAGATCTCCAATCTACGTTATGCGTAAGTTCCTAAATGCAATTAGCTGTCATTGTGACGTATTTGTATGTTCTGTTAGAGAACTCATTGAAATGGTGTATATGTACGTACGCTAAACCTATTGTTTTTACCACTGTGCTTGATTTCTTTTAATATTTGTTATTTTCATTTAATTGTCCTATAACAGTTGGTGCACACGGACGTATTTTGACGGTGCGGCAACGCAACGCTATATCATTGAGTGGACACGAGCGACGGAAAACAGTGCGTTGAAAATGACGGACGTTGATATAGACACTGAAATATTGATTACAGAGGTGAGGGGACATCATCTAATTCGTCAAACGATTTGGAACTCATTCTAGAATAATTGAAAAACTTCTCCTCGTCGTTTCTCAGATCCAAAAAATCACTAACAAATGCTTCTTTTAATGCACGGGCACTCACATAAGGGTGTACAAAGTATATTATCTTTTTTTACAAATATGGTACATTCATGCAAACAAAACACAATGTTCATGATCAAAATCCATCTTTCTACTTGCGTCGTGTCGAGAGAACTGCATGGGTTATTGTAGGCTCGTGTGAACTTGTCTCAAAAACACTGACTTCGTCGACGTAACGTCGACGTTGCGCTACCGCAATAAAGCTATTGTTATTATTGACAGTCCTATGATTATGAGATTTTTGTAGTAGCCGCAGTATACCGGTATTAAGGCTCAGCCTTTATGGCCGCTTCAGAAGAAAATAACGCGGAGTAGGGTATGAGGTGGATGCCCTCCAAGATAATGAGGATTCATACTGATGAATAGGATCCCTTCACCTTCCACCTCTGTGACCATGTCCAACCGCTTCACCCTTGTTAACAATCATGAAGCAATGGAAAGCAAGCAAGCAGTTATGGTCGCATTGTATACATCATGTATAATACACGCGCCTCGATATACGTATACAATAGCAAATCATAGTTCAACTACTTGCACACAGTGCCGGCGAAAGTTTCTTTCCCTTTTCGATTTCCACGTGTACGCCCAAATACACATTTCTGTCGAATCTGCTTAGGATCAAATCCGGATCGATCTTAATGATTTAGGAGGAGCTGGAAGTTCAAAAACGCTACAAATTCTGCAACATTGCATTATTGGTTTGACTGTGAAAGCAGTCTATAAATAATGAGAAAGGGCATAGAATGATATATAATATTATACAAAGATACAGTTTTAAATGAATTAGGAACATTTCTTAAGTAAAATATAGCAACTTGTGTGATTTCAATAGAGATATAACGGTATTGGACAACTTTTCTTTGCATTCTACGGAATATATCTTTCCATTTCCAAACAAAATGAACCCTAGTTCATCGGTTTCTTTGTTCTTGTGGCGTCCAACTATATTTTTTCAAAGTTGCCGGTTCACTCTTCACCAACTTTCTGAGGTTTGCGAATAAACCTAACCTCACTTATGCTATTCTATACATTGTCTTCATCATTGTACAAATTCTATTCATTGTATACGTAATGTATACATTGTATACGCAATGTATACATCGAGACGTACACAACTAATGTATACGCGTAAATGCCCATCACTGCAAACAAGCCGATATGGTCTACTGAAGAACCCATTAAGTTGTGCGCACGTAAGGAGGCAGCACACCCTCTCCCGCATTTTTTCTGATACCACTTCAGATCATCATATATTAACGTATAAACAACAATAATTGTTACATACAATGTAAAATTCCACCGGTAGCTGGTGACAGAATTATGTTCACTCACAAATTGGCTAAGATCACTTTTACAGAATTTGCCATTATACAGAGTGTTTAGTGTGTAATCGATTGATAGCTCCGATCTTTTAAGGGATATATAAAAAAGTTACAAACTAACGCTGCTTACTTAGAAAAAATTCATAAATTAATATCTACCTGTTAACAAAACTTGCATTGCTTCAAGTGTTCCATAACATGTACATTTTGATATATTCTGAAAGCCTCTTCAAAAGAAGAAGTTTGAATTAGCATGCATTGCTTGGGTCACTACTTCTCGTGCTACGGGAGGGAAAAAATACTCAACTTTGATATTTTTCAGATAGAGTATTGGATTTTACAAAATGAGTTTAATATTCCAAAGATTCTGGCCATTTAGACATTTTTCCAGCCCTTATGGTACACGCTGTATGTCTTTACGGTTTTCGGTTATCTTTTTCATAAAGTTTTATTTCGGCGACTGAATTACTAAATTGATACGTTGCTTGCAGTTTTTCAGACAGCATCCTCGTATAGCTCCCGTACCTAACGGAGATGTCTAGAGATGCTTCTCCATTTTTGAGACTCTTGTCTGGCAATCCACTTCTCCATTTTCCTCCTGACTCTTTGCGTGGGTACCCCTAGGGCTGGCTCAGGACCAACAACCCCGCTGATCCTGCTTTCGTGAGAGTGTCCACCATATCATTACCCTTTATCCTACCGTGCCCCGATATCCACACTAACGATACCGGATGCCTCGCTGCTAAACTACCCATAGCCTTTCTGTATTGCAATACAAGTCTCGAAGTAATCTTGCAGTGCCTTCGCTTGAAGGCTTAGCCGAGCTCTAAAGATAACCGAGACCTATCTGGGAGGACCTGCTGCCATCTAGGCTCTACCTGGTAAACGCTGGAATATTTCCCGACTCGTCGATGGGGTAATAAATACCCGAACAGGTGGCGGAAGTGTCAGCCACCGTCGGGTCTACATACGTCGAACCGTACGTGCACACGGAATTGAGATGGGATAATAGTCCAGCCGACATAGTTATTTTGTTATAAATTAGTTGCAAGAACACTTTTAACAGTAAAACCTTGTTTTCGTTACATTAGAAATCAAATTAGATGCATACCACATGATTTGAGGAATGAGGGATTTTGAGTGGGTGGGAAGTAACTTCGATGAAGGCTTGTACTAATCCATTTCATTATATATCCTCTATATAATAATGGAACACCGACGACATGTTTGTTAAAGCCTAAGTTGTAGCTGGAAAAAAACATACTACTGCTTCACATTGATAGACTGAACTTCTGGTGCACCTATGTTATTGAATCTTCCACTTTTGTTAAATAGAAAATCTCAATTACAGTATTGTAGCAAAGCCAGGGGCAGCAGGCTGGTATTCGCTTGCTTTGTATCCTGAATTGTTAAAATAGCAATTAGAATTAATAACACGTTTCACGGGAAACGAATTCCGAGCGGTAATTTGTAATTTCGAGTCATTAGGTGATAGCAATTAGAAGGTAAGCTTGCCGAAACGCGATATTATCAGGTTACGTTGTGCTAGATGGATGTGCCCTATTTTTCTCTACTATTTTACATGTTTGCCTCTACATGAAGCCAATGTAGAGCTAGAGTTATTTTTATAGACTTCCATGTACGTATTTATCAGATGTTGGAAGGTAAAAGCTACTGTTAATCCAGCCTTCAGTCACTATATAAGAATATGGACTGAGTAGTTGTACAAAACTGAGGCATACGAGTATACTCTAGCATCATCTAGATGACTTTTAAGATCTAGGAGTTGATGCATAGAGTAGCTCGAAAATCTTAAGAGCTCTAGACTTGACAACGATTAGTCGATTGTCATTAACGCAATTAGTGGAGCCCTTGCCTTTATGTCGTAGCTTTGAATAGCGTATTTCACCTGAACACAGCCAACCTCATTCAGAAAATCGACATCACGTTCAGTTCACGCTCTAACAGCAATCACCCGTTCTTTCTCAGGTGCACTTCAATCTGAGAAAGAACGGGGGAGTTGTGGCTTTTGTCCGCAGCAGTCTTTCCTGCTCCAGGGATCTTTCTTTGGAATCAGACCAGAAGGACATTCTATGGCTTCGCCTCGACTCCAAAACATCACCCAAATTTATTTGCTGCATTTATCGCTCTCCCTCGAACCATAACTGGGATGACCTACTCGAATACCTCGCCGTCCAGATCGACTTCCTGAACATCAATCACCCCGCTTCCGAGGTAGTTCTTCTCGGTGATTTCAATGCCCATAATGAGCTTTGGTTGGGCTCAAATAAGACCGATGCAGCAGGTCGTGCAGCCGAAGCGTTCGCTCTTACTCAAGGGATGACCCAGCTGGTGACGAGCCCTACTTTCTTCCCCCGCGTCTCGTCACACGCCAGTAGCCTGCTGGATCTCTTTCTGACCACGCATCCTGTGCCTTACAGCACTGCTGTCCTGTCCCCCCTGGGTAACTCGGACCACGGTGTTGTGGAGGTTAGGTTTCGATCAGAAGCCGGTGTGGCAGCAGAAACTCGTACAGGCCGCAAAACTTGGCATTACGAACATGCCGACTGGAAGGGGCTCAGAGACTTCTTCTCTAGCTTTCCTTGGAGAGATGTCTGCTTCACTGACGCGGATGTGTCGACTGTCTGTTCTTCGATAACCGAAATTATCCACGTCGGAATGGAGGAATACATCCCTCACACAGGGAAAGTTCCTAAACCAGGGTCCAACGGCTGGTTTAACAAATCGTGTGACACTGCTCGCCAGCAGAAGATCAAGGCACACAGAACCTACTTACAAAACTCCACTGTAGAGAATAGACAATGCCAAAAACAAGCACGATATAAAAGTTATGCACAGGGTAATGTCGCAGCACAATGGCAGTCGGTCTTTCTGGACGCTGGCCAAGCAGATAGAAAAGAACTTCTCACACAGTAGCCTTCCACCACTTACGTCTCAGGATGGAACTATTGTATTCGACTCAAAGGCCGAGGCGGAAGTGCTAGCCAAGATCTTTGCTGCCAACACCAACGCCCAAGTGCCGTCAATTCAAAGGGTTCCCCACACTATGCGGGAGGTAACATTCAGGCATAAGACCATAAGACGAGTGCTTTTGTCGCTCGACATCAACAAAGCTTCTGGTCCGGACTTGATTCCTGCCATTGTACTGAAGAGATGTGCAGCAGAGCTTGCTCCAGTTCATTCGCGTCTTTTCCAGGTATCTTATGAATCCGGCACCTTCCCAGAAAACTGGAAACTTGCTCATGTCCAGCCCTTTCCAAAAAAAGGATCTAAGACCGACCCTTACAACTACAGGCCTATAGCTCTGCTTTCTGTTATAAGTAAAGTGATGGAGATGTGCATAAATCGCGAGCTTCTGGACTACCTCGAACGTCAGAGATTGATTAGCGACAGGCAGTACGGTTTCCGGCACCAACGATCCACAGGGGACCTCCTAGCTTACGTCACGCAATTGTAGAGTAAACTCATCCAGTCTCATGGTGAGGCTCATGTCGTTGCTCTTGACATCACGAAAGCGTTCGATCAGCTGTGGCACGCTGCCCTCTTAAGCAAACTTCCATCCTACGGCCTCCCAGAAAAGCTTTGCAGATGGGTGGCTAACTTTATCTCTGGCCGCAAGATATCTGTCGTAATTGACGGATGCTCCTTTTCATCCCACAACGTCAACGCGGGTGTTCCCCAGGGATCGGTCTTGGCTCCAACACTGTTTCTCTTACATATCAACGACCTCCTTTCCTGCACGATCAACCCAATCCCCAGCTTCGCTGATGACAGCACTCGACATGCAGGAATTCAGAGTGACAAGCCGATCTCTGCCGCTGAGCTGAAAAAAAGAAGACTAGAGACGCCTTCCTCTCTGACAGGAGACCTGGAGGCTACCACTGCTTGGGGACGCAACAATCTTGTACGGTTCAATGCTTCCAAAACGCAGTACTGTACTTTGATGAACAAAAAGTGTCCTAGCGCTCATACAGTTTCGATGCACGGCCGAGTTCTACCAAAGCGCCATTCGTTTCGGCTGGTCGGAGTCCAGATCACCGAGGACCTGATCGGGCACGAACACATCTCGTCAATAGCTGCAGCTGCTGGGAAAGAGCTAGGCTATTTATTTAGGGCTAAGAAGTACTTTTCTCCGCATGACCTTTTCACTCTATACAAGGCCCAGATAAGGCCTAGCCTCGAGTATTGCTCACACATTTGGGGTGCTGCCGCCCCGACTACATTGTCCATGCTCGATGCTGCCCAGAGGAGGGCGGTCCGACTGATCGATGACTCTTCTCTAACGGACGGTCTCGGGACTCTTTCGCACCGACGGGCTGTCCGCGATCTGGCTCTTTTCTATCGCTACACCAACGGGCTTTGCTCCTCAGAGCTCTCTTCCATGATGTCGCCGCGCGATGTGCCTGCCAGACAAACCCGCCTGACTTCGGCGTCCCATCCTAACTGTGTCAAACTTCGTACATCCAGAACTGGCCGATACGACCGCTCGTTTGTCCCGAGGGTGTCTAGATTGTGGAACAACCTACAAGAGGAAGCTTTTCCCAGTTCTACTAACCTTAGACAGTTCAAAAATCGTATTAACAAAATTTCTTTGGGATCATCATGGCGGCCGCGGTGTTCCGGCATTTAGGCTTCTGCCTGCGCGGCTGTTTCGATATAAAAAAAAAAAATGTTACAAACTACATCGAAGTATCTTTATTAAAAGTAATAAACATATCATGCAGAGAAATTATAGCGATCTTCTTTTACTTAGATAAATCGGCAACAAGGCAGGTCCCGTGTGTTCTCGCGTGGAAGCGCCAACTGCCTACGCGATGTCGAGATGTTAAACTACCAAAATTTACCTACAGATTATTGATCTAGCGGCAAGGCAATCATGGAGACCTTTCAATTACGTGACTTTGACAGGTTGGCAACTAAATTTAAATACTCGATCACAATCACAAAAAGGTATGTTTGAAAAAATTAGTAGGTCTGGAAGTGTAACAACATAATATAGTTAAACAGTGCTTTTCTTTAATGTCCCCCTCCAGTTTCATCTTTTGAACGGATCAATTCAAAACATTAAAACTTTGGGTAATGAAATTAATGCGTGGATACCATATTTTAGAGTAAAATTGACAGATGGAAATGTCAAGATGGCCGCTCAGCGCCATCTTGGAAAAAAAAACTATATGAAAACGGGGGTCTTGTGGCACATAATTTTGAAGCTCCTGACGAGTACTTTATAACCCTAGATGGTTGCCTTGAACTTCTTGACACAATAACCGCTGGGCCGTAATTTGCGTCGAACATTTTCAATCCTAGTAACATCGATATTTCTACAAATATTTGTTATTCTCAGCCGTATATTCAATATTAAAGTAGGTTCAGTTTAGTACACATTCTGCTTCAAATAGCTCCATAAAAAAGTCTGAAGGTGTATCAAATCTGGCGAGCGAGCTGGCCATTCCACAGGTCCTCGACGGCCAATCTAACTACCAGGGAAATTGTTATCTAAATAACTCCTAACTTGCCTGCAGTAGTGTGGTGGAGCACCATCTTGCTGGAATATAATAATAGTATCGAATTCATTAGGATTCGCTTCGACGATTTCGGTGAGTGTCAATAGTATTTTCCAGCATATACAAATGCTGTTCCCCTGTTAGAGCTTGTTCGATGAATATCCCAGCCCAAACGTTAATTTTTGGTGGATATTGAGTATGAGTTTCCCGGAAGACGTGAGGGTTGGTGTCACTCCAACAACGACAATTTTGTCTATGCACATTACCGTTGAGAAAAAATGTACATACATTCATCACCAGAAGAAATATTTTGGATATAGGTAGGATGCCGAGCAATGGTTTCCGTCATAGTCTTGCAGAATTCTGTTCTTGGATCAGGGTCATCTTCAGTTAGCTGATGTACCATTTGAATTTTCTATGGGTGATACCTATTCTTTTTCAAAAGTCTCCATACAGTAGAAGGACGAACCTCGCTATGGAGGAAGTAGACTGTTGGGGATTTACTACGATCTCACCAATTATTTGAACTTGCTTTTCTTCCGGGATGGTCGGACGACCTGGGGGCTTTTTGTTGTTTACACTACCAGTAGCTGTAAATTTAGATACAAGTTCCCTTAAATATTTTCTACAGATAGGACGATTCGGGAAACGATCATTAAAAATCCTTTCGGTCTCGTGAAAGTTACGCGTCGCACCATAAACAAAAATCGCTCCGATTTTTTCTTCCAATGGAGGAGAATTGACCATTTTAAAAACAGTTCAAACAGAATCTAGCACTAAAACCGAAAACTAATAAGAATATTTTATCTGTACAATGATGTTTGTTTTCGTACTGATATTCTTGTCACTGTCAACAAAAAATAACAAAACAAGTTTTTCTCGCTGTTGCTGTGGATACGGCAGGGAATTACAATTATTTGTAGAGATATGCATGTACTCATAGTGGATTTGTGTTCAAGTAATTATTAAATTTACCACCATTTTGTAATAGGTAAAGGTATTGACGTTATATTCCAGGGTTATGAAGTAATCGTCAGGAGCTTCAAAGTGATTTGCCACAAGACCCCCGTTTGTATATAATTTTTTTCCCAAGAAGGCGCCCATCTTAACATTTTTATCTGTCAATTTTACTCTAAAATATGGTATCAAGTTTTAATTTTTTGAATTGATCCGTTCCAAAAATCAAAGGGGAGGGGACATTAAAGAGAAGCACTGTATACATAATTCATTAACCATAATCTCATACTGTAAGTTTCAATATTTATAACTAACCGTTGGCGTTGGTGATATTTTGTACATCTAAAATCATCTCCACTGCACTGAAGAGTTAGTTTTCTTTTCAAGTAGACTATGGAATAGCATTCAATACCTAATAACAACAAAAGGTTGATCAATCAAGACATTAATTTTCATTGCATTGTAGTCCATTTTTAGCCATTTAAATTTGAAAATATTATTCTATATTTTTTAAATCACAGTAAGAGAATTATGTTTAGCTGCCATAAAGCTACGATACCTTCTTTTTAAAATGAGCAACAGCCAACATTCGTAGGGCTGGGTTTTAAAACAGATTTTCATAAAAATCCTGTTTTTTTTCAGAAACTGCAATAAAAATAAAAATCTAAGATACTTTGATTTGGAGTTTATTGTGCTTTTATATCGTGTCAGGATATATACTTGTCACAGAATTTGAGGTGAATGTTATGTGAATAGACGTGACCAATAGTAAATTATTTGATTTTTAGCGGTTTTATTGCAATAACTTGACCGTTTTTGGAATTAGAAAATTAAATCTGCTGCTGTTTCAGGGCTGAAAAAATCGGTCAAATTTTATTACCCTGGCAATAAAACTACTTGGTTAAATAAAAAATTGCAGTGGAACATTTTTCCCTGGCACGTCCCATATTCTCGTAAACGTAAAGCAACATTTTTCACACGTTTTCACCACTACTAACAATTTGCCCTAACGATGTTTCTATATTTCATAGACTATACAGCTGAATGGAAGGCTCTCGTATAACTGTGATGCTTAACAATAATTATTGTATTAGTGACAAGTATAAAAAAACCAGTATGCATTACTATACATATACTCATATGCCTTTCATTAATCTGCAGCTTCATTTACTATACGCTTCCTGGTTTTACTATTCTTTTACAGAAGATATGACGTGTTTATTTATTTTCGATTACGTTCTTATATTTAGAATGCTTGCTGTAAGCATCTTTTCTTGTGATAAAAACTCTTGTTTATTCCCTTTTTTCATATCCATATTCATACCAAATAGAAAAAAAATCAAACACAACATTAAAAGAATCAATCGACAAATGAAAACTGAAATAGATCGTTACGAATGCAGATGGTACCCTTAAATGAAATTTTGTGTAGCGAAATGACAGCTATTTGTCTGTCAAAAATGCGGTGTTGTCGGGCGCTTCCTTCTGATTAACTGAAGACAGTTTAATTTATGACGGCGCAAGTTATAAAAATATAATCACTTGTTCGATCTCAAAGTTTTACTACTTAACCACCGTTATAACAAATGCTGAATCATTTCTTTGTTGAATCGTTTGTAATAAATATCTACAGATGTATTTCCCAGCTGCTATGAAATTCTAAAATAAGCTCTTATAGAGAAACTTAGCAGTCGCTAAGTATTATAATATGTACAATAGATAAGTTTTTAAGATGTGGAAGACCTAAACAACAAAAAGATTTTGAAATCTCTGAGCACGTTTTGGATATGAAATTAACAAGCATAGTGAAGCAACTACCGGAAAAGCATTTTATGTTTGGACTTGACTTCTCCAGAACAAAAACGATTTTTTTTCAGCGAGACTTCAGTCGGATTGACCCCGCACTTCTAATGGCTGTTAAATATAGCTACTTGTGACACATGAGCTACTACGAAAGCCAATGGATAGCGACCCCATCAATACATGTCTACGCAGAGCTTTACAAATATTTTGGCCAGAAATAATATCAGATGAACAACTATTGAGAAAGTCAGATATGAACTTGAGATAAGGCGGAGGAATGTAACATCTAAAGCTCATGCTGTGGATATGTCGCTGATGAATCCCCACGTTTCATTGGCCCTCAAATAAACAGATGAACATTTGACGATTTACTGAGATTTCAGCCACCTTGGAGCCGGTTTTGGAAGTACAAGTTAAAGAATGACATTTTGACAATGACAATATTGTCATTTTGTGATTTGTCTTTTGAAAAAGCTACCGACGTGGCCCAACCGTTGGTAAAACGCCCATCTCCGATGTGGTCACAGGAGTGAAACTAGTACGAGTACGAATTAGGAACTTCAAACATCCTATTTCAATACATACCTATGATTTCTTTCGTATTCGACACCATTCACAAATAGTTCAATGAGTGTGATATAAATATCGTCCTACTTGAATTTTATCACTCAACTGTATTGTTTTCCTATAAGTCTACGAACGCTTTGATTTTTATCAATCACGCAGTCTGATGTAACTTAAAAACAAATATTTGCAACCGATATCGATCTCATGAATAAGTTATTGCTGGTCAAAGTACTGGCATATCAAACAAGTAATAGAAAAATAATACACAGTTTAGAAAAGCAAAAAAATAGCTGTTCTTAAGTATACATTTTTAACCTTGTTCTGGGTTAAGCAGCAGATCGAAATTAATTTTATTGGCATTCTCTGCCTCGAAGTATAGGAAACAATCTCTAAGCATCTCTGGCTTCTATATGTCGCTGACGCTAGCCAGGACCTAGCTTACGTCACGCAACTGTTGGGAAAAGTCATTCAGCACCATGATGAGGCTCGTGTCGCTGCTTTTGATATCACGAAAGCCCTCGATTAGCTGTGGCATGCTGTCCTCTTACACAAGCTTTAATGATATGGCCTTACAGAGAAGCTTTGCAGATGGGTAGCTGACTTCCCCTCTGGCCACAAACATGGAAAATTGTCAGCTCTGGAGACATTTACACAAGCACCCGGAGCACCAAACAAGCAAAATATAATGCGTAGTGTGGGTAATTATAATATTTCCGATAAGATAGCACTCCAAATAATCCATCTATAGTACTGAAATTGCGGAGCCCGCAAGTTAAGAAACGAATTCTAGTACCTAATTAAATTTTTACACTGCGGAAAATAGAGGTACTTACCTACGATAAATTACGAAATTTGTAATGACATATTATTTTGTCACTGGAGACTTAGTAAATGGCATATAAAATCAGAACTTCTATTAATAACCTTATCTTGAACTTTCAAGAGTCTCTATATCTCTATGACTGGCTTTTCAGTTATTAGATATGATTTTATTGCAATTTTTTCGAACAGGTCGTGATACGATTCTCGCAATTAGAAATTAGAAAGTTTAATCGTCATCTTCCAACGTGAATATTTCTCACTTGATGTAGATTTCGCAATTTTGTGTATTTGGGTGAGGCACAGTTACCCCGTGTTATTGGTCGGGAGTTCTTCTATTTGCTGAACTGTTGGAATAGTGACTATGAATCCAAAATATTTCACATGCACAAAGTTGCATCTGGCGGCATGTCACAGCCTAGCACAATTTGAGCCATTGCACCTTCTTTTGGACTTCAACCATAAGCATTGTCGCGATTGAAAATTGTGTTAAAAATGCGTAATTTTATCAAAGTCAGCTCTTTGCACATCGTATGACGATATAATTATCAGGGCTGTAATAGTGTTTACAAGAGAATACATAATAAAAAATAATTTCCATTTTTTTTACCATCATCCAAAATTGATGGATGAAAGCGAGTTTCGTAAAAAAATATATAGAATTTTTGCGGTGATGTCTATTGAGCCGCATAGAAAAATGGTGTAACAGCTAGCAAGACCAACCTTGTAAATCATGATAGAGGGAAATTGCAGACCTAGACCAATTAGTTTAGTTGCACTAGCGCGTAAAAGTTCTCAAAATTCCACAAAATCTCCTGTATCCACAAACAACTCCACACCCTGACTTATTTTTGCCAAGAAAGGAGCACTATAGCAGCAACGTACGCAGAAACACGTATTCGTGAAACTTTGGGTTTTATGAGGTATCTGAATTCCATTACGAAGTTAGAAAAACATTAAGTACCAGAACTAAGATAAGAAGTAATATCATGCAATTAACTTAAATGTTACTCGTAAATGTGGAACCTTCTTGATCCTATGACCCTATCTTCCATCCTTAACATCACAATAAGAAAGTTGCAGGTCGACATGCTGAACCTTCTTCAAGAGACAATGATATGAATATGGAACCCACTCTCTGAGATACAGGCTGTATCAAAAAAACGTGGCAATATTTCTAGAGTGGGAATAACATCAAACATTAACAGTAAAGTTAATTCATAAGCATAGGTTCTAAAATGTCTTAATACCAAGTATTGTAAATGTCTAGGCTATTGATGAGACCGAACAAAGACAAAACATGTACACTATTTAAATAACACTATGGTGAGATACTACAAACAGCTTTAATGTCTAACTTCACTAAGGTCAGAATACTTTCAACGGGTTGAAGTATACGGATATTCAGGTATATAGACCGGCTTTTTCTCCAAAAGGAATCGTCCGGCAAACCTTTATCAAGAAAGGAGACTCATCTGAAATTGTGTACCCTATTAAAAATGCAATAGATATCTTAAAGAGGTCAGTGGCGTGGAAAATAATTTTCTTTCCCCTTCCGTAGAAATGTCCCAATCTCCACACCAGTCGTGTAGTTTCAGGCACAACGGTTTCTGTGCCTTTGACTATGACGTCAGTGTTACATGTACAACATTTCAAGTCAATATGTTGATCCACTCCGAAAATATATGTATTTTTTGACTTCGAAATTGTAATCCGAACACACTGTATCTCGGCAAGGGGGGTTTTAGGATACACGTTTATAAGAACTTTTTCTGTTATATTCTACAGTAGCTTGTATGACCGACCGATTTACTTCAATATTCTTAGAATGAAATGAAGTTGATATTTACTTCCTGTCAGATAGTGAGGAGGTTTTGTAACCGTGAACATTTTTGGAAGGAAGGCATTAGGTTGACTGGACGTTGCATGGCATGTACATCACGAATTACCACGCCTCATATGGTGATATGATATGATATGAGAGTTCCCCAAGGATCTACATTCGGGCCTCTTTTTATTTATATTATTTATAAATGATCTGGGTGAACTAAGGAATGGCCAAGTAAATTTTACATTGTATGTATATATATACGTATATATATATATATATATATATATAGTTGGAAAATAAGGCTTCCTAATTTAGTTGGGCACTTTGACAAAATTCAAGCAATGAGGACTCTTTATACTTTATTAGTCTCAAGCTTTCAATGGACTATGTCATCATCATCGGGAGCTGCAATAACATTAAGAAGAAATAGCAACTATTGTGCAAAATGATTTTAAATTATTTACAATAGTATGTGAGATTGTTGCTAAATGTTATTAAAGGTTAAGTTGAGGGAAACGTTTAGTAACCTGGTTAACCATTCGTTAAAATTACTATAAAATACACACAGCTGTATGTCAGGAACACATCAAAACAGATTAAAAATATTTGGAACGGAAGTTAAAATTATTATATATTACAGGTTACATCGTGAAACAACCTGATGCTGCACAAAATGGTGTGGCACAGGATCATAAGTAGAATGAAACATTTGTCAGATTTTCTTCATTCTACTTCTGATCCTGTGCCACACCATTTTGTGCAGCATCAGGTTGTTTCACGATGTAACCTATGATAATTTTAACTTTCGTTCCAAATATTTTTAATCCATTTTGATGTGTTCCTGACATACAGCTATGTGTATTTTATACTAATTTTAACGCATGTACCATAGATCCAGCTTTCACCAAGTTACTAAAGGTTTCCCTCAACTTAACCTTTAATAACATTTAGCAACAACCTCACATACTATTGTAAGTAATTTGAAATCATTTTTCACAATAGTTGTTAATTCTTCTTAATGTTACTGCAGCTCCTGATGATGATGGCATAGTCCATTGAAAGCTAGAGACTAATAAAGTATAAAGAGTCCTCATTGCTTGAATTTTGTCGAAGTACCCAACTAAAGGAGGAAGCTTTATTTTTCACCTAACTGGTCTAGACACCATGACCACGACTCAAGTTAAATATATATACAGGGTGGCCCATCCATGTGTGGACGGAATATTACTCATAAACAAATACATTTTGGGAAAATCTATTTATGGCATGTTATACATGACATTTGAGGGCACATTTATAAAATATTGGCCATTATACAGGATGTGCCAATTTCGACCTACATATCAAAGTTATGATTTTTCAAATAGAATGCCTCAAATTTTATTGCATTTTTGGATAAACCAATTCAAAAGAAGAAAATTGATATAAGAAGAAAATTGATATAACATACTATGGGGTTTTGGTAATTAGCTACTGAGATATGAGGTGTTTTGTCTAGAAAAACCCCCCATTTCGGCAACCCCTCATTCCGTCACTTTCAAATTTGGAGTGCTGAATTTTGTAGCAAAAAAAAACTTACACACCTCAGCTTTCACCTTATTTAACCTTTCACCATTATAAAAATTGCAGTTTTTCTCAAAAATTTCAAATGCATCACCCTGGATATTTGTGCAAATTTGGATTCAATTTTTCATAAGCTTTTTTTGATACTAGACACATAAGGTTTTTACGGCTATTTTTTCGGTTATTAGCACGTCTTCTATGGAACGTCTTAATTCCTTAAAATATCGCATCGTCCCTGGAATTGTTGGTTAGTTAAAAACTGTCAAAATTACCTTTATGAGAATTATTATTAAAAAACGGGTTTGAAAATGAATTTTTCTAAAGAAGAAATGGTGAATATGGTGTTCGCTTTGGGCGAAGCCCAATGAAATAGTTTCCTAGCATCTCGCATTATATGTTGGCCTATATCTTGGCCTCCTAGATCACCATATATGTCACCGATAGAATCCTTTCTATGAGGCTACGTTAAGCAAGAGGTTTATAGATATCCACTATCTACCCCGGAAAATATGGAAGAAACGATTGAGGATGCTTTTCTGAACTTAGGGGAACACATGCTGAGGAATGTGCAACGGTCATTCATCCAAAGACTCGGGCTGTGAATTCAACACGATGGAGATATTTTCGAGCAGTTTTTGTAGATTAGCCCTTGAGTAGTGATAATTTATTTTTTGTTTATGTTGTTAATATAGTTGTTTTTCTCTATTACGCTTGAAGCTGAATACTGTTCTGATCGTTATTAGTTTTTACGTCAAATCTGTACTCTTAGTGGCAATATGGAATTAGCCCACTGTTTGTCTTTTGTTTCCATGGATGATGTGATTTTTGTCCTTAATTTTGGTGTGTTGTTCTATTAAAAGCTTAATAACCCAAATTTTTGTTATTACATCTGAGTTAAACCTCATACCAAAAAAAGCTTATAAAAAAAGTGAATCCAAACGTGCACAAATATACAGGATGATGCATTTGAAATTTTTTAGAAAAAGTACAATTCGTGTTATTGACCACCCTGTATAACTATAACAAATAAGATAAAAGCTGAGGTGCGTAAGTTTTTTTCATCGAAAATTCAGCACTCCAAATGTCAAAATTATTTGACGGGTTGCCGAAGTGGACGGTTTTTGTGGACAAAACACCTTACATCTCAGTAGCTAATTACCAAAACCCCATAGTATGTTATATCAATCTTGTTCTTTTGAATTGGTTTATCCAAATATGCAATGAAATTTGAGGCGTTTAATTTAAAAAATCCCAACTTTGATATGTAGGTCAAAATTGGGACACCCTGTATAATTGCCAATACTTAAGAAATATGCCTTCAAATGTCATGTATAACATGCCATACATAGATTTTCCAAAAATGTATTTGTTTATGAGTAATATTCCGTCCACGCATGGATATATACAGGGTGGCCAAACACGTGACGTCATAAAAGAAAAATTAGATTCCCCACATCGAGAGGAACCCAAATCACCCCCATATATATGGTCCGATTTTGTTTAGTTTAGGAGTTATGATTTTTTTTCGGATTTTTCGAGAATTTTTGAGTTCTGTGTTTATTTTTACCATAACTTCGTTAATAATTGTGATAAATGCCTGCTTTTTTCACGATTATGTAGCTAAGACCTAAGGCTTAACTATCATATAATCATTCAAGTCATGTAACTAATACTACTTTTTAATTTTTTTCAAAATCTTCGAACATAACAAAAAAGTAAAAAAGTGCAACAACTTTGAACGTTTATAAAAAATTGAAAAAACATGTTCTTACTATTCGTAAGTATCTTAAAAACTTCCTTACGGTATCAGCTATTTACCGTAAAAATTTCATCAACCTAGCTTTACTACATGCTACCGTAATTGTGGCTCAAATAGAACCGAACCCAAAATTGGATAACCCTCTGCTCAATAGAAATTGCTGGTTTCGGAAAAAAAAATTGCAAAAACCACAAAAACACGTTTGATTTTTACTGAACAGCAGATTATTATTCATTTATGTTATTTACAAGAGGTTTTCAAAATGTCTGCCTCTAACAGAAATGCACAGTGTACACCTACGTATGAAATTTTGTTTTAAATCTCTAAATGCTTGTGTGTTGTTTTTCAACACATGTGTCGCTTCTTGAATTTTGTTCCTCAATGAATTTTCATTTGCACATTCTTGGGCGAATGTTATGTCTTTAAAATATCCCCAAACAAAAAAATCAATGGGGTTGAGGTCAGGGGAGCGTGGAGGCCATCGTATCGGTCCGTTTCGTCCGATCCATCTGTCTGGGAACCTTTCGTTTAAGTAGTTTCGCACGATCGTTGCGTTGTGGCATGGTGCACCATCATTCTGGAACACCATGTTCCGTCTGGCTTCCAGGCTTGAATCTTCCAGCAATAATGGTAGGCTATTTTCAAGGAAGCTTTTGTAGGCTACCGAATCCTTAGAATACCACGAACATCGATACAAAATATTCTTCATGAAGAAGGTTATCATGCCTATCATGTTCAAAGAGTTCAAGCGTTGATGCCTTCAGATTACCAGTTAAGAGTGGATTTCTGCGAGACAATGCTGCGAAGACAACGAGAGGATCCCGATTCTTTTGATAAACTTTTATGGACTGACGAGTCACGTTTTGAAAGAACAGGGATATTCAATATCCATAATTTACATACTTGGGCTGTTGAAAACCCCCACCAGTCAAGGCCGTCGACATTTCAACACCGTTTTAGTGTGAACATGTGGTCAGGAATATTCAATATGGAATTTATCGGTCCATTTGAACTGCCGTCAAGGTTGGATTCGGTAGCCTACAAAAGCTTCCTTGAAAATAGCCTACCATTATTGCTGGAAGATTCAAGCCTGGAAGCCAGACGGAACATGGTGTTCCAGAATGATGGTGCACCATGCCACAACGCAACGATCGTGCGAAACTACTTAAACGAAAGGTTCCCAGACAGATGGATCGGACGAAACGGACCGATACGATGGCCTCCACGCTCCCCTGACCTCAACCCCATTGATTTTTTTGTTTGGGGATATTTTAAAGACATAACATTCGCCCAAGAATGTGCAAATGAAAATTCATTGAGGAACAAAATTCAAGAAGCGACACATGTGTTGAAAAACAACACACAAGCATTTAGAGATTTAAAACAAAATTTCATACGTAGGTGTACACTGTGCATTTCTGTTAGAGGCAGACATTTTGAAAACCTCTTGTAAATAACATAAATGAATAATAATCTGCTGTTCAGTAAAAATCAAACGTGTTTTTGTGGTTTTTGCAATTTTTTTTCCGAAACTAACAATTTCTATTGAGCAGAGGGTTATCCAATTTTGGGTTCGGTTCTATTTGAGCCACAATTACGGTAGCATGTAGTAAAGCTAGGTTGATGAAATTTTTACGGTAAATAGCTGATACCGTAAGGAAGTTTTTAAGATACTTACGAATAGTAAGAACATGTTTTTTCAATTTTTTATAAACGTTCAAAGTTGTTGCACTTTTTTACTTTTTTGTTATGTTCGAAGATTTTGAAAAAAATTAAAAAGTAGTATTAGTTACATGACTTGAATGATTATATGATAGTTAAGCCTTAGGTCTTAGCTACATAATCGTGAAAAAAGCAGGCATTTATCACAATTATTAACGAAGTTATGGTAAGAATAAACACAGAACTCAAAAATTCTCGAAAAATCCGAAAAAAAAATCATAACTCCTAAACTAAACAAAATCGGACCATATATATGGGGGTGATTTGGGTTCCTCTCGATGTGGGGAATCTAATTTTTTTTTATGACGTCACGTGTTTGGCCACCCTGTATATATATATATACAGGGTGACTTCGAAGTTGAGTCATTTATTTTAACAGTGAGTAGATCTGATCAAAAGAAATGTTTTTTTCCTTTACCATTTTTCTGGTAAAATTAAAGTAACAAAGTTATAGCCCTTTGGAAGTTTGAGTACCGCCCTGCCTATTATATGCTCGTGTTTGGCGACAACGGATATAATCCGCCTGACCGGTTCATCGCATCGGAAACAAAAAAGCGAAAGAATTTGAAACGTTTATCACGATGTTTTTCGTCAGTCGATAACGCGTTAGTGAATAGTAGTGTGTTGCGTGGCTCAAACGAAATCAAAAATGGCCCATGTTTACGAAAATGCTGAACTTGTGGACATGATTCTTATTTACGGGAGGGCAGTCTTTACAAAATGCTCCCGGATGCATCACGGATTTATGCGAATCGGTTTCCCAATCGAGTGCAACCAACCCCTCGTGCCTTTGTTAATGTAGTACAAAGGGCTCGTGAATCAGGTGACTTAAGACCTCACAGGTCAGGGCAGAGGGCATGCTGCTCCAAGACCGCACGATCAAATACAGGTCCGCACTGAAATACTTGTCGGGACGATACTTTATTAAACAAGGTAACATTTTTTTTTTATTATTTTTTTTATTTTTACACACACATATTTTGGTTTATCTTCGGTCTACAATCATTATCTGAAAATTAATGACTCAACTTCAAAGTCACCCTGTATATATATATTTCTTCTTTAGAAAAATTCATTTTCAAACCCGTTTTTAATAATAATTCTCACAAAGGTAATTTTGACAGTTTTTAACTAACCAACAATTCCAAGGACGATGCGATATTTTAAGGAATTAAGACGTTCCATAGAAGACGTGCTAATAACCGAAAAAATAGCCGTAAAAACCTTATGTGTCTAGTATCAAAAAAAGCTTATGAAAAATTGAATCCAAATTTGCACAAATATCCAGGGTGATGTATTTGAAATTTTTGAGGTAAAAACTGCAATTTTTATAAAGGTGAAAGGTTAAATAAGGTGAAAGCTGAGGTGTGTAAGTTTTTTTTGATACAAAATTCAGCACTCCAAATTTGAAAGTGACGGAATGAGGGGTTGCCGAAATGGGGGGTTTTTCTAGACAAAACACCTCATATCTCAGTAGCTAATTACCAAAACCCCATAGTATGTTATATCAATTTTCTTCTTATATCAATTTTCTTCTTTTGAATTGGTTTATCCAAATATGCAATAAAATTTGAGGCATTCTATTTGAAAAATCACAACTTTGATATGTAGGTCGAAATTGGCACATCCTGTATAATGGCCAACATTTTATAAATGTGCCCTCAAATGTCATGTATAACATGCCATAAATAGATTTTCCCAAAATGTATTTGTTTATGAGTAATATTCCGTCCACACATGGATGGGCGACCCTGTATATATATTTAACTTGAGACGTGGTCATGGTCGTCTAGTCCAGTTAGGTGAAAAATAAAGCTTCCTCCTTTAGTTGGGTACTTCGACAAAATTCAAGCAATGAGGACTCTTTATACTTTATTAGTCTCTAGCTTTCAATGGACTATGCCATCATCATCAGGAGCTGCAGTAACATTAAGAAGAATTAACAACTATTGTGAAAAATGATTTCAAATTACTTACAATAGTATGTGAGGTTGTTGCTAAATGTTATTAAAGGTTAAGTTGAGGGAAACCTTTAGTAACTTGGTGAAAGCTGGATCTATGGTACATGCGTTAAAATTAGTATAAAAAAAAATCCCAACTTTGATATGTAGGTAAAAATTGGGACACCCTGTATAATTGCCAATATTTTAGAAATATGCCTTCAAATGTCATGTATAACATGCCATAAATAGATTTTTCCAAAATGTATTTGTTTATGAGTAATATTCCGTCCACGCATGGATATATATATATATATATTGGTGGACTAAATACAAGACAATGTAACCAATTACGCATATGTACCTTTTGTGAAATACAATCTATCCAGGAAGTCTCCATGGTATTTAGGGCCAAACATTGTTAACAATTTGCCAGCAGACACAAGGATTGCCAAAAATACGAGCTTTTAAAATAAAACTTGAGCAGCTTCTTATAAAAAATGTTATTACGCCGTCTCAGGATACTGTGCTTTATAAGATTTCAATGGATTGTAGATTATTTGTTTATGTTTGTTTGTTTTTTATATTTTAAATTTTGATTTCATTTTGACCAGTTCTATACATTGTATGTGCCGGACAGAACAATAAACTATTACTATTACTATCTGTCCAGTAATACCTTTATAACTCGAAAAGTACCGCTCAAATTTTGATGAAATTTTGATACAAATTATCATTTGCTGCGTCTACCGCAACGAAAATAGAAGTTAAACTTGTCGCAAACTGGGCGCTGTAGCTGGGGAGGTTGCGATCTTGTAATACATGTATCAAATGTAGGATGTATAGTTATTATCCTGGGTCCTCAACGCCGTAGACATTTTTAGTTAGGCTAACTTGTGCGAAACAGTCTTTTGTGAACTATTGACATCGATTTGTCGGAAACCCTCACAGAAAGTAATCTAGGGTAATTAAGTATAGTGATCATGGGGCACAGATGATATCGCCCAACAGCGAGATCAAACTCCTACAATTTTCGCAAAACATTCATCGCTTGTCTAGTTGTGTCTAGCTGTTCCATCCTACTGGAACATATTCGGGAGGCTATTAAAAAAATCTCCTTCCAAAATCTATTAAAAAAATTGAGAATGTCATCAAGAGGACTGAGAGTTGTGCATCTTTTACAAGTGGGCATTTATACGGTGTCATCTTTGACACATAGCTTTGAGATAAAAAATAACCGTATAGCGATTTTAAAGATGGTTAAGTGCGAATGGCGATTGGCCAAAATTAACCATTTTGTAACTGTACTGTATGAATTTGTTACAAGGTTGATTGAATTGAATTGCTTATTGGAGTAAAAAGTCAGTCATTTATATGATATATGTATATATATATATATAACTTTCAAATGGTGCATAGGAAATGGATTTCTGAAAGTACCTAAATCATAAAATTTTGCAGTATTGTGCTGTTACCAATAGTATCCGTAGTTTTCTAAAACGAAAGATAACTTCATTGCGAAATATACTGATATAATGATGTTAAAAATGTATAAAATTTTAATGGCCATTCAATATTCCACTTGATTGTCACAGTTCCACTTATTAGCTTATCAGAAAATTATTTTGCAACTGCATACTCGTCGGTGCATAATGCTTCCACTCTTTTCTCAACCACTCGACTTTTTCTGCACATCTGCAATGAGTGGATCACAATTCTGTAGATAAGGGAACAAGCTATAAATTAGACACGAATTTGTCGATATCACAGAAAACTAGAACCATTCAACATGAAGGTCCTTGTGGTGCTAGCTCTTACTTTGGTTGCTGTGCATGCGGCTTCTGACCAGGAGCTGTGGAATCAGTTCAAGGTAAGTACAAACTTTGCTCCGAGACATCAGCCTCTGCCAGTAGTCTGTATGAATAGCCAATTATTCGTCTATTTTTGGTATAATGAAGACTTGTAGTAAATAGTATGCTAAGTGACAAAATTATTGTTTTGAAACAAACAATATTTTTTGTTCTACAATCAATATATTAAAAAAACACTCTTAAAATTATTAAAGTAAGTATTTTTTGTGTACTTGATAGTTTCGGGAACTTTTTATAAGCAACAGCAGAAAAAAATTGTAACAGTTACAAAATCATAGAATGTGCTAAGTGCCATTACAAAAATATAAATATTGTGGTAGATAATAACCAAATAATAGTAAAAAATAATAAGTTTAGATTCTAATCAATATTAGTAATCATTAGATCTTCATAAAGTTGTCTACTTTCTTCCTTCAAATAAGGGCTTATTGCCAGTAGATCTTGTTTTTTTTCTCCAGAAATTCTACTTTGGCAGGTAATTTCTGCGATAGTTTCAATAGTAACATTTATCTTTAAAATCTTCGTTGTTTTCCGAAGCTCTATCTATTGGCACTTTTACCGGCGGCGTTATAGCAATTGACAAGCACGCACACTGTTGGAATTTTTTCAGTACAATATGATAGGCATGGCACCTAGCGCTTTATCTATGTTGTTGGTTATGGCACGTAGAACATTTTACAAATATAAAATGAAAACCCGATTTTTTTGGCACTTAGCACATTATACACTTCAAGCCTTCAATTCACCCATTCCTGCCAGTGCACTACAGTTTTGACAAGATTCCCATAGTTCTTATCCAGCAGTTCCACAAAATTCGTACTAGGTATTGCGTGGAGTTGAAAATTAGTAGTGACTACTTCCAGAATATAAAATGTTTTATATTGTTAGTTTTACCTTTGAACACTCTATTCAAACCTTATCTACGTGTACTCGATAGCCCTCTGTTTTCGTTGGTCGTAGCGTACCCAAATATTTAGAACAGAAGAAAAGAATATCTATTGAACAAACATAACAAAAAAATGGGTACGAGATGCATCCAGATTGCTGAAGAACGTCCCTGAGCAAGATTAGTATAATTAATGCCACTTTCATCGTGAGAAGGTATGGATTAGTGGTCGAGTAGTCGTTTCGCCTTATAGTACAGAGCGCGAGAGCAATATCATTGGATGTTAATTTAGGGAAATTAACTCTTAACACGTGATGCTCATAAGGTTAGTTAGAATGAAACATGGGTTCAAGAATTCATTAAGTAGACTATACAGCAGTTTGATTGACACAATACAAACTTATATAAAGAGAAAAAAAATGTTTTTGTAGCTGAAAATATGTACTTATTTTAAATTACCTCGTTCAACTAAGCAGTGACAATGTTATTTTCAATAAAATGCTCAGTGACTGCTGTCATATCAATCTATGGTATTAGCCTTGATCGATGATTCAAGCAGGCAGCAAATCCCTATTTTTGATTGGTAGAATTTGGGTCTCTGTCGCAGATTTTGTGTTCGGGACGAGTTGAAAAAATAGGCCTTTGTAGCCAAATCAGGTGATATATGAAGTGCTTTTGATTTAATGTGAGAATTAGGAACCCATCTTACACAAATCGTATATTTTTTTTTAGTTTGAAAGACATTTTACAAGAAATCCATATTCATTACTTCACGAACACATTCTCATTAGTCAAATTCGGGTTATAGGTGCAAATGTGGCGCCGTGGATTAGTAAAATCAGGCTTAGTGATACGAGTGTTTGAAGATCGTGCCCTTATATTTTTTCACGGGGTATGAATGAGATTCGGAATTCAGGTACGATTGTAGATCCCAATTTATATATGAATAGAAACACAATTAAAGTAAACATGATTACAATGATCAAGCAACTGCGACCATTCAGCGCATAACTAAAATATATCCCTACACACAGGAACAATTTCTAATCTCCCTTTGCCGGGTTATACTTTTACGTTTTATCCGTTTGATTGGAGCAACTAAAATTTGGATTTTCTTCCAGTGTAACGTCCTGTAGAATACGTATTAAGCCCTTGCGGAAACACATTGGTATAATCTTGAATTTCTCGGGATGATCTGAAGCGGTCTTTGCTTAATATTTTGAACATCAACTATTCTTTTGTAAATCATCAAGGCGATTTAAAAATTTCGACTTAGAATAGCCCGGTCTTTCTGACAAAAGAATGCGGCCTGCATACTTTCGCGGGATAAACATAATATCCCTGAGCTATTCCAAATCGAAATTTTGAACGAGTGTATGCGCTATTTTCTATAGGGCAAATCATCTTGTTCAAGTTACAATCCTTTTTGTGAAAATGTAAGAAATTCCTTTAAATGCCCGGGTAATTCCCCATAATTCACCGTAACTCTCTACAGTTCACTGCAATTCATCACAATTCCGGTCAGTTCCTCGTACAGCAGAAACACTGAGTGTATATCAAATTCCCTCAGTGCTTTGCTCTTACCGCTAATGATTCTAAATACAGAGTGGCCCATCCATGTGTAGACGGAATATTACTCATAAACAAATACATTTTGGGAAATTCTATTAATGGCATGTTATACACGACATTTGAGGGCACATTTCTAAAATATTGGCAATTATACATGGTGTCCCAATTTTGACCTACATATCAAAGTTGTGATTTTTTAAGTAGAATCCCTCAAATTTTATTGCATGTTTGGATAAACCAATTCAAAAGAAGAGGATTGATATGACATACTATGGGGTTTTGGTAACTAGCTACTGAGATGTAAGGTGTTTTGTCAAGAAAAACCGTCCACTTCGGCAACCCCTCAATCCGCCATTTTAAAATTTAGAGTGCTGAATTTTGTATCTAAAAAAGCCTACATACCTCAGCTTTTATCCTATTTGTTAATTTATCGAATTTTAATTTTTGCTCATAAAGGATGGTCTAAAACGCGAATTGTACTTTTTCTCAAAAAATTCAAATGCATCACCCTGTATATATGTGCAAGTTGGGATTGAATTTTGTATAAGCTTTTTTTGGTATAAGGTTTGATTCAGATTAAATTACTAGATTTTAAGTTACTAAGCTTTTAATAGATCAACACACCAAAATTAAGGAAACAAATCACATCATTCACTAATAACAATCAGAACAGTATAAATCAGCTTCATGCGTAATAGACAAAAACAACTATAACAACAACATAAACAAACAACTACCACTACTCAAGACCTCATCTACAAAAACTGCTCGAAAATATCTCCACGATGTTGAATGTTGTTGGATAAATGACCGTTGCACAACACTCAGCACGTGTTCGCTTATATTCAGAAACGCATCCTTAATCCTTTCCTTCATATTTTCCGAGGTAGACGGTGGATATCTTTAAACCTCTTGCTTAACCTAGCCTCATAGAAAGAAGTCCATCGGTGTCATATCTGGTGATCTAGGAGGCCAAGATATAGGCCCATCACGACCAATCCAACGATTGTTACTCCAGCTGTCCAAATAGTTGCGCACACGATTGTGATAATGCGAACGTGTCCGTCATGTTGGAAGTACATATGCATCCGAGTTTGCAGGTTGACATCCTCCAAAAGCAAAGGCAAATGCTCCATCTAAAAATTCAAGTACTCTGTACCTGTTAATCTGTTGTCGAAGAAGAAAGGCCTGATAACTTGTCTGCCAATAACTCCTCCTCAAAAATTCAAGCTCCATTTGTATTGGAAATATATTTGCCTATCCCAGTAAGGGTTTTTCGTCGCATAATAGTGCATGTTATGCCTGTTGACACACCTATGCTCTTAAAAGTGGCCTCATCGCTAAAAACTACCTTATCCAGGAAAGTAGTGTCTTTACTCACTTTACTTAGCATTCTGCTAAACTCCATTCGAGCTGCGAAATCCTGAGGACGAAGGCCTTGATGCAAGCATAGGTGATATGGATGGTACCTATGCTTGTGAATAATCCTTTGGACATAAGTTCTGCATATATCAGTTTCTGCTCCAATTTGCCGTGCACTTAAATGGGGATTTTCCTGCAACTTTAATAGAACATCCAACTGATTCGCCTCATTGGTGACACTTGGATTACTTATACATTTTTTCACTGCTCCACTTGATGCGAAACGTTCTCGTAGTGTGGAAAATGTTTTCGGCCTTAGCATATTAAGGTACCGTTGTTTATAAATGCGAGATGCTAGGAAACTATTTCTTTGGATTTCGAAACGAACACCATATTCACCATTTCTTCTTTAGAAAAGTTCATTTTCAAACACGTTTGTATTATAATGCTCACAAAGCTAATTTTGACAGTTTGTAACTAATCAACAGTTTATTTGTTTCCAAGGATGATGCGATATTTTAGGGAATTAAGCTGTTCTATAAAGGACGTGCTAATCACCGAAAAAATAGCCGTAAAAACCCTTGTGTCTAGTATCAAAAAAAACTTATAAAAAATTTAATCCAAACTTGCAATAATATACAGGGTGATGCATTTAAAATTTTTGAGAAAAAGTACAATTCGCATTTTTGACCCCCCTGTATGAGCAACAATTAAAATTCGTAAAAGTAACAACTAAGATAAAAGCTGAGATGCGTAAGTTGTTTTAAATACAAAACTCATCACCCAAATTTTAAAATGGCGGATTGAGGGGTTGTCGAAGTGGACGGTTTTTATAGACAAAACACCTTATATCTCAGTACCTAATTACCAAAACCCCATAGTATGGTATATCAGTCTTCTTCTTTTGAGTTGGTTTATCCAAATATGCAATAAAATTTGAGGCATTCTATTTAAGAAACCACAACTTTGATATGTAGGTCAAAATTGGGGAATTGCCAATATTTTAGAAATGTGGCCTCAAATGTCATGTATAACATGCTATAAATATGGATGGGCCACCCTGTATACTTGAAAGTAGGCTTAATGACGTTGGTTCAATGGAATAGGGACCATCTTACAGGCCTTCATTCAACTTGGCCTCGTATGTGAGTGTGGAACAAATTTAATCTTGAAACTGCATTTTGAAGTAGTTCACGTTAACCAATCGAGCCGAAATTTTATGTACACGTTTGGACCGCGTGAAAACGCTTAGTGAAATTAGTGCCGCTAGTTTTAATCCAATATGACTGCTACGGAGCTCCGAATTATCACATCTATGGTAACTCCTATGATGTATCAAATTAAAGGTCTTTATGAGAAAAAACACAGTAGGCAAAGTAACGTCATTCTAAGTCCAGGCCACCGCAAAATGGCGAATTATAATTTCCGTAGTAACTCCTACGATATGGGTATCACATGAAATGGAGTGATGAGAAAAGCACGATAATCAAGTGATGTCATACTAAATCTAATACCGGGCACTCTGCAAATTATCATTAACAGAGTAATCAGTATAATATGGGTATCGAATGCAAAGCCTTGATAAGCGAGGCACGCACAGAAGCCTGCTCTCTTATTATTATATTGCCAACCATGAAATATGTTTTATAATCTGTGGTTTGTTATAGAACAAACATATCACAGCTATGCAAAGACTTGTTTGTAATAATGTATCTTTTCTGGTGTCCTGGCTCAGTAAGATGGCATTTAATTATTTTCGTTTCGTTTTGCTTTCTGGATCATATCACAATCTTAATTCCTTAAACATGGGCCTGCAGTTACAACACTTTATTCCAATATGTGCATAAATTTCAAATTAAATAGGTAAAGCAAACTTGTTGCACTTAGTAAATCTGCAGGCCTAGATGGCAGTGTAGCGCGTATCTAAACAATTTTATATTTCACAAGATTTATTCCAATGATTATAGGTAGACCATGGCAAAGCCTACCGAAGCTTTAGAGACGAACAAGCTCGCTTCACCATCTTCCAATCGAATCTGCGGACCATCGAGCAGCACAATGCGAAGTACGAAAACGGTGAAGAGACCTACTACTTGAAAGTTACCCAATTCGCAGACATGACCCCAGAAGAGTTTAAAGACTTCTTGGCACTGCAAGAAGAATCTAAGCCAAACCTTGATCTTGAGGTGCTTGAAGTCGACAGTACCGTAGCAGTTCCAGACTCATTTGACTGGAGAAGCCAAGGAGTTGTTCTGGAAGTGAAAAACCAAGGACAATGTGGATCTTGCTGGTCTTTCAGTGCTGTAAGTTAATAATAAAATCAATCCTTTTTTTTAAGAAAATGGTTTCGAGTAGATTGTCTCTACACTTCACAAGCAACGCAGTAATTAGATTATGAAGGATTATGTTCAGGACACTATTGACGTAAGACAGGGCGTCATAGACCTTATATCTTCGATGGAGGATAGGAACAGCTGTCTTTGGTTGGATGGCCCGTTAGTTTCTTTCTCAGGTCTATATTTAAATACCGATAATCTTTTGATCGGAAAAAGTATGTTTCAACTTGAAATGGCTTTGGTATCACATGAAAATTGGCCTATCTTGACTTGTACAACTACAATCTATTAATGGATGAAGTGAAATACCTATGTTTTGTAACGATGTTGTTCCTTCCTGTCAGTTGAGCGGGAAATAAAAATAATTTGAACAGATAAGAGTAGATAAGTCTAACTGATCTATGATAATGTAATTTTGGGTTCCCAGAACATCTTTAATTCAATTTTAATCATTATTTTGTAAAACATTGATGAAAGTATGGTGATATACCTAGGAATTTTTAGTTTTGTTTCACAAAAACAGCTAAAAATAGGATATTTGTATAAACCAAAAATTCTGAATTAAGAAACTAGAAGAGGTGCAATCAATGTATTTTCCTAATTAAGTAGCACCATTAATTGGTTTTTTGTTCATAGTGAAACATTTCAATAGTCATCTTATAAGGTGCTGTATTTGATAGAAATGCAGAAACGCGAAACAATCGAGTCCGATCCTGGATTTTTTAACCGTCTGTCTTGTTTCACCTTACTCCTAGCTAACTCTGTTGTACAAAATTTCAGCCAAATCGGTTCAATAGTGCCTGAGACTTATGATATTAAATATCTGAGGTGTTTAAATACGCCACCAGTAAATACTGAATTTGGGACCTTTTTGTTTCCAGATATAAGAAGTTCTCAGTTCATACTACCTACCATCCTACTATGTTAATTTAACTACAGATCACACTGTCTAGCTGTTATCGTAGAAATGATCGAGTCAAAGATATTGTCAAAAAAACTAAGTGTAATTTTGCTAATATATCGACACGATGTAGCAAAGTGGAAATTGGGAAAGAGCAGGTTAAAATCTATGAGTGCATCAACTCTCCAAACTTTCTACGTAAAAATACTTACCTATTGGATTGGACTATTGGCTAATAGCTGTATTGTATTTTTCTGAGTTAATATCAAACATTGATTGACAAAATGAGCTACTCATTTCCCATACTCAAGTTCTCTACTCTAACTTACTAAACGTACATTTTTGTTTTTCAGACCGGCTGCTTGGAGGGTCAGAACGCCATCAAGCACAACCAACATATCTCCCTTTCCGAGCAGAACTTGATGGACTGTTCCAGAAGCTACGGCAACAATGGCTGCAGTGGTGGCCTGATGACCAACGCTTTCTTCTACGTTAAAGACCACGGCATCAATTCTGAGGCCAAATACCCATACGAGGGTAGACTGCAGGCCTGCCGGTATGACAGTGGCCAGAGCATCCTTCACATCGACAACGTCTATACCGTCAAGCAGAGTGAGGACGCCTTGCAGGCAGTTGTTGGTAAGTGGCGTGGTTGTCAGTGTATAATTAAATACCTGGGCGTGAGGTTGGACAAAGGTGTACAGATGACTGAGCACATAAAGCGCACCGTAGATAAAGCAAATATGGTTGTTGCTTCTCTAGCTCGGCTGATGCCGAGCAATGAGAAGCGACGGATTCCGACTGGTGTGTCAAACTCGGTCATGTTGTATAGGGGTCTCCAATCTATGAAGGGGCATTGAAAAGATAGAAATATAGACAACTGATGCTCAGATGTGAGCGGAAGGCAGTACCGCGCGTGATCTATGTCTATAGAACGGAATCGACGGAGGCGCTGGCTGCTGGTCGTGGCTGGTGTCCCGCAAAATGTCTTACTGGCTCAGGAAATATTTGACCGCTATAAAAAGGGGGCGAAAGCTAAAAATGATGAAAGGAAGGCGCTGTATATTTCGTGACTTAGTGGCAGCGAGGATGGGACATGACTAGCCTTGACGCATGACGCATGGACTAGGAATCTGAATCCAGACATCAAGCTCTGGATTGACAAGGGAGATGATTTCTATACTGAACAATTCCTTTCGAAGCTAAGGTGGGTAGGAAGAAGGACATACGCAAACTGCATGTACTTTTGTAACGAAGGGAAGACCTCTGAGCATCTACTAGAATGCAGTAGATAGGTTGACTACCAGAGATAACTGGTAGTGACGTTCGGCTAGAGGCTCACTGCCGACAAATTTGTCAAGCATGTAACTGATTATGAGGAGAATCATGCAGAGCACGGATAGTGAAGATTAGGTTTCTCTTTTTTCTGAGGATGCACATACATACATGTGTATGTATGGAGAAAGAAAAAAGGATGATATAAACATCCTCTGTATGAATCCTAGCGCAACGCTATCCACCGCGACGAGATGCATTTTTGCCAGAAAGTCCTTCATATCAAAAACGTCTCCACCGTCAAAGAGAGTCAGGACGCTTTGAATTTAGTTATTGGTAAGTGGAGTGGTTGGAATATCAACACAAGCGTCAATAAGGTGAATTACCTCACAGTCAGTAAATGTTGGCAATGCTGAGATACAAATTCAACGTATCATTAAATACCTGGGCGTGTGGCTCGATACAAATGACTGAGCACATAAAGCGCACCGTATATAAAGCAAATAGGGCCGTCGCTTTTCTAACTCAGCTGATAACAACCAACGGTAGGTCTAGCAGTGGGAAGCGACTCTGGTTCAGATGTCAAACTTGGTCATATTGTACGGAGCTGCAATCTTTGAAAAGGCTTGAAAAAGAAGAAATATAGGTAACTGAGATACAAAAGCTAAGAATAATGAAGATGGAACATGACTATAGGCCATGGCGCATGGACTATAAAACAGAATCTAGACATGACATTGACAGGGGATATGATTTCTATACTGCGCAATTCCTGACGGGACATGGACGCTTTGGAAGCTACCTAAGGCGGGTAGGAAAAAGGGAACACACAAACTGCGCGTATTTTTGTAACGAAGAGGAGACCTCCGAGCATCTACTCGAATGCAGTAGATGGGTTGACTGCCAGAGCCAACTGGTAGTGACGCTCGGCGAGAGGCTCACTGCTGACAGCTTTGTCAAGCAACGGGTACAAATTCAACCAATTATGAGGAGAATGATGCTGAACACGCTATGTGATGAGAAAAACAGAGGGAAACCAACAATAGGTTTCTCTTTCTGCTGGGGATGCACGTACATATATTGTCCAGGAAGGTGTGCGTCGGGGGAGGGTGATTACCAATGATTGAAAATTGAAGAGCAGGATGGATACATTTAAGGAGGCTCGTTTCACGATTTTGTTTAAGTAAGGTGATTATTCTCACACTAAGGTACAACATTTTATTAAAAAAATTGGCAGACTTGGGACTTGGTCATCTAGGGGGCTCCCTCGCGCCTCGCTGAATCCGCTACCGGTTTCTACGTATCCTTACATCAATAAATATTAACATCTACCAATACTCATACTAGATCACAGATGGTTAGTACGTTATACACCATACGCTCTTGCATACTTTTTAAAACTATTTTACGTTATATTTATACTCTTATTGCCTCCTGTGGCAGCGATATCCAGTCTTGATGCAGCTAAGTGGCGTTAGTGTGAATGGAGGTCAAACTGTCAAAAGTAAGTGAGAAAAAGGCTCATGTTTTGACGTCTATGAACTCAAACAGATTATCAGCAATTTATTTTTATAGCCACACATGACCTCCAAACTAACTACCAGCGGCACATACTGATACATTTCCAGATTACCCCCATTACTTCTGAAACTTATTTTTTACCATGTCAGGGAGACCCCGAGCCTAGACCATGCTGAGGAGTAGCCAAAAAGTACGGAACAGTTATCCGTAGTTGGCTGTCTTTTGTCGGGCGGGCGAAAGCAGAGCATGTTTATTATATTTTGTTCAATGGCAAGTAGATCACATCTACTACACAGCTAGAATTGTCGCCAACTTGCGGTCACGTGCTGGGACTCGTTTGCGGATTGAGATCAATGTAACCGGTACGCTGCAATTCACTGTTTTGCAGTGACCGATTCTAGTGGTAGATTTCGATTTCTAGCTTTACCATTTATTTCATATCATAAATGTTTTAACACAATTAGAACTTTATTAAAGTCTTCCTTGCTCTACTCTCATTAGTGTCTCTTGATTTGACATTTTATTACAGCTCATACTACCTTGTTGGGGTGTGAAGTATTCCTTGGCTTATTAATGTTTGAACCAACGCCTTAGTACAAATTCGACCAGTTTATTTAGCTACTGAAACCACTGTGATGTTCAAAATGGTATCCAGTAGGTTGACCTTGCATTTCCCATGCAACGCTGTCGTCAGAAATTATTGTTATTATAAGAATAAAACTTAACTACGAACATAAACGAAAAAAGAAGAATTAAATAGATCAAGTAAGGCAAACAGGCCAATACAATATTTGTCTGTACAGCCGGGCACAGAAAACAGGCAGTGAAGTATGAAAATCTATGTCTGAGAAAAATGAACTAAAAATTCTGGATTCAGGAGCCTCTGAAACGTCAAATAACAAAGTTTGAGCGTTTTATTTTTTCGTCTTCGTCTATAGGTCCTCCGAAACTGGACCGACTTTCAAAATCTGTAAAGCTTGACAAAGTATATTAATCTTGTGACAAACTTTTTTTGTGATATACATGACATTATAAAAACATAATATCTCATTTTCAGAATTTTTCGCAATTACAATAGTTCCTCGCCACTAGGCGTAAGAAGTAAAAGTCGTGGAGTGCTATCAGAGTGTCTTTTTGTACTTTTTTAGAAAATCCTCAGTTTACTGTTTATTTCATTCTATTGATGTTTTTTATCATTCCAGCACAACTTGGTCCAGTCGCCGTGGGCGTTGATGCCAGCAGCTTTTCTCTGTACGGTGGTGGTGTATTCAACCCAAACTCCTGCTCTTCATCTTCTCTCAACCATGGTGTATTGGCTGTGGGCTACGGTCGTGATGGAAACAACGACTACTGGATCGTGAAGAATTCCTGGGGAGCTGGTTGGGGAGAGAACGGTTACATCAAGATGATCAGGAATCACGGAAACCGCTGCGGTATTGTTTCTATGGCTAGTATTGTTTCACTGAAGTAATTTTTTGAAATAAAAAATGTTAGTAGTTATGCTGAGTTTCTTTTCATATTTATCTTGAGTCTATAAGCCAAAAATAGGTACTCACTCCACTCTCGGAATGTTCGGGTGGAGGGTATGCTCGAGAAAACAACATCGAAGATAAAATTTATTTCACGAACATCTGCGGGATTAACAGCAACATTGATGCCGTTCATCATTACTAATAATCTAATCGTCCCGCCATGCTTTTTTTGGGGGAGACAAAAATCTCAGAGTCTGCACCGATTAACCATCTCAGCTTTCCAAATTACGAGGTGTACTCTAATCTGAGAAAGGGCGGGGGAGTTGTGGCTTTTGTTCGCAGCAGTCTTTCCTGCTCCAGAGATATTTCTTTGGAATCAGACCGGAAGGACATCCTGTGACTTCGTTTCAACTTCAAAACATCCCCCAAATTTATTTGTTGCCTTTATCGCTCTCCGTCAGAACATAACTGGGATGACCTACTTGAATACCTCGTCATCAAGATCGACTTTCTAAAGATCAATCACCCCGCTTCAGAGGTAGTTCTCGGTGATTTCAATGCTCACAATAAACTTTGGTTGGGCTCAAAGAAGACCGATGCAGCAGGTCGTGCAGTTGAAACGTTCACTCTTACTCAAGGGCTGACCCAGCTGGTGACGAGCCCTATCTTTGTCCCCGCGCCTCGTCACATGTCAGTAGCCTGCTGGATCTCTTTCTGACCACGCATCCTGTCCCTTACAGCACTGCTGTCCTGTGCCCCCTGGGTAACTCAGACCACGCTGTTGTGGAGGTTAGGTTACGGTCAGACTCCGCTGTGCAGGCCCCAGAATTTGGCATTACGGACATGCTGACTGGTAGGGGCTCAGAGACTTCTTCTCTACCTTTCCTTGGAGAGGTGTCTGCTTCGCTGGCGCGCATGCGTCGGATGTCTGTTCTTCGATAACCGAGATTATCCACATCGGAATGGAGGAATACATCCCTACACAGTGAAAGTGCTTAAACAAGGGTCCAATGGCTGGTTTAACAAATCGTGTGACACTGCTCACCAGCAGAAGATCAAGGCACACAGAACCTTCTTACGAAACCCCACTGTAGAGAACAGACAAGCTGACGTCGAGTCCAGAAACAAATATAATGAAGCGGTTCGCAATTCCAAAAACCAGTACCACATAAAAGTTAGGCACAGGGTAATGCCGCAGCGCAATGGAAGTCGGTCTTTCTGGACGCTGGCCAAGCATATTGAAAAGAACTTCTCACACAGTAGCCTTCACCACTTACGTGTCAGGATGGAACGTTTGTATCCGACTCAAAGACTAAGGCGGAACTGCCTGCAACGATCTTTGCTGCTAACTCCACCATGGACGTCCCCCCAACGCCCAAGTGCCGTCATTTCCAAGCATTCAGTACACTATGCGGGAGGTTACATTCAGGCATAAGACCATAAGATGAGTGCCCTTGTCGCTCGACATCGACAAAGCTTCTGATCCGGACTCAATTCCTGCCATTATACTGAAGAGGTGTGAAGCGAAGCTTTCTTCAGTTCTTTCGCGTCTCTTCCAGATCTCTTATGAATCCGGCACCTTCGCAGAAAACTAGAAGTTTGCTTACACCCAACCCATACCAAAAATAAAGATCTAAAACCGACCCTTACAACTACAGGCCTATAGCTCTGCTTTCTGTGATAAGTAAGGTGGTGGAGAACTGCATAAGGCGCGAGCGTCTGGACTACCTCGAACGTCACAGCTTGATTAGCGACATTCAGTATGGTTTCCGACACCAGCGATCCACAGGGGACCTCCTAGCTTACGTCACGCAATTGTGAGGTAAACTCATTTAGTCTTATGGTGAGGCTCATGTCGTTGCGCTTGACATCACGAAAGCGTTCGATCAGCAGTGGCACGCTGGCGTCTTAAGCAAATTTCCATCCCATGGCCTCCCAGAAAAGCTTTGCAGATGGGTGGCTGACTTTATCTCTGGTCGCAAGCTATCCGTCGTAATCGACGGGTTCTTCTCTTCATTCCACAACGTCAACGGGGGTATTCTCCAGTGATTGATGTTGGCTCCGACACTGTTCCTCTTACATACCAACAACATCCTTTCCTGCACGATCAACCCAATCCACAGATTCGCTGACACAGCACTCTACATGCAGGAACAAAAAATGCTTTGGTATAAATTTTTTTTTGTTGAAATGACGATCTATATTTCGATGCTTTGACGAAGTGCTTCAGAGATAAAAAAATACATTTTCCATAATTTTGATGATGACTCCACCACAATTTATTGAGCAGTCACAGCGTCCCAGAGTCATTTAGATATTATAATCGGCTGGATGTAGTATTTCAAAGCCTTGCTAAGAAAGTACGTTTTTCTTCATTTAGCAGATGAGGCAGGAGATCGTAACCGTAATAATAACAATAATAATGATAGTAATAATAGTAACAGTAATAATAATAATAAAGATAATAATAATAATAATAATAATAATAATAATAAACCATAATTATATTGCCCAACAGTATACACCATTTACAGAGCAATGGGTCATAAAACACGATTTGTATAATAAATTTACCTAAAACTAACATTAGAAAACTACAAATCGAGACGACACTGGGTCCTTATTTCTGGAAAGCTGCAGCAGAAAGTGACACAGATGTTGTACAGCTTGTTCGCGCTTGTTCACATTTGATTGGAAGGTGCTTTCATAAACATATCTGTTTTTGATCTTTTACAAAAAAAATGTGTAATGATCTCTAACATTAAGTCTCGGTACAAATATATTTAGCTGTGATAATACGTCTATGGAGCCAATTTTGTCATGTAGTAGTGTATGCAAGAACAAAACAGATGCATGACCTCTCTAAAGTTTGAAAATTAAATCCATTCATAAGCATTACATTCGATACATGTTTTTCAATATTGTATATTGTATATTGTAAATTGGGTTCCATATTAGTGAACAGTATTCTAATTTCGACCTTACTAGAATAGAATACAATGAAGTTAGTGCCGACAGATCAGTAAAAAGCTTGCAGTTTCTTATGATAAAACCGTATATCGAAGAGCCCTCAGAACAATTCCATTAGTATGTGAATTGAATGTTAACTGACTGTCAAAGCAAACGGCTAGATCCCTGATTGAATCAGTCCTCTCAAGATCTGTACCATTAATTGTATAGTAGTATCGTGGAACGACGGCTCAAGGTTACTGTTCTAAATTTGGAGATATTTAAATGCAGATGGTCGATTTACGATTGCAGGGCAACACAATATTCTAGGCATGCAATGGACGCATAAATTCTTATATCATCCGCAAACATTTCATCATACATAAATTATATGGACATTATCATTTTTATTTCTACATTCAAGAAGCTCAAACGTCACACAGTGAACACCTAAAAGCTGGCGGAAAATACAATCTCTACTGTTTGAATACTATTTTGAGTATAATATGTTAGTTTGGGTGGGTGATGTGAGATCTGGGATTAATTTTATGCGGCAATTTGAAGGTCATTTCAAGGTGTTGCCAAAAACATTTAGAAAAAAGTCGAACAGTTGAGCCCGACTGCAGATCACTTAGGTCTTACTGGTTAATAGGTCGAAATTAGAGGTCGATTAGTCACTATCAGGGCATCTGATGGTTATTTGAGGGTAACTAATTCAAAATAAGTCTAGCTTTCGAGTCCAGACGCAGGTTACAAAAAAAATAAAGTCACAATAAAATGTCAAGCTTTGAGCTACAAGTGAATTTTTCAATTCTGAAGTTACAAAAAATAAAGGAAAGATTTTTGTTTCTATAGCGAACATGGTATGATACGGATATGAAAAAAATCCAGCTTTTACTACAGCTACTCGCAGGGTTGTAAGTTTTTTTTATTAGTACGACATTCAGTGAACTCGTCGCAACGTCCATGTTTCCGAATAGTCGTCCTCTGTCCAGTGCACAGCTCCCTACGATTGTAATATTTCAGTTAAAATAAGCAAATGGGATCATATGGAATACTCGCCAGCTAGACGGAGCGTCGCATCCGTTTGGAACAGGTTGCAGTTATAGTTTTGTCGCATTTTAATATCGTGTTGCAGACAACAGCAGCACTAGTTAACGTTTTGCTGGGGATACTCTAATGCAACTTTTGTTATTTATAGCTGCGAAGTAAACACTTGCTATGAGGTACAAAGTAAATGTTTTACAGATTCTTAAGTATCTTGAGATAGTGCCAAATAAGTTTGGAGGATCTGCTCCATAAGAACAACAGTTTGGATACAATTCCGGGAATGACATACCAGCAATACAGTTCTTCTTTAAAATTTTCTGCAGAGGTAGCGGAATTATGAGCAAAAGTCGAAAAAAATCACAAGACTTATAAACTCATTTTCTATTGAGCATACCAAGACTACAGTTGTATAAAACTCTACTTCCTCAGTAGACAAAAAGTAAAGTAAAGAATGCAGTATTACCTACAAAACAGATGCATTGTCCACCTGACTTTTTTAAAAATTCCTTGCCCTACCTATGACTCTGATAACAAACATGAATGGACTTCCAAACTTTTGATAATCAACTTTTCATAGTGTCAAAGAAGAAACCTTACATTGAAAATTTAACTGCGCCATTTTGTAGAGAAAAACAGGTGACAAATGGTGACATGTTGCTTATTTTGAAATCCCATCTCAAGTAAACCCAGGAAAGATAACAAATGATTTTGCGATAAATTTTGTATACGAAACAGATCTACATCTATCTGATGATTTCAATGACTACCTAGGAAATTAATAACTAGCGTTTGACAATGTCAATGTATAACATATCTTACATTTCTGGAATCAGAATTAAACACCATATTCACCTGTTTAAAAGTCCAATATTTCATAAGAAAAAAAAGTTTACTCTGGAGGACAAGAGGCGAAACGTCATACTGAATCTGTGATCATGCCATTTTGTAAAGGAGAAAAAGTCGTAACGTTAAAGTGCAATTTATTATAAAATCCCACTACAACAAAGGTCAGCAAAAAAATTAAAACCATTTTGGGAAAATTCGGTTTTCCGTCTCTTTCCGAAAGTACTTTAAATTTTGAAACTCACTAAGCGGCAACAAAATAGGGAACTTTGTTCCTATTCAAGCAACTTCGTTATTTCTTCATCATCATGTCACGATCACAACTGGGCATAGTGAAGTACGGATGGGTTGATTTCTCTATGGGTTAATATGTTCGGGAGTGTCGGAAATCTAAATAAACGAAGTGTGACCGATTTTCACTTTTTTCATGTTTTGCCCCTTGTCTTCGCCATTGGACCGATTTTCTAAAACAACAAAGTTTATTCGCCCTTGGCATAGTAGTAACCCAAGCCTATGTGAAAGTTTCTTCAAAGTCCGCGCGGTACTTTCCAAGTTATAGACGGTCCACTGGTTCGCGATCAGACAAACAGACACACCGACAGACTGACCAACGGAAGACGGAAATGAAAGTCGTTGTTTTTCGTGATGTATCTACATGTCATGTATCATTTAAAAAAACATATCTCATTTTCGAAAGGTCGATTCCTTGTGGGGAATGGGTTTTGGCGAGTTTTCTCCAACAAGAATGAAGATTGTTACGTTTTTCATGCAGATTCGAGGTACCAATGGGAACAAAGCTCGAGAGGCTCATTTTGAAGGTATACATTTTTGATGCTGGCAAACAAGACATTGGTAGGAGTCTAGAGTATGCACCATGTATGCGCTTACTGGCAAGTGATAACGTAAGATCTCCACCTGGGTTTGTATGGCTGCTAAGTGAAGCCACATATGCTTAAAATACTGTTTGCTAATGACGTTTCGACCAACACGGTGGCCATTTTCAAGTAGGAATGACAATTTTGTTGACAATAGGTTTGGCTTAACTATCTTCCAGGTCTTTGTTACTACAATAGTCTTAACGGTCCTATCCACTTCAATATTCAGATGACATCGCGTAAAACCGTAAAGACCAAGGATGGCCTGAAATAGGCAAAAGGACTTCCAGCCTCTTAAATCGACAAGCGAGCGGGAGGTTAGCTGTCGGTTCTTTAAAGTACCAGACACGTTACCCTTGTTCATTGTCCGCTAGCTTCCTCATCTGCTGCACAAGCTCTGCAAAACTGATGTTTTATATTTCTACAGAAGCATGAAGATAGCCTTGTTTTCCGTAGCCTTGCGATTCGGTGCTCTAGCTAAAATATATCTCTCGCGTTCCGTGTAGTACTGTTCTAGACGTGTACTAGAGCTAAGCTTATTTTTTAATTGCGTGGTAACAATGTGTGGTGGGGGAAACTGGGATGTACTCATCCCGCAGATCTGAATGCATTATCCACATCATCTAATTTAGCTTATACCTCAGGTAGAGGATAGTTGCTGTGCTTTCGTTTATTGTCCTGCCTAAGAAAAGGCCTAGATCGTGTTGATGTATATGCCTAAGTACGAAACAGCGGTTCACGGTTGGCCATCTGTGGTTAGGGGTATGTAAGACTTTTGAAAACTATGTTTTTAGTAATAATTTTCAACTATAATTCAAGAAAGTGTAGAGTAATATGTGTAGAAACGCTACAGTACACCTGATGTACATCAGGCGTGAGTGTAGAAATTACGCCAAGCAATGCAAAGGATCATTAGGATGACTGACTATGCTTAGACCCTCCATGTACCATCCGGAGTTCTTCATATCAGATGTGGTATTTTTTATAAATATTCCCAAGGATTCTGTGAAAATCCACGTTTTGAAGCATATCTCCGGAAAGCGTGTATTAGCCCAAAACCTGTGACCGACACACCGAAAGCTGGTGAATGAGCATCCTAAATTTACTAAGAAGAACTAGCAAAGTTGTGTTCCGATTCCCCTGTGATTCAGGGAGGAAGTACTGGAAATCCAATTTTTGAATAAGTCATAAAAGGTGAATGTGCATACTAAACTGCGCAAACTGGTAAAATTGAACAATAAATATGCATTATTCTTGTATCTTGATTGCACCCTATGACTTTGAATGAATTTCTCATAACTTCTGAATTGAAGCGTATTGATGCAAAACGTGGTTGGCATTTGTTTAAACAGTTGAATGTATATACTAAATTCATTGGACAAGTTGTTTAAACTAAAGATACGTTATTCCCTGACATCGATTTATCCTACAGTTCTGGGTAAAATATTTAAAATCTACTCCTTGAAGGACTTACTTTTATCTCCTGAACTGAAGCGTTTAACGCAGAAACTGTGAACATTTTTGACAAATGGTGAATGCACATACAAAAGTTATTGGGTAGACCTGGGAACATTGTGTTATTCTTGTATCTCGATTTTCGTTACCAGTGAAAAATCTACGTTGCTAAGTGCTTACTTATAACTTTCGGTCTGGAGCACATCAGATAAAAGTTTGCGACCGATATTTGTGGAAGGTGTGAATATACCTACTAAGCTGATTCAACAAAATTATAGAAGATACGTTATTACTGCTTCTTGATTATGTCTATGATTCTGACACAAAGCAGTGTGAATCTAATTTTCAAAGGACTTTACTATTGCTTCTGGACTGAAGTGTAGCCGCGCAAAATGGATGGCCAAATATTGTGAAAAAAGGTCGATAACCTGATTGACCAAAATTAAGAATTATTCCTTATTCTTGTGTCTCTATCATTTTGGGAGTCAAAACCAACTTTTTGAAGAACTTCCGGAGATCCGAGATCTACGAAAACCCTGCCAAAAGAAACCTGTTTCGGCTCTAACTTACTTTATGTTCTCAATCTCTGTTGCAGTTGAATCTTTCATTTTATTACATCTCATGTTATCATATTCTTACCTATGTAATCGAACAAATGTTTAAATTTCTACGCTTCCTCCGTTCTCAGAATAAAACGTTTGTTGGAACGTCGTAAGCTTTATGAGTTATGGTAGTTCGGCCCACTTACGGATATTAGCATATTGACATAAAGAAATTTCCCAATCGTTTCTTATTGTTGTTCATGTTCCAATGTCTGGTATGGCGTCTACGAGAAAACAAGGCAAGAGACAAAACTACACATCGGAATTCTAAACATGCCGCATTATAGAGGAGAAAAAGAGGCTAAATTATTATGCAACTTTTTCTAAATCCCACCTCAATGGCAGGAAAAAATAAAAATGATCTTGGGAAAGTTCGATTTTTCCTCCTACCTCCGGAAATGCTATCAATTTCGACACTTCCCATGTGCCATTTTCTCAGTTACTTGAATGCCCAACTTTATTCCAAGTGAGGGGATGCGGTTACATAACCAACTACCTACTTACCCTTACCGTTTTAAAAACCTTAATGATGGGAGCCGAATTTGAAACGATCGGTATGCATGAAAATATTTAGGAATAACAATCAGATTTCCAGCAATCATTTTCAGAACACATTAATGGTGAACAAACTAGTTACATGTTACACGAGGTGTGCCTGCGCACCACTATGGCGCGGTGTGGTAGATTCCCAAGCTACTATTTCACAATCTTGGCATTAATGGTATATTAGAGAGCGCACAGGGGTCCGCTTTAGGGGATGGGTGCAGTTTACGTCTCTGTCCGGTTTACAGCACTCTACTATATACCAATTGTTTGATATAACATTTTCTCATCACTGTCATTGCTGTGACGTCGTGTCACGAGTTTTACCAATGGTAAATAGTGCATACGTATACTTTAGTTTATTATATGTTTTCGTTTACGTATAAGTATGTGTGATTGTTAAACCTCTCTATTTGAGTATAAACGAGATTGTTCAGATAAAAACCTTATACCTCTAAATTCTTCCTCTCTATAATTTTCAGAAAACTTTTTATTTATGACAAAGATTGTGGTCACTCAGGCCAAAAGAAGAAAGAAATTGGATTCCTACGGCACTCAAAAAAGAACTTGAAAAGAAACAATGACATTTACGAGCCAACAACAATACGTTGGAGAAACAATTTGCGAGATTAATCCTAACCCTTGACTGTCAATAAATATCGCAAAGGAAAGAGTGAGATGATATCTCTGGAGCGGTACTTGATTAACCGAAACGAGATCGAGCACGAATGCAGAGATGGACTTAGGGTTAATATAGGTATTGGTCTGTTTTCGTGTATCGGAACAATTGCAATGGAAGAGCCCAAAGACCAAGTTACTGTGATTGAGAATCTTCAAGCGGCCCAAGGTCAGTTGAACTGAAATATTCTGATAGGAGTGACAACACCAGTTCTCCAGAATATGGCAAAAAACATACGGGAGAGGAGATGCAGTGGAATAGGCTGAATTTGAAATATGTTATATATTATGACTTCCTAATTAGAAGTACTCATAGGCTGGATTTTACTATTGACCCACGGGTATCAAAATCTACGCTAATGGCAGAAATCTGACCAATCACAAGGCGTTATTGAAGTAATGAGTATAATGAGGGGAAACATATAATATGATTCTTCTTCTGTTTCGTCGAGTTTGTGCCATAACCGCAAATTCTGTGACCGGACTCAAAGTAAAAAATAGGTTTTTGTAGCTCAAACAGGTGACTTACGATACATTTCTTGATTTATTTTAGGAGTTATGGCGCCATTTTACACATATCATACGATCTTTCTCTAGTTTGACAGATATTTTACAACAAATCGACTACATTCATTGTCATTGCTCAAGTTTGAGCTCTACGTGCTATTTTGTGCTTTGGTTTAGTAAAATCAGGCATTTGGGACACAAAGTCCGGTAACGGGCAATTTTTGAGCTAATGAAGGTCAACATTGAGGAAAGTTGTGTGCCCAAATGTCTTCTTTATAACCCCTTGCTTGTGCTGTTTGAAGGTGGCTATGATCTCGACCTTTCTAACAGTCTGGCATCTTACAGAAGATAAATTTCAGAGTAGTAAACTTACAAACTTGACTTACTAACGCTGTTTACTATCTCCCCATCCCTCATTCGAACTTATCATTGTCAACACCTGCTTTTATAATTTGACATCATTATGACCAAACATCAGGTGTCAGACATATCTTCTTGCAGACATAGATATTTAAGGAGACAGGCTCTGACAGCAGGGTGAACTCTCTAACAAATATTTCACTGTTTTGATAGGTTACTAATTGGTGTATGGTAAATACTGTGTATTTCTGTGAATTTTTTTTTATTTTGTATTTTCTTGTTTTGTCTACTGTTTCTCCTTTGTCCTGTAATTAAATATCTGTCTGTTATCCTGTTGAAACATATACATCAGATTTAATGGTGAACTGGAACCCAGCTTTTCTAAATACATTGCGTTGCGTTATTTACGTAGAAAGGAACAGGTGAGTGGGTGGATATTGGACATGAATATGGATTATATGATGTCAAGTTGTGCAAATACCCGAAAACTGAAACTTATTTCGTCATTTGAGCTACAACATCTGAATATATTTTTATTTCCGGTCATTGTTCCGCATCGCCGTGTTTCGAAAACTGTTCATCATTGGTGTTTGTACCAATGTATTGCAAATCCAGCCAATTCCACTGTAGCCCTGTCTCGTATGTCTTTTTCTGAAAGAGCTCGGCTGAGCTACACTTAAAGTCTTAAGCTGGGTGAGTTTGTCTGTCATCTCAGAGATAAGCTTTTCAGTCCCTTGATGAATCTGTGAAAATGAGTTATATCACCGACCGTTCAGGTATCTGTTTTCAAGGTAGGCACATGAGCAGAGTAACTGTGACCTAGATAAGTGAACAATTTTCAAGGCTGGGTTTTGTCTGTGCCTTGATGAGAATGTTAGTTGGATACAGGTGCTTCTTAGCTATAAATAGATATGATGGCATCGCCTTAGCGTCAGCCGCGATGGCATGACATCCCAGAGCTGCTGGATGTTGCTTATTTTCTGGAAGTCAGAACGTAGGGTAAATAGCGTTTGTATAAAGTTTGGTAGAGGACTGGTACCAGACGGAAAAGGTTAAGTAAAAATATGACTAAATTTACTAAAATTCTAATTGGTGATTTTTATATACTTCGTTTCAAAACCTTCGACCGCGGATTTATCGGAAATCAGTGATTAACAGAAAAAACGACAAGACACGCCAAATGATTTTTAAAGGATGACAACACTCTAACTAAGAACTACTTCACCTTATGTTACCCCATGTCACCCTCTGCCCCCCAGAGTCATTTCCTTCAAATTTTAAATGACAAAGAGTCTTAAGTAATAGCTTGTTTAAAAGGTCTCCTGAAGTCCCTTATTTTGACGTTTGAGTTTTCGAAATCGGTCGATTCGTTTTCAGGAAAATTAGAAAAGTCTTTACTTACCTTAACTTGTTCAGATAGAAAACAAAAGCATACAAAAACATCACTTTTTGTATGAATAATGTTACCCGTTATCGACCAAATAATGATATAGCCGATGTTCAAATTCCTGACGGACATGTTCAAAGACATGTGGGATATCATGGCAGCTTTCGATGATGCGTTGACGAAGTTCATCCACACTTTCAACTTTGGGAGTATACACAATAGATTTCAAATTTCCCCATAGCAACTCGTCGTCTAGCCACTGTCGAACCGGAAGAGCATAGTATAGGGTTTCGATAATCTTCGATTTGGTTTTCAATGGTTTCAGTGATAAGCGGATTGATAGTATTTTCCAACATATCCAAATACATTTCTCCATTCAAATATATCATAATAAACACTTTGTTTCCTAAAATGCCTGCCCATACATTAATTTTTTGGGGGTACTGGGTATGGCCTTCTACAAAAGCATCAAGATTTTCATTGCTCCAATACTTGCAGTTATGCTTATTAACAAATCCGTTTAGATAAAAAATGTGCATTCATCACTGAAGCAGATATTCTTTACATTAATGGTATTATCATTAATCGCTGCAGTCATTTGTTCACAAAACTCAACTCGCTTATCAAAATCATCTTCGTTTAACTCCTACAATATTTAATTTTGAATGAATGGAATTTATGGCGTTTAGTAACTGTATATACACAGCCTAATGAAATGCCAGTCGCAGCAACAATTTTGCGTAATGTATTGGGATTTATCCCGAAATGACCTAAAACTTCAACATGAGCGGCTTCATCCAAAACTCTCCGATGATCACGTTTTTTATTTGCAACAGATCCAGTTTGAGTAAATTTAACAACAAGGTCCAAAACACACTTATGAAAAGTTATTTTTCCCGCATGTCTGGCCTTAAACGTGACCAACGTAACGGCAGTTTGACAAGCACGTTGATTTTGGGCACCATAAATTAGAGTCATTTCCACTCTCGGCTAGTGTGTAAACCATTTTGGAAGTAAGATCTGAATCAATAAGATAATTTTCACTATCTCTAGATTGTCACGAAGGTAACTGACAGCAAACTAAATTCTTTCTTTCCCTTAGCAGCAAATAACTAAACAGGTATAACAATAAATACAGCTCGCTCAGGATATACAGGGTGACTTTGAAGTTGAGTCATTAATTTTCAGATAATGATTGTAGAAGGAAGATAAACCAAAATATGTGTGTAAAAATAAAAGTCAATTAAAAAAAAATGTTACCTTGTTTTATAAAGTATCCTCCCGACAAGTATTTCAGTGCGGACCAGTATTTGATCGTGCGGTCTTGGAGCACCGGCATGCCCTCCCCTATGAGGTCTTAAGTCACCTGATTCAAGAGCCCTTTGTACTACATTAACAAAGGCACGAGGGGTTGGTTGCACTCGATTGGGAAACCGATTCGCACAAATCTGTGATGCCGCGGCAGCATTTTGTAAAGACTCCCCCTCCGTAAATAAGAATCATGTCCACAAGTTCAGCATTTTCGTAAACATGTGCCATTTTTCATTTCGTTTGAGTCACGCAACAAACACCACTATTCACTCACGCGTTACCGACTGACGAAAAACATCGTGATAAACGTTTCAAATTCTTTCGCTTTTTTGTTTCCGATGCGATGAACCGATAAGGCGGATTATATCCGTTGTTGCCAAACACGAGCACATAATATTATTATTGAGACAGGGCGGTACTCAAACTTCTAAAGAGCTATAACTTTGTTACTTTAATTTTACCAGAAAAGGAAAAAAACATTTCTTTTGATCAGATCTACTCACTGTTAAAATAAATGACTCAACGTCGAAGTCACCCTGTATGTATGTGTTGTTGAAAAGAATGCGGCAGAATATTCGGATTGTTATTTGGTTGTTGCCACGTCCAATCTTCCGAATTGTTGTTCTAAATCATAAGCGAATTGTAGATCTGGGAAAACCTAACGGACAACATTTTGAGCACCTATTGAAATGAAAAGTGATATTTTCGTGTGTATTGTTTCCTATCTGAACAAATTAAGATAGATAAAGTTATTTATAATTTCCTCTAAAACGAATCCATTGATTTTGTCATTTACAATTTCTAAGAGAATGACCCTGGTAAGCCGAGGGTGAAAGGGGCTGAAGTAGTTTTTGGTTAAAAAGTTGTCCCCCTTGACAAATCCTTTTAAGTGTCGTTTTTTCTTTTCGTCAGTGGTTTTGATAAATCCGTGGTGGATAGTTTTCAAATGAACACACTGTATACTTTATAAAATAATACAAAGAAATATTTACCACCGCCAGACGTTTCTCCCCGGTAATGCATGAATTTCGTTAAATGAGTGTGTACGTATTTCTTGTGCTCTGTAGAAGTTTTTCAGAGGTTTTATTGCACATAGGTTCGAGGAATCTGTAGATTGTAGAAGACCGAAATACACTGGCAATCACGAAATACTGGAACTGACAATATATGTTCTGTAACTCACAGTTTGAATTAACCATAGCAATTGATATCAAACTAATAGTAAAACAGCCTGTAGTTATTGTCCACGAGGAATAAAAGTGAACCATTATAAAAAGCAGTAAACATTTATACAAGCTGATAGAGTTGAAAAAAAGTTAAAATCGTCTCTCTTCTGTCAAAGTTCAGGAATGTTTTTCATGAGCAGTGTGACAAGGTATATCAAATAAGGATATATGTATACAAGGTGTTATGAACAAAAAATCACAGTTAGAACAAAAAATGACAAGAAGTAAATAAAAACAGAAATGAAAGGCTGCAACAATAAACACGCACTAGGTAGAAGCGCTGAAGGAACAAGAATTTGAGGAAACAAGTAGAGGAATTGAAAGACTGAACACAGTTGAACGCAGAACAAGTAAATACGGTCTAAATGTATACGAGCTTCAAAAAGAAGAAAATAAAAACCTGCATGACATAGAAAGGGTGCTACAGCTAGTCAAATCATAGAATATAAGGTAAACGTGGTTTCTCTGATTACAGATATGTTCATCGATTTGGGGCTAAACAACAGGGAAAAATTAATACTAATTTAAATTAAAAGAAGTGGTACTGTAGATTACAAACTACCTTAACAGGTTGACTGCCAGGAAAAAAATTAAAAATATCATCTGGTGCCAAGTTGAAAATAATACGCCTGATAGTATTCTGTAAGCATGCTAGTAACTTATTCCTCCCAATTTTTCAAAATGCAATGAAAATTTTGCAAAATGGTTTAGCGGTCTTATACGCCCGCTCGGGCATGGACGGCATATATATGCCCTCCATGCCCGAGCGGTCGTATGAGCGGTCGTTTCTTGCGAGTTTGAACTCGTCTCTACGTTATGTTACAGTCGGGATTAGCAAGCGCGCACACTCATTTAGGGTTAGGATGCATAGAACGCTGAACGCAACAAGCAGCATAGTGAGTGCATTAGTTTTCAAACTCTAAAAATGAGTAGCCGATCTAAAAAATTGTAGAATTGGCCCTTCAGATGGAGGAGCATACAGGTAAGATTTTATATGAATATAGAATTACATTCTACGCAATATTGTTGCAAATTTAGTGGTTTTTGCTAGTAAATCGTAGTAAGTTCAGTTCATTTATTTACAGATGATGAAAGCGATTCGGATCCTTTCAGTGCAGTTGATTCCGATTTGGATCCTATGTTTCTGCCATCTAGTAATGACGAACTATCTGATAGCTCTGACATATCTCTTACGGAAATAATAGGACAGAAAAAGAAATTTACAAAAACGACAGGGGAAAGACCAGAACAAGTATACAATTTTGAGAATCAACCGTGCTGTTCAAAATCACTTCCAGTCGCCGAATTTCAAGAAGCTGGGGTACAAAATGAAGACGGGACACAGAATCTCAATGTTTCATCGACTGAAACTGGAGACAATCTTGAAAACGTGTTAGATGAGGAAGAAGCTGCTGACCAGAATGAACACACTTGGAGAGAGCCTGTGGGCAATCACCAAGTGTTTGATTATTCTGCCGAAAGCGGTTTACACGCAGGTTATGCTGCAGTTCTTATCAACAATTTATCTCCATACAGCTGCTTTCGTTATTTTGTCGATGATGAAATCATAAATGAAATGGTAAATCAGACCAATCTATATGCAACCCAAGTTTTGTTCGAAGCTGAGGATGTGAGTAGAGAATCAACGTTACATCGTTGGGTTCCAACCGATAAAGGTGAGATGCTAAAATTTATTGGCATTGTAGCATACATGGGCATGGTTAGGATGCCATCATTAGAAAAGTATTGGAGTACTGACGAACTTTTCCAGATATCTATTATTCCAAAAGTTATGTCAAGAAATAGATTCCAGCTGCTCTTACGAATGTGGCACTTCTCTGATAATAACGACTGTCCAGAGGGTGATCGTTTGCATAAAATCAAACCTTTATTGGATGCGTTGGTGAAGAAATTTCAAGAAATTTATACACCTGGTAGAACATTTTGCATTGACGAGTCTGTTGTTCCTTTTCAAGGCCGTCTCCTATTCAAACAATACATTCCAAACAAGACGCATAAATATGGCGTGAAATTGTTCAAACTGTGTAGCGATAATGGATACACATGGAATATAAGAATATATGCTGGCAAAGAAAAACAAGAGAGAGATGCGTCTGTGGGAACAAATATTGTGCTTAAGTTGTCACAAGACTTACTTGATACAGGTAGAACCATTGTTGCCGATAATTACTACACCAGTCTCGAGCTAGCGAATATACTTCTTGACCATAAGACACATTATATTGGTACACTAAGAGCAAATCGGCGAGGCAATCCAAAAGAAGTTATTCTGAAAAAACTAAAGAAAGGCGAAATTTTTGGGCTAGAAAATGGCAGAGGTGTGTGTGTGCTGAAGTGGAAGGACAAGAGAGATGTCCTTCTTCTGTCCACTAAGCATACCACCGAAACCGTAGATGTTCAACGACGTACTGGTATTGTCAAAAAGCCACGAGCAGTGATGGAATACAATGAAGCCAAGTCGTCGATTGACCAATCTGACCAGATGGCAAGCTACCATTCACCTGGAAGGAAGTCTCTAAAGTGGTATCGAAAACTTGCCATTGAGTTCCTCTTGGGCACAGCGCTTGTAAATGCACACATAGTTTATAATCTGCTAGCAAACAAAAAATTGAAGATTCCAGAATTTAGAGAAGAAGTAATTAGGTCTCTTTTTACGGATCACGGCGATGCAGGGGAACTTGATGTACGTCAGGAAAAAATAACCAAGAAGACAGCCAAAATCCATACATTGTGCAGGAAAGAAGGTCAATTTGACAAAGTGAGAAAGTACTGTAAAGGGTGTTATGCCAAGAAATTGCGAGGAGAAATAACTAAAAACTGCGTGAAGAAAGTTGTAACTTTCTGTGGAGTGTGTGACGATCAGCCACATTTTTGTCTGAACTGTTTCAATACCACTCATGCAAAGTAAAATGAACCGTTATTTTGTTTATACAAGTGAATCTAAGCTTTTTTGCCCTATGTCTGTTACATTTTGTAGTGTGATTTGAGTTTGAACAATAAAAATGCATATGACAAATCTGGGTAACTTTTTTCATCAAATCAAACAGATATACATGAATTCGGATCAATACCCTAGGCCCGTATGCCATAGCGGTCGAATTGCTCGCTTATACTGATTCTGAGTTCGACCGCTGGCACGCAGAGAATATAAACGTAGCACCGTACGATAGCGGTCGTATACGACCGCCGTGGCAGAATAGGATACATATTGAGCGGTCGTCCGCGCCCGCCGTGGCAGTCAACCTGTTAAAAAACTTTAATAGCCGTCAGCCTGAGTACACAAGAAGCTAAGAGTCTAGGGCTGGAAGCAATAATAAAGAAAAGTATTGTGGATATGAACAGTTTGCCCTAGAAGGACTGCTCAAGGGAACGACAGAAATCATACTAGCAGCAATCCAGGTAGAGGCTCATTCATCTATAAGGGGTATCAAAAGAAAACAGTCACCAGCCATTCCGGCAACTACTGAAGAAGAGAAGATCAAGCGTTTAAATAGAATCAAGAGCACAAGCAAGTGATACCAAATTAGCACGATCTTTTCTTTCTTTATTATTAAAGTATAATTTACGTATAAGAACACACTTTATAGAGCACAAGCTGTTGCTCTTTAAGAAAATTACTCCATTACATTTGATCCACTGAATGTAGATTTGTTAAACACTGGTCAATTGTAAATTTTAGCCTTGCAGTACTGCTCAGATTTTGATGAAATTTTGACTCAAGGACGATGAAGCTTTGTGGTTTTTGAAAACTGAACCAGTGGCGGGGAGCTACGAGCAAAAACGAAAAAAACAAAGTTCTTCAAAGTTCATTGGTCCCATTCTCAGGAAGTTCTTTGTAGGCACCGAAAATTGGGTATGATGGGATACAGAGGATGATGAAGGTATAACCAGTCCGAACTCAAGACAAGAAGTACCTTTATCTAAGTTCGCATTCGAGAGTGAGTCATGGTCACACGTGTTACGCCAAGATTATAAATCAAATTTGAGTGTATTTAAATTAGTCGCATTTCCTAAATAGTATAAACAATCTTAGTATTTGTGTGTGTAATATTTCAATGAATAGCTTTATATTGCAAGAATTATGGCCTCAAGTTTGCAACTTGTGCGAAAAATATAAACAACAAGCAAAATCTTTCAGAAACCATAAACAAAAAATTATTACCCTTATTTACTTTGGACTTGCAGGAATTGCGCACCAAGTGATTTCGTGGACTATAAAGATTTGGTCCTGAAGGTTCAATACTAGATTGGAACAGTCGCGTGTTCTTTTTGTTCCTTTCCTGAACAATTGTCTAATGAAGTTCATAGGGTTTGTAAGCCTCAGAACACCCTCTTTTACAATGCAAGTAGGTTGAGTCTTCTTTTTCTACGCAGCGCGGTCGTCCGCCCATAAATTATTACGTTCGGCACAAGTTGGCCCCTCCGAGGATAAAGTTAGCTACGAATAAATATAACAAAGAAAATTGATCAAATTAGTCAAACACGTTCAGACAATTAAAATTTGCGTATTTATTTATTTTTGTACAATTTTAGAAATTATGCTACCCCTCGGTTTTCAAAAAGTCGTGGAGGCATATATGCTAACACAAGGTCATCTCTTACCGATGGATGGCTCTCCCCACATCCTATGATCAAAATTCCTAAGGGAGCATATAATCGAAGCTATGTACACATATGGCGTGAATGACGATCGACGGTCCACATTCAGTCGAGCAGCAGAGGCTGACTGTGATACGCTTGCATCAGCAGAACCGCGAGGCGTATGATTGACCAGCGAGGGTCGGAAATATCTCTCTCCTGAAGTTTTATGGATAAATGTACATTGAAATCTATGATGATCTAAGCTTACGTAACAAGTTTGAGATACTTACCATACCACTTCACAATTCCAGTCCACACATTTTTTCAAAAATGATTTTTATTTTTCGTCCCTCTCATAGGAGTACATTTTCGTTAAAATTTTATCAAGATCCGGCCGGTACCTTTCAAGTGATAGTGCAACATCCCAAAAACAATATCTCATTAATTGAAATTTTTCGCGATTACAATACAGCCACGCCATTTTCTTAAACTCCAGCTACCACGAAGGCCTAAGGCTTAAACCCCCATGGGGTACCGTGAGGCTATAGGGAGACATACAGTGGAAAAGGGGGAGACGCCACACGGACTCTAGCGAGGGAACACGTGTGCATGAGGTATACACACATTCTGGCCCCACCTATGGGATCCGCCAGGTGGTACCTCCGCGACGACAGTCAGAGACCATCTACCACCTACAGACAATCACAACATCCGTAGCTAAGACAAAATTTTCTCTTGGGACGGGATTCGAAGCGCATGGCGACTGATCACTAGACGAAGCTGAAGTAAAATCGATCATTTTCATGCCTCATTGCCACTCGAGATTTCAAATAGTATGATCGATACGTGTTAGATACACTATATTTGAAAGCTTCTAAAAATTAGTCATGCCAATCCCTCTAATTTTTATCCGGTTTGCCATTGGGACTGATCTCCAGACATCTTTTTCGCATCTTACGTCTAATCTAATCAATCTGAGTCCGCATCTGCCTCGAAGGGTGAAGACGTCCTCCCCTTCCTAGCCCCACAAACAAACGAATCCCGGCCCGCTTTTAACGTAATAAAATACTTTTCGCTCGTAGTCAAATTACTTGGAGAGAAAGAAAACGAGAAATTCAATTTCTGTCCCGACAAAAGGGAAAGATACTTACGTTTCTTGATAAAAAAAGGACAGAGGGTTGCTTGGCGTAGCTAAATTTTATAAAAGCTAACTGTTGTAGATAAAAAAATGTCGAAATAGTCGCAAAGGTACAGGAAATTACGTGGGTCTATGGTCTATGAAATGTAGTTGAAATATGTCGCTAAAACCTGGATCATATATAGAAATTAGCTATCAGTCCGCGGCCTCGCGCACATGGATTTTGGTCTTGACGAAATAATTATTTATTTTCCTGCGGTAAAAGTGAGAAAAAACACATTTTCATGGCAATAATTACAGTAATAGTGGACGCATATTGTTATTAAAAAAAGTTACTAAAACATTGTACAACAATGATGGCAGAGATGGAAACATGACAGATTCTATTCAGTTCGTCGAATAGGTTATGAATCATTAATTTACCCGAAATTAATTATAGACTTTGGCGGTTTTTTTTTTCAATGGCCTGCCATTGTAGCCGATACTCCTACACTCTCAAACCGTCTTTATAGGCGCGTACCAGGGGCGAGTTCAACAAATGACTGTCTCATTGAGCCAAATTCAAATATTTCAATGTCGGCGTGTCCACCTCAACTGCATATATTAGATATGACTGCCGTCTTTTAGCCACAACTTTTAAAAATCGGTGAATGTGCCACACATCATTAATTGCACTTCCACCGTTTCCAAAGTAAATGTACAAAAAGGTACAAAAAAAGTGGTGGAGTCAACTTGGTGGAGGTTCATGATATCTTACACTCACTATTAAAAGTATAGAGACTTGAATATCACAAAAGGTTATGACAGCAAAGGTAAAGCCTGAATACCACAGTACTGCACGGGTATTATGTATCTTGGAAAGTGACATTATGTCGATTTTTTTGACATTGTCTTGGTTCTTTGTAACAATATGTAGGTTTTTATACAAGACGTTACTTTAGCACTGGCTGATGGATACGTTGTGAATTCGTTTTGTAGTTCTATGTGTTGCCTAAACCTCATGATGTTTGGCTCTGATGACATGTAAAATCTGCTTCAGAGATGGCGTTACTGGAGATCTAACATGTAAGCTGTATACTATAGCTAGAAGGAAATTGCAATGCATAGGTGCATAGTGAGAATTTGTATGCTAATAATATGTGCTGATGATAATTCCATTGGATTCTTGTATCAAATACCCTTACTTTGGATTCAAAGGAAGAAATTAGTTGCGCCTCCACTTTTTATCATCCATTCTGGAAATTACATTTGCAAATTTGCTGAATTTAAAAAATGAAAGATATAAGAAATAATTATATTCACTGTGCACTGTCGAATTACAAGTCATATACCTGTTAACAGTAAATGCACACAACGCTGGGATGATGGTTACTTCCCGTAATTCTCCTTGAAGTTTTTGAGAACACAAAACGTGAGAAATCGTAATCTATAATTTTGAACATAACTCAGAAATGACAATATATGAATAAACTGTCGAGCACAGCTAATAGATATACTTCATTGGCAGCATATTCAGTAATGATTTTCTCACACAGCAAATATCACTGATTCTATACACATGCAGATGCGATCTTGCTATTTAACCAACTTCCTTCTCAGAGATGCAAACTACAGACAACTCGGTCTCACAAAACATATGCAACAAAACAATATGTGTATTTGAGTAATTCATCCACAGATGGACCTCACAAGAATCCTAGTGAGCAAACATGGAATGACTGCTTGCACCCTAAAAACTACCTAGTCTGCAAAATCACATTTTATAGTTTTTTTATGACGTTTTATATGTTTTTTACATAATACCCGTGCCGTGGAAGGAGAGAGTCTATTTAAACTAGTTTTTAAATATAAGCTATTTCTTCACAGGGCTTCAGGGAAAGCTCTATTGTGTACTGCGCAATCGAGTTGAGTATGAATGAATTTCAAAAGTGCTCATAGGAATAAATTCGTTTGGGGTTCTAAGTGGATCCAAGTAGATCTGAGGCAATCCAGTACCGCAATCATGAAGAATTTTTATGGGTATATAAAGACATCCGAAAAAATTCATTAAAATATTAGTGGAGGGGTCCAAGGATTCTCAAGAAGATGGAAAAACAGCTGAGTGGTTTGGCGAAGGTCTATCCGACTCCTCCGTATCATTTCCTTAACAGAAATCCTTAAGCCACAATTACTGGTGGTTTGACAGAGCTCTGTACATCGAGAACTGGCCTCTATAATTGCTCCTATGTATTGAGAGTGCTCAGCAATTTAATTGAATATTTATCTCTTGAACAAACAAAAAGTGGTGTAGAATTAACGCAAAAATCATCTAAAATCTCTCGTTACCTAGACAATAGGAAAATCTCATAGGTAACATCACAAGGGCACCTTATTTTTCTGAAAAAAATCGAAAAGACATGTTGCTAAGTAATATTTTAACAAGATTCATGAGCGCTGGAGGCATCAAAAATCCGAGTCGAAGACAAGGACTTTTGTACCTGCACGAATAGTTTTTGTTACAAACATATTACTTTGCATTGCGTTGTATTGATTTCTTTGCACGGAAAAAAACTAAATGCCCGAATGGCATTGACAATACTATTCCATGAGTAACAGGTTATTCTGCATACACATAGCTTACAATTAAAGCATTTTTCCAAAGTACCTGCAAATCCCTTCGTTTCTCATTACGTGCTTCCCTACTAGACTTAAAGATAATATCTTTTAAAGTATCAAACATTATATTCCACTTGATATTATTTCTGCAACGGTATTCCAAATTGTCTTCGCAACGAGTTCTTTGTAGTTTTCACCGTTTTATTTCTTCATACTCCACGCCCAATCATTCAGGATTAGGTTTAGTTGATCTAAACTGTTTCAGTATTGACGTATGGGTTTTAACGGTATTTATTGTATGGTACTTTTTTCGCAATCGGCATATCAATACGACCCCTGCAAGGAAGACTATTGTAACTCAATTTTGGAACTAGAAGATTTTCTGATGAATTTCCTTGTCAGAAAAATGATGCTCTCATCAAAAATATGTTGCACATTGCAGTAATCCTTGTATATAGAAGATTGTAAATGGTAGTACAATACAAACCTAGCGGATATGAAATGAATTATTGAGATATCACAGTATTTTTCAATCAAATGGTAGAAAAAAACTGACATTATATTCATCTTCGTGTTCTTCACTATAATCGCTCTGAACTACTGTACTTTCAGCACTGTTAATATTATGTCCTCTTTGTGTTTTCTTATCCTCTTTGGCTTTTAGAGAAAAATTGAAAGCAGTTAAGCCCCAGGAATGCTAGGAAGACTGTTTGCTTTTGATTTACGTAGGTCAAATGAACCATTTAATTTTCTAGCATCTGCTGGAAGCAAGCTTATGTACAGTAAAGGTAGTTCCTGAAGCGTATTGGTTTGCGGTTTCATTCTCCGATAATTTTCCTTCGATTTGAGATCATCAGCATAGTTACTCTTATGTTTCATTACACGCGGCACGCCTGAGGAAAAATGAACTTCCTTCATCTTATTTACTTTCAGTTCTTCTCCACAATCGTCTTTGTTCCAATTTTCTGATTTTACCTTTTGTTTAACTACTAATGGGTCCACGACCAACCGCAGACAGTGCTGTGTTGGGCTCTTTAGCTCTCATCAGTACGGTACAGGCCTGTAAAATAGATTTGGCTCAGAATGAAAAGCAAACACGCGAGTGTCGTCTTAGCAAGACCCGAGGACTGTAGTAGTTGAATTCTCTGTTAAACTTTTTTATTTCATAGGCATGAGAGAAATAGACTGTGATGCGACAAATCCCAATGCATAACGTGCAGAAGAGGATGCTATGGTGGCACCTTTTTGTTGTGTTAAAAGAATTAACTACCTATGGTAGTAGAAAATAAAACTATTGATGAACCAAACTAGCATGAATTTCAAGGTTCAGCAACTCCATTTAGCTTCCTTGCATTTGCCAGACTAATTTTGGTTCTTGAATTCATTTTGGTTCGCTTTCAAAAATTGCCCCTTTCATACGTTTGTTACTTGAAACGTTTTCGGTATTAATTGCCATATCCTCAAACTATTCCGCGAAAATGATAGTAAGTCAGACAGTAAGTCTAACAGTAAGTTCGGCTTTCTGTGACTTTTTGCATCGAAGACTGAAGTAAGTCAATTTGATACAGCTTTCACGGAAGCAATGGCCACTATTATACTTACTATATGACTGAGACGATTAACTGGTTGCCTATAGTTTCATAACTGAGATACCATATTCTTACCCCAAAGAGAACCCGACAAAGTCTATCGATACCATATAGTAGGCCAAGAGTAAGGATTTTAAAGTTTGGCAAACGGATCTCCAACATCGGGGTATCGGTGAGGGGAAAGCAAAACATGGCTGGTTTCATTCATAAAATGCCAGCGGCGTGCGGTATTTTATAAAAGTTTGGGATTATTTCATAATTGGTTTAAATTTAGTAAACTATACGTTTATGTTTCACTTTAAATTTGGGAAGTATCTCATAATAATAAATAAAGTCTCGGGTAAACTCAAAAATAGCTCTCTACAGTCTACACCATGTAAAAAAACACTTGAGTCTGTTTCTACACTTCAACAAACGGAAAAATGTCTACTCACTTCCCAAAATTGCCACAATTCAAAAAATCATGATAACTGCGCGATTTAAAACCTAATTTGAAAATCAAGCTAGCGTTTTTGTCAAAGCCGTAAATAAAATATATTTTTCAAATACAAATAGATACTTAACGTGGTTTTTTACCTTGAGAATATATATATATAGGGTGACTTTGAAGTTGAGTCATTAATTTTCAGATAATGATTGTATAAGGAAGATAAATCAAATTTTTTTTTTTAAAAATAAAAAAAAAAATAATAAAAAAAATTTACCTTGTTTAATAAAGTATCCTCCCGGCAAGTATTTCAGTGCGGACCTGTATTTGATCGTGAGGTCTTGGAGCACCGGCATGCCGTCCCCTGTGAGGTCTTAAGTCACCTGATTCACGAACCGGTTGTACTACATTAACAAAGGCACAAGGGGTTGGTTGCACTCGATTGGGAAACCGATCCGCATAAACATGTGCCATTTTTTATTTCGTTTGAGCCACACAACAGACACCACTATTCACTCACGCGTTACCGACTGACACTGACTGTATAGTGGTATAGTGTATACAACTGAATAAAATAATTGTAAAAACATCGTTCCAAATTCTTTCGCTTTTTTGTTTCCGATGCGATGAACCGATAAGGCGGATTATATCCGTTGTTGCCAAACACGAGCACATAATATTATTATTGAGACAGGACGGTACTCAAACTTCTAAAGGGTTATAACTTTGTTACTTTAATTTTACCAGAAAAATGTTGTAGGAAAAAACATTTCTTTTGATCAGATCTACTCACTGTTAAAATAAATGACTCAACTTCTAAGTCACCCTGTATATTATACATCCGTGATCTTATAATATGCTCATTTACTTTAAAAAGTGCCACAAGCCGAAACATGACCAGAATTAATTTTTATTTTATAATCCGCATCTTTCTGGATTCCTATTGTTGCAATTTTGGACTGTTGATGTGGATATTTCTAGAGCATCGGTGTCGCTTAAATAGATCAAAGAACTTTAAACATATTTCATATCCGTTTAACTTATAACCTCTGTAATAAATAATACTTACATTATACAGCATGTCAAAATTACATTTCACCTATTGAATTAGCATTGGTGTTCGTCAACTTCATCATTATCATCATCGTCACTGTCGTCATCAGTTTCGCTGTCGTCATCTTGCCCTATAGTTATTATAACTGGTTCCATTTCCTCCATAAATTGATCATTTATTTTCCCAAAATTTATTTTCAATGTCCCTAACATGTTGACATAATTTCTGCCAATCATTAATGGATATTAAGGACATCGCTTACTGAGTAACTTCTTTCAGTACGGTTAAACTGAAGTTTCCAGTGGTATTGCGGCTTCTTATATGAAACTTAAGCTATATATATATGAATAAACTGTCGAGCACAGCTAATAGATATACTTCATTGGCAGCATATTCAGTAATGATTTTCTCACACAGCAAATATCACTGATTCTATACACATGCAGATGCGATCTTGCTATTTAACCAACTTCCTTCTCATAGATGCAAACTACAGACAACTCGGTCTCACAAAACATATGCAACAAAACAATATGTGTATTTGAGTAATTCATCCATAGATGGACCTCACAAGAATCCTAGTGAGCAAACATGGAATGACTGCTTGCACCCCAAAAACTACCTAGTCTGCAAAATCACATTTTATAGTTTTTTTATCACGTTTTATATGTTTTTTACATAATACCCGTGCCGTGGAAAGAGAGAGTCTATTTAAACTAGTTTTTAAATATAAGCTATTTCTTCACAGGGCTTCAGGGAAAGCTCTATTGTGTACTGCGCAATCGAGTTGAGTATGAATGAATTTCAAAAGTGCTCATAGGAATAAATTCGTTTGGGGTTCTAAGTGGATCCAAGTAGATCTGAGGCAATCCAGTACCGCAATCATGAAGACTTTTTATGGGTATATAAAGACATTCGAAAAAATTCATTAAAATATTAGTGGAGGGGTCCAAGGATTCTCAAGAAGATGGAAAAACAGCTGAGTGGTTTGGCGAAGGTCTATCCGACTCCTCCGTATCATTTCCTTAACAGAAATCCTTAAGCCACAATTACTGGTGGTTTGACAGAGCTCTGTACATCGAGAACTGGCCTCTATAATTGCTCCTATGTATTGAGAGTGCTCAGCAATTTAATTGAATATTTATCTCTTGAACAAACAAAAAGTGGTGTAGAATTAACGCAAAAATCATCTAAAATCTCTCGTTACCTAGACAATAGGAAAATCTCATAGGTAACATCACAAGGGCACCTTATTTTTCCGAAAAAAATCGAAAAGACATGTTGCTAAGTAATATTTTAACAAGATTCATGAGCGCTGGAGGCATCAAAAATCCGAGTCGAATACAAGGACTTTTGTACCTGCACGAATAGTTTTTGTTACAAACATATTACTTTGCATTGCGTTGTATTGATTTCTTTGCACGGAAAAAAACTAAATGCCCGAATGGCATTGACAATACTATTCCATGAGTAACAGGTTATTCTGCATACACATAGCTTACAATTAAAGCATTTTTCCAAAGTACCTGCAAATCCCTTCGTTTCTCATTACGTGCTTCCCTACTAGACTTAAAGATAATATCTTTTAAAGTATCAAACATTATATTCCACTTGATATTATTTCTGCAACGGTATTCCAAATTGTCTTCGCAACGAGTTCTTTGTAGTTTTCACCGTTTTATTTCTTCATACTCCACGCCCAATCATTCAGGATTAGGTTTAGTTGATCTAAACTGTTTCAGTATTGACGTATGGGTTTTAACGGTATTTATTGTATGGTACTTTTTTCGCAATCGGCATATCAATACGACCCCTGCAAGGAAGACTATTGTAACTCAATTTTGGAACTAGAAGATTTTCTGATGAATTTCCTTGTCAGAAAAATGATGCTCTCATCAAAAATATGTTGCACATTGCAGTAATCCTTGTATATAGAAGATTGTAAATGGTAGTACAATACAAACCTAGCGGATATGAAATGAATTATTGAGATATCACAGTATTTTTCAATCAAATGGTAGAAAAAAACTGACATTATATTCATCTTCGTGTTCTTCACTATAATCGCTCTGAACTACTGTACTTTCAGCACTGTTAATATTATGTCCTCTTTGTGTTTTCTTATCCTCTTTGGCTTTTAGAGAAAAATTGAAAGCAGTTAAGCCCCAGGAATGCTAGGAAGACTGTTTGCTTTTGATTTACGTAGGTCAAATGAACCATTTAATTTTCTAGCATCTGCTGGAAGCAAGCTTATGTACAGTAAAGGTAGTTCCTGAAGCGTATTGGTTTGCGGTTTCATTCTCCGATAATTTTCCTTCGATTTGAGATCATCAGCATAGTTACTCTTATGTTTCATTACACGCGGCACGCCTGAGGAAAAATGAACTTCCTTCATCTTATTTACTTTCAGTTCTTCTCCACAATCGTCTTTGTTCCAATTTTCTGATTTTACCTTTTGTTTAACTACTAATGGGTCCACGACCAACCGCAGACAGTGCTGTGTTGGGCTCTTTAGCTCTCATCAGTACGGTACAGGCCTGTAAAATAGATTTGGCTCAGAATGAAAAGCAAACACGCGAGTGTCGTCTTAGCAAGACCCGAGGACTGTAGTAGTTGAATTCTCTGTTAAACTTTTTTATTTCATAGGCATGAGAGAAATAGACTGTGATGCGACAAATCCCAATGCATAACGTGCAGAAGAGGATGCTATGGTGGCACCTTTTTGTTGTGTTAAAAGAATTAACTACCTATGGTAGTAGAAAATAAAACTATTGATGAACCAAACTAGCATGAATTTCAAGGTTCAGCAACTCCATTTAGCTTCCTTGCATTTGCCAGACTAATTTTGGTTCTTGAATTCATTTTGGTTCGCTTTCAAAAATTGCCCCTTTCATACGTTTGTTACTTGAAACGTTTTCGGTATTAATTGCCATATCCTCAAACTATTCCGCGAAAATGATAGTAAGTCAGACAGTAAGTCTAACAGTAAGTTCGGCTTTCTGTGACTTTTTGCATCGAAGACTGAAGTAAGTCAATTTGATACAGCTTTCACGGAAGCAATGGCCACTATTATACTTACTATATGACTGAGACGATTAACTGGTTGCCTATAGTTTCATAACTGAGATACCATATTCTTACCCCAAAGAGAACCCGACAAAGTCTATCGATACCATATAGTAGGCCAAGAGTAAGGATTTTAAAGTTTGGCAAACGGATCTCCAACATCGGGGTATCGGTGAGGGGAAAGCAAAACATGGCTGGTTTCATTCATAAAATGCCAGCGGCGTGCGGTATTTTATAAAAGTTTGGGATTATTTCATAATTGGTTTAAATTTAGTAAACTATACGTTTATGTTTCACTTTAAATTTGGGAAGTATCTCATAATAATAAATAAAGTCTCGGGTAAACTCAAAAATAGCTCTCTACAGTCTACACCATGTAAAAAAACACTTGAGTCTGTTTCTACACTTCAACAAACGGAAAAATGTCTACTCACTTCCCAAAATTGCCACAATTCAAAAAATCATGATAACTGCGCGATTTAAAACCTAATTTGAAAATCAAGCTAGCGTTTTTGTCAAAGCCGTAAATAAAATATATTTTTCAAATACAAATAGATACTTAACGTGGTTTTTTACCTTGAGAATATATATATATATAGGGTGACTTTGAAGTTGAGTCATTAATTTTCAGATAATGATTGTATAAGGAAGATAAATCAAATTTTTTTTTTTTAAAAATAAAAAAAAAATAATAAAAAAAATTTACCTTGTTTAATAAAGTATCCTCCCGGCAAGTATTTCAGTGCGGACCTGTATTTGATCGTGAGGTCTTGGAGCACCGGCATGCCGTCCCCTGTGAGGTCTTAAGTCACCTGATTCACGAACCGGTTGTACTACATTAACAAAGGCACAAGGGGTTGGTTGCACTCGATTGGGAAACCGATCCGCATAAACATGTGCCATTTTTTATTTCGTTTGAGCCACACAACAGACACCACTATTCACTCACGCGTTACCGACTGACACTGACTGTATAGTGGTATAGTGTATACAACTGAATAAAATAATTGTAAAAACATCGTTCCAAATTCTTTCGCTTTTTTGTTTCCGATGCGATGAACCGATAAGGCGGATTATATCCGTTGTTGCCAAACACGAGCACATAATATTATTATTGAGACAGGACGGTACTCAAACTTCTAAAGGGTTATAACTTTGTTACTTTAATTTTACCAGAAAAATGTTGTAGGAAAAAACATTTCTTTTGATCAGATCTACTCACTGTTAAAATAAATGACTCAACTTCTAAGTCACCCTGTATATTATACATCCGTGATCTTATAATATGCTCATTTACTTTAAAAAGTGCCACAAGCCGAAACATGACCAGAATTAATTTTTATTTTATAATCCGCATCTTTCTGGATTCCTATTGTTGCAATTTTGGACTGTTGATGTGGATATTTCTAGAGCATCGGTGTCGCTTAAATAGATCAAAGAACTTTAAACATATTTCATATCCGTTTAACTTATAACCTCTGTAATAAATAATACTTACATTATACAGCATGTCAAAATTACATTTCACCTATTGAATTAGCATTGGTGTTCGTCAACTTCATCATTATCATCATCGTCACTGTCGTCATCAGTTTCGCTGTCGTCATCTTGCCCTATAGTTATTATAACTGGTTCCATTTCCTCCATAAATTGATCATTTATTTTCCCAAAATTTATTTTCAATGTCCCTAACATGTTGACATAATTTCTGCCAATCATTAATGGATATTAAGGACATCGCTTACTGAGTAACTTCTTTCAGTACGGTTAAACTGAAGTTTCCAGTGGTATTGCGGCTTCTTATATGAAACTTAAGCTATATATATATGAATAAACTGTCGAGCACAGCTAATAGATATACTTCATTGGCAGCATATTCAGTAATGATTTTCTCACACAGCAAATATCACTGATTCTATACACATGCAGATGCGATCTTGCTATTTAACCAACTTCCTTCTCATAGATGCAAACTACAGACAACTCGGTCTCACAAAACATATGCAACAAAACAATATGTGTATTTGAGTAATTCATCCATAGATGGACCTCACAAGAATCCTAGTGAGCAAACATGGAATGACTGCTTGCACCCCAAAAACTACCTAGTCTGCAAAATCACATTTTATAGTTTTTTTATCACGTTTTATATGTTTTTTACATAATACCCGTGCCGTGGAAAGAGAGAGTCTATTTAAACTAGTTTTTAAATATAAGCTATTTCTTCACAGGGCTTCAGGGAAAGCTCTATTGTGTACTGCGCAATCGAGTTGAGTATGAATGAATTTCAAAAGTGCTCATAGGAATAAATTCGTTTGGGGTTCTAAGTGGATCCAAGTAGATCTGAGGCAATCCAGTACCGCAATCATGAAGACTTTTTATGGGTATATAAAGACATTCGAAAAAATTCATTAAAATATTAGTGGAGGGGTCCAAGGATTCTCAAGAAGATGGAAAAACAGCTGAGTGGTTTGGCGAAGGTCTATCCGACTCCTCCGTATCATTTCCTTAACAGAAATCCTTAAGCCACAATTACTGGTGGTTTGACAGAGCTCTGTACATCGAGAACTGGCCTCTATAATTGCTCCTATGTATTGAGAGTGCTCAGCAATTTAATTGAATATTTATCTCTTGAACAAACAAAAAGTGGTGTAGAATTAACGCAAAAATCATCTAAAATCTCTCGTTACCTAGACAATAGGAAAATCTCATAGGTAACATCACAAGGGCACCTTATTTTTCCGAAAAAAATCGAAAAGACATGTTGCTAAGTAATATTTTAACAAGATTCATGAGCGCTGGAGGCATCAAAAATCCGAGTCGAATACAAGGACTTTTGTACCTGCACGAATAGTTTTTGTTACAAACATATTACTTTGCATTGCGTTGTATTGATTTCTTTGCACGGAAAAAAACTAAATGCCCGAATGGCATTGACAATACTATTCCATGAGTAACAGGTTATTCTGCATACACATAGCTTACAATTAAAGCATTTTTCCAAAGTACCTGCAAATCCCTTCGTTTCTCATTACGTGCTTCCCTACTAGACTTAAAGATAATATCTTTTAAAGTATCAAACATTATATTCCACTTGATATTATTTCTGCAACGGTATTCCAAATTGTCTTCGCAACGAGTTCTTTGTAGTTTTCACCGTTTTATTTCTTCATACTCCACGCCCAATCATTCAGGATTAGGTTTAGTTGATCTAAACTGTTTCAGTATTGACGTATGGGTTTTAACGGTATTTATTGTATGGTACTTTTTTCGCAATCGGCATATCAATACGACCCCTGCAAGGAAGACTATTGTAACTCAATTTTGGAACTAGAAGATTTTCTGATGAATTTCCTTGTCAGAAAAATGATGCTCTCATCAAAAATATGTTGCACATTGCAGTAATCCTTGTATATAGAAGATTGTAAATGGTAGTACAATACAAACCTAGCGGATATGAAATGAATTATTGAGATATCACAGTATTTTTCAATCAAATGGTAGAAAAAAACTGACATTATATTCATCTTCGTGTTCTTCACTATAATCGCTCTGAACTACTGTACTTTCAGCACTGTTAATATTATGTCCTCTTTGTGTTTTCTTATCCTCTTTGGCTTTTAGAGAAAAATTGAAAGCAGTTAAGCCCCAGGAATGCTAGGAAGACTGTTTGCTTTTGATTTACGTAGATCAAATGAACCATTTAATTTTCTAGCATCTGCTGGAAGCAAGCTTATGTACAGTAAAGGTAGTTCCTGAAGCGTATTGGTTTGCGGTTTCATTCTCCGATAATTTTCCTTCGATTTGAGATCATCAGCATAGTTACTCTTATGTTTCATTACACGCGGCACGCCTGAGGAAAAATGAACTTCCTTCATCTTATTTACTTTCAGTTCTTCTCCACAATCGTCTTTGTTCCAATTTTCTGATTTTACCTTTTGTTTAACTACTAATGGGTCCACGACCAACCGCAGACAGTGCTGTGTTGGGCTCTTTAGCTCTCATCAGTACGGTACAGGCCTGTAAAATAGGTTTGGCTCAGAATGAAAAGCAAACACGCGAGTGTCGTCTTAGCAAGACCCGAGGACTGTAGTAGTTGAATTCTCTGTTAAACTTTTTTATTTCATAGGCATGAGAGAAATAGACTGTGATGCGACAAATCCCAATGCATAACGTGCAGAAGAGGATGCTATGGTGGCACCTTTTTGTTGTGTTAAAAGAATTAACTACCTATGGTAGTAGAAAATAAAACTATTGATGAACCAAACTAGCATGAATTTCAAGGTTCAGCAACTCCATTTAGCTTCTTTGCATTTGCCAGACTAATTTTGGTTCTTGAATTCATTTTGGTTCGCTTTCAAAAATTGCCCCTTTCATACGTTTGTTACTTGAAACGTTTTCGGTATTAATTGCCATATCCTCAAACTATTCCGCGAAAATGATAGTAAGTCAGACAGTAAGTCTAACAGTAAGTTCGGCTTTCTGTGACTTTTTGCATCGAAGACTGAAGTAAGTCAATTTGATACAGCTTTCACGGAAGCAATGGCCACTATTATACTTACTATATGACTGAGACGATTAACTGGTTGCCTATAGTTTCATAACTGAGATACCATATTCTTACCCCAAAGAGAACCCGACAAAGTCTATCGATACCATATAGTAGGCCAAGAGTAAGGATTTTAAAGTTTGGCAAACGGATCTCCAACATCGGGGTATCGGTGAGGGGAAAGCAAAACATGGCTGGTTTCATTCATAAAATGCCAGCGGCGTGCGGTATTTTATAAAAGTTTGGGATTATTTCATAATTGGTTTAAATTTAGTAAACTATACGTTTATGTTTCACTTTAAATTTGGGAAGTATCTCATAATAATAAATAAAGTCTCGGGTAAACTCAAAAATAGCTCTCTACAGTCTACACCATGTAAAAAAACACTTGAGTCTGTTTCTACACTTCAACAAACGGAAAAATGTCTACTCACTTCCCAAAATTGCCACAATTCAAAAAATCATGATAACTGCGCGATTTAAAACCTAATTTGAAAATCAAGCTAGCGTTTTTGTCAAAGCCGTAAATAAAATATATTTTTCAAATACAAATAGATACTTAACGTGGTTTTTTACCTTGAGAATATATATATATATATATATATATATATATATATATATAGGGTGACTTTGAAGTTGAGTCATTAATTTTCAGATAATGATTGTAGAAGGAAGATAAATCAAATTTTTTTTTTTTAAAAATAAAAAAAAAAATAATAAAAAAAATTTACCTTGTTTAATAAAGTATCCTCCCGACAAGTATTTCAGTGCGGACCTGTATTTGATCGTGAGGTCTTGGAGCACCGGCATGCCGTCCCCTGTGAGGTCTTAAGTCACCTGATTCACGAACCGGTTGTACTACATTAACAAAGGCACAAGGGGTTGGTTGCACTCGATTGGGAAACCGATCCGCATAAACATGTGCCATTTTTTATTTCGTTTGAGCCACACAACAGACACCACTATTCACTCACGCGTTACCGACTGACACTGACTGTATAGTGGTATAGTGTATACAACTGAATAAAATAATTGTAAAAACATCGTTCCAAATTCTTTCGCTTTTTTGTTTCCGATGCGATGAACCGATAAGGCGGATTATATCCGTTGTTGCCAAACACGAGCACATAATATTATTATTGAGACAGGACGGTACTCAAACTTCTAAAGGGTTATAACTTTGTTACTTTAATTTTACCAGAAAAATGTTGTAGGAAAAAACATTTCTTTTGATCAGATCTACTCACTGTTAAAATAAATGACTCAACTTCTAAGTCACCCTGTATATTATACATCCGTGATCTTATAATATGCTCATTTACTTTAAAAAGTGCCACAAGCCGAAACATGACCAGAATTAATTTTTATTTTATAATCCGCATCTTTCTGGATTCCTATTGTTGCAATTTTGGACTGTTGATGTGGATATTTCTAGAGCATCGGTGTCGCTTAAATAGATCAAAGAACTTTAAACATATTTCATATCCGTTTAACTTATAACCTCTGTAATAAATAATACTTACATTATACAGCATGTCAAAATTACATTTCACCTATTGAATTAGCATTGGTGTTCGTCAACTTCATCATTATCATCATCGTCACTGTCGTCATCAGTTTCGCTGTCGTCATCTTGCCCTATAGTTATTATAACTGGTTCCATTTCCTCCATAAATTGATCATTTTCCCAAAATTTATTTTCAATGTCCCTAACATGTTGACATAATTTCTGCCAATCATTAATGGATATTAAGGACATCGCTTACTGAGTAACTTCTTTCAGTACGGTTAAACTGAAGTTTCCAGTGGTATTGCGGCTTCTTATATGAAACTTAAGCTTTGCCCAAGCTAATTCTATTGGGTTTAGCTCGCATAAATAAGGAGGTGTTCTTAGAGGAGTATGTCCATGTGATCTTATGATCCGATCAACTACATAATTTTTGGTTGTCAGGAGGCTTATGAAGTAAGACCAGATCGAACAAGTCAAATTTTCTGGCAGTTGCCTCATGATTTATGCCTATAAAATATTTTATTGTATAGTTTGATATGTACATGCATGTTTTGAGTCATAAGTACCTTTCTTTGTCAACCAGGCCATTATATCTTTTTTCGAAGATGATTTTGTCGAGGTTTTATCTTCCTGTACGGAATGATATGGAGCATTGTCAAATACTATTACCGAATTGGCAGGTATATTCGGGAGGACTTTTTCGGTGAGCCAGCGTGTGAAATTTTCCCGATTCATCTCACCGTGGTAATCGTCTGCAGCTAATCCCGCCTTAAATATCAAACAGGCATTGTTAACAAATCCATTTTCTGAACCTGCATGCACTATAATGAGTCGACCTAAAATATACTCGTACAAGACGATTATATAATATGTTACAAATCAGAGTTAAATTTAACATATATATAGCATTTTTGCTTACCTGTAGAACCTATACTACTTATTACACCCGAAACAGTTTCGCTCTGCCAGCATCTTTTGAAAGTCAAGTCATTGTCCACCCAGGTTTCGTCCAAATAAACAATATTGCGCCCTTCTTCACGATATCTACGTATTTCACGGATGTACGTTATTTGTACCTCCATTGCAATATATTAGGCCTCTCCGTCAAAACTTTTCTTTTATTTTGACATTTGCGCCAAAAAAAAACCATTTGATTTTAATAAACTCCTGAGTGTTTCCCTAGAATAGGGGAAATTTGAGTCTTCTCGCGTCTTTTGTAATAACTTCCTAGTTGTCGGGACAACTTTATATTCAAGATAAAATCTGTTTATCAAATGTCTAATAATCTGAAAATCAAAATCTTCATCTTTCTCAACAAGAGACTGACGCGGTCTTTTTTTCCCGGGACTGGATAACATCTTATTGGGGTTATTTTCTAGTCTTTCTTTATCTTCGTTATGAATTTTCCTAACAGAAGATACTCCGACTCCGGTATAAAGGGACACCCTATCAAGCTTACGTTTAAGCCGCAACTGGAGGGAATTGTTTGCCGCTTCCTCATCGCAAACCCTTTAAATAATCATCAGAATGTTAGCTTAGCATTTCCTTGTTTTTTATTTATGTTCAGACTCAGTCGTCAAAAACTACAATTATTGCATATTATTATTACTAACCTATAAACATTCGCAATCACTTCTCTTGTTTGGCTATGAAGCGTCTTTCCGCGAGTAAATTGGTTCATTTTAAAAAAATAATACTAAAACGAATAACAATAACAAATAACAAAACACTAAACTATTCAAAAACACACAGCACTAAACATACAAACTTAATAAAACAATAAATAGTTAACAATAATAGTTGTAAAACTCATACACGACAATCAACGGAGATAAAACCTACGCCACTGGACTTTTCAATAGTATGGATATTCTAAGAAAGGAGCAAAAAATTGTCTGGGACGCTACCCAATAGGGAGTCGAATTTTCTCATGGCGACAAAACATGTGAGGATATCCGCCAATCAGATTCGTTCAGGCGGTGTCCAATATACCTTTCGGGTGGTTGTTGCCAGCTCAACCGATGTCGATAAGATCTTTGGAAAAATGTTTACTTATAATACGATTCAGTAGTAAAAAATAGTTATTAAATACAAATAGAGCTAACAACACATTAAAATACTCTGTATTTTGAATTATTATTTTTTGGAATTGTGAAAAATCGATTTTCAAATCATTGAAATTACTTCATTATTGCTTTTTTGTAGTTAAATTTGGCAATATCGAATATTTTCGGTCGCATTCCTTTCGCTGTTGCAGATCCGTTTGCCAAACTATACTATAGTCTTCATTGCAGGTGTCGAAATAGTCAAATAAACACTCATTTTCTCTACATAAGATGGTTAGCACTGTTTAAAAACAATATTACAAAATTTATTGACAATAAAATCCGGCAAATTGTTTAGAGTCGTTTTTTGGTGTCCTAGGAGACCATAGTTACCTGTTATTATAATTATGCTGTCACTCACTTTTTCCATCCAGAAACCATTTGTAATTCAAAAATGGGACGCTTTCATGAAAAATTATCGGTAATTTTGATGCACTTGTGTAATTACTTCCGAAAAGATCTCTTGCTGTACTATCCTAATGGAAAAAACCTGTACCATCACAATGTTATCAACATTTTTTTATTTACTAGGAATGAAGTGCAAAGTAAGGGAAACGAAATCAAGCCCGCGTACGCCATGTATGTTTCACAGCTCACAATCGATCTGTCAAACAATAATAATAGTATCAACAAAGCAGGAGCTTGCTTAAATATGTTGTTTTTTCCGTTCCAAAATGTCTCAATCCTCTTTTTTCAAAACTCGTTCTAAATTCAAGAGGACCTGACAATAGTGACAGCTCAGTGACAAAAAGTGGTAAGAATTATAATCGACATATCGCATGCAACACGGATTTCTGAATGGGTACAAGAACACCACTGTGCTTAACCGTTCCGAATGCGAAATTCGAGGACCCACCCCCTGAAACCTTACAATTTTCAATTATCTGGTATGGAAGATGAGAGCTGTTAGACTTTGATATTAGTCAGCACAGTATTCGCCGGAAGCAAAGTGCACAGTGGGGGGAATTAAATCGATCGTCGAGCACACAGTCGACAAAATGGGAAACCTTGTCGGCCCGATAGTGGAATATAGGCGTGGTCAATATGGTGAAATCTATGTCATATGTGTCATTTCAGTGTCATCATTTGTCAAAACAAAGGAGTTTGAAATTCAAATTGTCTTCAACCTCGAACCGACTAAACGTCTGTTATTTTCATTGGACATCCGTATATTTTTATATTGCACCTGTCAAGCACAAATATTTCTGTCCGACATCTTTTAGGTAGAGTTGTCATGGCACAATAAGCGAATATCAATCATGGTTCTAATATATGTGAATGTAATCTAAAAAACGCAAACGTCGGTACAGTATTAAAATTAAAGGCTACCAAGCCAAAGGACAGAGCAGCGATTTCTCGATGTACATTTGCACCTGTCTTGCAACACACCGTGTACCGTTGTAGGAAACACCTAGCGGAAAGCAATTTCAGCGGCAATAACAAACAACTGCATATATCCATTAGTCCTGCTGAGAAGTTGGGAACAGTAAGGGCGTACGCTCAAAGCGCAACCATTATTGCATATAAACAAGCTTGCGGTGTTCGGAGCAGGTCGGACGACCCAAGTTATTCGGAGGTTAAGTTATCAGCAAAGTTTACCACCACCTATACGTGTGTATGCTCCAGCTACCACCAACCGGAAAACTTGGGGCTGTTATATGAGAAAAGTCGGACGGTTCGATTTGTGCACGGACAGCGGTCTGGAGTTGAGCCCGCTAATAGACGGACTGTGTGCGTGAAGGTGGACAACCCCACAGCAAATCGAGCTTGTTGACTCAACATTTTTCGATTAAACAAATACAAGAATGCATATACTAAACTCGACAAGGATTTATCAAGACGGAAGGCTAATTTTGTAACGGCAAACTAACCCGTGATTAAAGGACAATGAGGTTAATGTTACAGACTTATAAAGTGCAAATGTATAAGATACCTAGTGTATGGTTGGTAATTGCCATATCAAATACCAATTAACACCTTTTTCCATGGAATTGCAACTGTTTTGTGCTGATTACAGCTGTATAACGACATTTGCCTTATATTTGTTTTATATTATTGTTCTATCTGGCATACTTAGCACTGGTATACAAATACTACAACCACTTACTAATTCATAGTCAGATGAAAGACGTGGCTGCCAAATGTAGGAAAAATCTTCTCGCAACAGAAACGTTCCTCCACTCTGAGTTTTAAGCGAGAATACTGAAAATTAACCACAGCAGCTCCGCAACTAAAACACCCCACTTCTCTCATAAAGCCCAGTTATAAATCTTTTACGAGAAAAGAACTTAATTAATCCATTACTGTCTTATTGTTCACTATCACTGGCTTGATATTACATGTGAAGTCACATAGTTTTCCTGACTATGTATAAGATTCGTATGATCTATTTAGCTATATGAGTAAGAGATAGTTCCAAGAATTCTGTGTATCGAATTTTGGACAAGACATGGTAGTGACCTAGGTACTATCGCAATAAACAACAGCCATCTTTAAGGTAATTTCGGTAATTTAGTCTCTGAGGATCGTGGCTAGGGTAGCGAACAGTAGAATAATCCAATGTGATAATAAGAGATGAAAATTTTAAGAATCGGTTTGTGGGAACTTTTCCAGGCCATTCAAAATAGCCGTTGAGTTTAGGCTTCAAGATCTTTTTCACGGGGGATGAAGAAATGCAAAAAGTTAGGGGTAGGTTAATCGTTCAAAACGTATCTGAGTGTGGAATTTTTCGCTCTATTTACGTCGTAAACATAACACAAAGGTGCCTATATCAGTTGAATGCAAGGTAGAGTAGCTGAACTTTCACATCCATTACCTGAAAACCTTGCTGTGAGCTGTTTCTCCTAAGGAGAGTGTAGTCGAACGAATGAATTTGGACAGGCTGTAGTTGGAGTGATTGTAACGTGGCGGGCTGGAGCGATTGTATCGTGGCTGGCCGGAGGTGAGGAAGTCTATCCCTTCAGTGCATAGCAGAGCCAGGTTGAGTGCAGTCAATGGTACGGATCGTCTGTTACGATGAGGTATTGGACCTGTGAGTTTGAGCCTTGAAAGAAAGACTTTTTGTATCTGCGAAATGTTTATTTTATAGCCTATGCCACTGTCGCTGCCCATTGGTCGACACAAGTTGCAAATGTCTCTGTTATTAGAAAAGGACGATATCGCTCTCATGGTTATGGTGCATTTTGCTTGGGGTTATTTGTTTTATGCTCGGTCCATATATTTGGTCGGCATTATATTTGTATATTGAGGTTCAAATGACATGCCCATGACATGCAAGTTGTCATACTTAACATTTATACAAAACTGAAAAAAGCATCCTTTTAAGCTTACATAAGCCAACTGTACAAGTATGAAAGTAATTCCGGTGACGTGCCAAGAAAATCTTAAAAAGGGCTACATTCTGTACACACCACACCACCGGCGACATCGTATTTCTCTCTCCCTCTCTTTGTCTCTGTGCCATTGCAGCTCAGGGTGAGCCTTCGCTACAACATCACTCCGGAGCTCTTCAAGAGAGTGTTTCAGAATTTGCGCGCGCGACTAAAAGAGTGTGTCCGAAGGGATGGTAAACATTTGGACGGAATGATATTTAAGAAATAAAATCCGAAGGATTTACGAATATGTTGATAGTAATAAATATTTTGTTTTTTTGAGTCACCGATATTCCCGATTCTGCCGTCAAATTTCATCGGCAACGCAATCTGGCCTTACCAGAGGTTTCTTTCCTTTCGGCACATACTCACACACTAGTTTTTGTAGATAGGTTAGTTGAAGGTAATCTCGGTGCCTCATCATCTCAATTATTTTTGCCTTTATTATTTTGATAATCTCTGGATCTTTGTGTTGTTGAACACTATCGGAGTCAGAAAAGCTAACTACGTAAGACCTATACTAAGAAACGGTAGTAGTATTAGTAGTGGTAAAGATGCGAAGGCTTTACAACTTGGCCGCATTTCACCCTTTTTGTGACCTCGTAGTACCAACACTGTCATCTGCTGGTAACCTTTTATTGAATAAACGAGCTCCAGCGATGTAATGTACCTATCGTTAATCTTGCACTCATCTGGTGCGTCATAAAGACAATACACAACACAACATCCATGGTTTGTAATTAACTCCCGAGGCGGAGATTCGAACCGGCAAGCCTCCGGTCAACGGATCGCTAGCTGAACGTGCTAGCTACCTAGCAACCGAGTCTCTTAAATCCTGACCCATACTGCGTTTCGTTGAATTTCCAAGTATTACTACATGGCTCCTGTTTACATATACAGGGTGTTTCAGTTTATTGTTGCATAACTTTAAGATTCGATAGAACTTTTAAAATTAAGCATAAAGTCTATATAAACATGGGTCGAAAAATGCGTGGCTTCCGAAATACAGGGGTTTAAATTTACTTTCTAAAATAGTCTTTTTTTCAAATATTTCGAACAATATTTGATGTATAACAGTCAAAATTGGTATACAACGGTTTTTTGGTACGACAAAACGAACCATGGGCATAGTTTTACTGTAGCCGCTAGAGGGCGCTCTCTACTGTACCTATAGTGTATTAAAATGACCGAAAATTTATTCTTAGTGCAATTTTTTGCTTTTTGAATAAAAAAACTGATTCTTCGCAGTTTTCAACATAAGAAAGCTCTCTTGTGAATTTTCGTTATAGTTAGCCGTTTTTGAGATATTTTGATTTTTAAGGTTCGATGCATTTTTAATCATTTATGATAAAATAACGTTAAAAAGTCAGTATCTCGATAATTTTTAGAAGTAGGCTGTGGCTGCAAATATTATTGAAATTGAAAGCAGAATAAGGTTAAACGTCAATTAGTTGACAGCTAGTTTTGTTGTCTGTTGAAACCTGAAACGTTTTTTTGCAATTGTGAATGCACGAAATTTAGTTCCTTTTACCTGTTCTTTTTGTAAGTTTTATAAAACTGCCATTTTTATTCTCCAATCAAGAGTTAGCGGATATTTATTTTGTGTATGGCTCTGTAAATGGAAAGATTGGAAGATTTCCAAGCAGACGACATCCAACTCGCTCAGTATTTGTACGAGTGCATCGCCAAATAATTGAAAATGGTTTTGGAAATCTCCAAAGGGATTAAAACATAAATGTTCGTCAGCGCAGATTTACCCGTATGATTCTGCGTGAGTTTGATAGAGATCCGACCACAAGTGTTAGTAGAGTTTCTGGTGCCTTGGGAATTTCAGCAAGCCATGTCCACCGTGTTCTTAGAAATGACCATAGACGTCCTTACCATTTGCAACCTGTGCAAGGAGGCAGGACGAAGAATTACATTTTGTCAGTGGATTCTTGATAGAACTGATAATAATAGGGACTTTTTAAGTAACGTTTTATGGACCGATGAGTCATGCTTTACTAGACGTGGAGTGGTAAATTTTCATAATCAACATATTTGGTCGCATGAACATCCGCATGCAGTTCGGGAAAGAAATTTTCAGCATGAATTTAGTGTGAACGTGTGGATTGGTATCTACCGTAATCGACTATTTGGACCCTACCTTTTGCCTGCAAGGTTAAATGCTGCGACCTTCTTGGGATTTTTAAAAGCTGAACATGCAAATATGTGGGATGATGTTATGTTAGATTTAAGAAGAATGGCCTGGTTCCAGCTTGATGGTTGTCCAGCTCATTATTCGAGAATAGTTAGAAACTGGCTGGACGAAAATTATCCAGAAATATGGATCGGCCGTGGAGGACCAGTCGCCTGGCCTCCACGATCCCCTGACCTGATCCATTAGATTTCTTTGTGTGGGGATTTCTAAAAGAAAAAGAGTACCAGACTCCCGTAACCACAAGAGATATGCTAATAGACAGAATCAGGAATGCATGTGATGAAATAAGGCCTTATTTGAACAATGCTATACCACGTTCGATCATTCGTAGATGTGAATTGTGTATTGAACAATTGGGTTTACATTTCGAGCAACTACTTTAGATTTTGTATGTTTGTCCTAACTATCCAATAGCATTTTAGTTGTAAATAATTAATTTAATTTGTTAAAAATAATATTGGACAATTAAACAAACTAGTATTGTTTTTTTGTGTTTATTTGGAGTTAGGAATTATTGCTGTGTTTAAAAACACAATCTAAACGATCATCTTGATTACTTGTAATGCCCAAATCGAAAATGAAAAAAAAAATATTATTTTCCCATAAATAATTAAAAATGCATCGAACCTTAAAATCGAAATATCTCAAAAACGGCTAACTATAACGAAAACTCACAAGAGAGCTTTTTTATGTTGAAAAGTGCAAAGAATCAGTTTTTTTATTCAAAAAGCAAAAAATTGCACTAAGAAAAAATTTTCGGTCTTTTTAATACACTACAGGTACAGTAGAGAGCGCCCTCTAGCGGCTACAGTAAAACTATGCCCATGGTTCGTTTTGTCGTACCAAAAAACCCTTGTATACCAATTTTCACTGTTATGCATCAAATATTGTCCGACATATTTAAATAAAAACTATTTTAGAAAGTAAATTTAAACACTCTGTATTTCGGAAGCCACGCATTTGTCGACCCATGTTTATATAGACTTTATGCATTAATTTTAAAAGTTCTATCGAATCTTAAAGTTATGCAAGAATAAACTACAACACCCTGTATACTGAGTGGCAAAAAGCTACGTATGTTTATTAGAATTCAATATTTTTTTATACATCGATTCATCCTGCCATGAACAGTCATAAAGTTATAAAATGATCAGGGTTTTCTGCTAAGTTTTTGTGGTGGACCAGGAGTTCTGGACGTCCCGCAGCAACCACAGAGCAACAAGACCGCCGGTTAAGACTTCTGGCTCCGAGAGACAGATTCAGTAATAATCGAGCCATCGCTAATCAGTGATTTGAAGAGCATGGAAGGATGGTTGGTATGCGTACGGTATATCGCCGAATACGACAGTTTGGCATTTTTTCTTATCGCCACATTGAGTGCTACCTCTCACAGCTGAACATCGGCATAACCGTTTGCTCTGGTGTAGAGAAAGCATTCTATGGTACCGGGAATGGAATCAGGTGGTCTTTAGTGACGAATCATGCTTCTGTCTGGGGATGGTCGATGGTCAGGCAAGAGTGAGAAGGCGACATGGTGCAAGACGTGGTCCACAATTTGACAGAGAGCATCACGGTCACCACACCGTGAGAGTTATGGTATGGGGTGCTGTTGCTTATGGTAGCAGATCATCACTAATTGTCATCAGAGGCAATATGTCAGCCCGACACTATATTCAGGACTCAGTATACTTTTCGACTTTCGTGCTGACAAAACTACATTTGCATTGTGCACACCTACACAATCTCTCCACTTATCTCTTAATGATCAAGTGCAGTAGGTTCCTCGCTCTGAACAAATGACGAAATAGGAAGGAGCTCACTACATCAATCATCCAGGTACGTACAGTGCCGACTCCATTGCCACCAACACTACTTACTATTCATGTAAGCTAACAGATTCTTAAATAAGCAAGCTCCAACGATGTGATAAACTTACTCGTTTGACTTTGAATCGATCTGGTACGTTCATATATAGACAAACACGGCATCCATAGATAAAAATGTTCAGCTCTCTTCTATGTTGCCACGTCTCTGCTTCCCGTTATAGCTTGAGCTTCGCACATCAAGAACTAGTCGGTACGACCGATCTGTTAATTTTTTGTGAGTGTGGAACAATCGGACATAAGGAGCTTCTCCCAATTATACCAAAGTACGAGTAATAGTAGTCAAATGTCAAATCTTCATTTATGTATAGCAATCGTGGTACCACGGTTATTTTTGCTTGTGTGACTGAACTAATATATAAAATTAGCTAACATATTTAAATGCACTAATCCGCATATTACAGATATTAGTTCAGTGTATCTGGGTCAATCGAATACATCTCAATCAAATCTCTGGACACTTGTCGTCTTCAGAGATGAAACAGATTCATCTAGTTAAGATTCAGTTCTGTGGGAATCCTAAAAAGAGCTCGTCTTGTACATTGGGGTCATATCACAATTTCAAAGGAGACTCCCTGATACGAATTCATAAGCTGCTAACCAGATATAGCACAAAAAGACACGTTCTTATTTTCCTAGGCATTTTCCTGTGGGTACTACACGTGTCAATAAGATTTTTCCAAAGTATACAAGAAGCTAATTATATTGTTATAGTACAGAGAAACTTCTATGAACCTGAATTTTTGTGTATTCAAAGAAATTGGGATATAAATATAATCAGGGTACATCAGAACATAAGTATGTATAACTATCCATTTTCATATTGTATCGAAGCAGCTATATACGTTTTTTTGATTAAAGATACAATAATGCTTCCTCAAGGGAAGAGCTAACATTTGCATATCACAATAAGCTCTAAGAGTTGTCATTACAGATTGTTATAGACGTCGGAGAGTCTTTTGTTGGACGCATCCTTTTAGCCTTGTAATAATAAAATTTTTTGACGCTTTGTTTTTTTGGGGGCTATATTTTAATAATGAAAAAACAATAACGACATAGGAATGCAATTTGTTTTCTCGATTTTATATAGAGCAGGGCTGAATGAAGATAGCAAACCAGCATGCTGTAAAGTACGTTTGACATTTGGAGCGTATTTGTAAAGCTCGCAAACTATTTTACACTGTCTGCAAATTACTCGAAGGTTTTCCAAAATCAGTACAGTGAATTGAACACAAATTCTCCCGTAAATTGAAGACAAATTTTCTGTTATTACACGCTTAGAAATAGCGTTACTTTACAAAGATTTCTTAGGGATTATTGTTGTTCGTCTAGCTGTTATAATGGGTGATTTTTTTGCAAGTATCTTTTTGGCAACACTGTTTTTGACAGATGACGCGTGAATCGTGTCTTGTGTCATTGTCAAACTTGTTCAGTTTGGTCTATAATTTAACCATGAATCGACTTACGAACGAACAACGCTTGCAAATTATTGAATTTTACTATCAAAATTCATGCTCGGTTAAGAGAGTGCATCGAGCACTGCTTCCAATTTATGGGCAATTTGGTCGGCCTACTGAGGGAGCTATTCGGAAGCTTGTGACTAAATTTCGAATCCAGCTTACATTATTGGACATTAAACCAACAACACGCAGATGTAGAGTGAGGACTGAAGAAAATATTGCGGCTGTATCCGCCAGTGTTAGTGATGACCGTGAAATGTCGATTCGCCGCCGTTCCCAGCAATTGGGCCTCAGTTACTCCACTACGTGGAAAATTTTGCCACAGGATTTGGGTGTAAAACCTTATAAGATACAGCTGGTGCAAGAATTGAAGCCACACGACCTCCCACAACGTTTCCAATTTGGTGAATGGGCGCTGGCAAAGTTGGAGGAAGATCCACATTTTTATCGAAAAATTGCCGCATCTGGAGTGAAGACCAGCCAGAAGCATTGCAAGAGCTACCAATGCATCCCGAAAAAATCACTGTTTGGTGTGGATTATGGGCCGATGGCATCATCGGGCCGTACTTCTTCAAAGACGAGAATGGCCGGAACGCAACTGTGAATGGCGAGCGCTACCGTGCGATGATAAACTTTTTTTTGCCCAAAATGGAAGAGCTGGACTTGGCTGACATGTGGTTTCAACAAGACGGTGCCACATGCCACACCGCACACGAAACAATGGCCCTATTGAGAGGCGACTTCGGTGAACAGTTTATCTCACGTTTGGGGCCCATCAATTGGCCGCCTAGATCGTGAGATTTAACGCCGTTGGACTATTTCTTGTGGGGCCATGTTAAGGCTAATGTCTGCAGGGATAAACCAGCAACGATTGGCGCACTGGAAGCCAATATTAAAGCATTTATTCGTGGGGCCGATATGTTGGAGAGAGTGTGCCAAAATGGGACCTTGCGGATGGGCCATCTAAAGCGGAGCCGCGGCCTACATTTACATGAAATAATCTTTAAACATTAAATTATATCGACCGTTCTATCGACTCAAATAAAGATTTAATCGTTTTTCCAAATTTTTTGTGTTTTTTTTGAAAATCAAATCCTATACCTCTTAAAAAATCACCCGTTATAAACCCTTCACTTCTGTCTTCGCCCTATTATTTTCATTATGGATCCTTTTATTCTCATCCCGAATACAGATTTTCAAAATAGAGTTATCTCTTTATTCTTATTTGCTTCAACTTGTCTAGTGTCTGGACGTTTCTCCTTCTGAATTATTTTCTTAAATTCACTGTTACTCATTATCATGAAAAACCGTCGGTTATCTTGCAGATTGTGCAAATCTTGCGCGCTTTACAACTGCAATACGGATTGCTTATATTTTCATTCAGTTCCGCTCTGTTATACCTTATAAAATCATGAAAGCTTACAATTTTCATCGAAATTCTGCATTAAAATATGGCACAAAATATCAAACCGGCCTAAAAGTATCGTCAAAATGCCTGAGAATAGATAAGGCCAGCTAAGGGAAATCTTGCTGACATTGATAACAGTCTGTTCTGAAACCTGTTACAGCATACTTCGCAATACAAATGTTAAATCTCCACTTCGACGTTTTGCCAGCTTGTCTAAAATCCAAAGAGACAAATTGGGGTATTCATATATTTAGAGCACATCAGAACCAAGAAGTAATTCAGATGTTCTCCCATAATTCTCTGCAAGTTCTCTTCACCCCATTATTTTCATTATAGGTTCCTTTACCCTTATCCGAGTACGGCTATTTGAAAAGGAGGTTATACTTATTTTCTATTCCTTCAACTAGACAAGTCGAGGAAAATCCTGCTGATACTGATACCAGTCTGTGCTAACAGCTGTTACAACATACTGCGACATACATAATATGTTAAATCTACCCTTGCGCCAGAAAGAGTTGTCATTAGTCTAAAATCCGAAGAGAGATCTTTCCTTAAATGGTACTCACTCCTCAAGGAACGTCTGTAAATGTGAGCCTTAGGCTGCGCTTTTTCATACTGACGCAGAGCAAGGTATCGCAATGGATATAATCTAGTGTATATTCAGTAGAACTGAGAAAACGATCTTCTAGTAGATTGTTTCACATTCTCGTTACGCTAGAAATGAGGAGATTAAAACCGCCTAAAACGGGGCAGCATCTTGTAGGAGAGCTCAGAAGAGAAAAACTCGTTGGTATTGCGGCAGATGGATATGTTGGGTTTGGGCGTTGAAAGCGTCGGCAGTTCCGCAAATGTATTAAACATAAAAATTAGCTGTGTAATAAGTACTTACTGACAGCCCCCCTGGAATCATTTCAACAGCTTGGAAAAATGCTTTAAGTTCCTTTGATATTCTGCCATATGATGTTTTACAGCTTCTTTTTCCTATTGAAACTATTAGAGCCTGCTCAAAGGTCTTCCATGTTCTGATGATCAGGGTCCGACTTATACAAGGCAAGGGCAATTTCAACGGGTTATAGAAAATGATGTACCGAAAAAAAGGTTTTCAATTTCGGAGTGAGCAGTTTATACCATTTTGCATTCATCAAGTTTTGATAGCACCCGTTATCAGCAACACACTGATGCAGACGACTTCTGAAGCGGTGAATAGCTCACATATATCCCAGGAAATAGCATTCAATTCTTCAAGAATCGGGTCTCTTAGTTCACAAATCGCGTATGCCACCCCACATCTCATTCTAGTGATGCAAGACATTTTTCTTAAAACATTTACTCAACGAGCACCAGTTGGAAGTTAGTCCTTTGTTGAGTATTTGCAACAATATGCAAGAAACTTGTTAAATTTTTCAATGTAATTGGTTGTTCAGTATGAATGTTGCACTCGGTCCATTTACCAAGAGCATGGTGTGGTTCTTTGGTCGGCGCTTCTGGAAAAACCTTAAATGAAAATTGGCTTTCCGTCTCTGTAATCACAACCAAAGGCAGACAACGCTGTTTCGTGCTCATTAGCAACACATCAGTCATCAAGCAGTCTTGGAGGCAGATCAACGGAAATCAAACAAGTGAGTATGGTCGTTTGAAAAATCTAACTATCTTCACCTACCAATAGTTTGCCAATGTTGATCTTCATCTTCACTTCATACGATGAAAGATAGGTAGATGTCGCACCCCCAAGACGGTCGCCCGTGGGTCCTTTGGAAGATCAAAACACCATTCTCGCTGTCCAAAATCTAATTTATTACTTTAAAACTAACTGATACATACACTTGCAACTGCATCTATGCCCCTATCGACAAGTGACATGGTTTTTAGTATTGTACAACATCCAAAAGACATAATATCCCATTTTCAAAACTCTTCGCGATAACAACACTTCCATGCTAGTGGTGTAGGGAGTAAGATGGCTCCACTACTTTTTCTTGTGAGAATGATAGTTTGAAAGATAATTAACCAAACGCCAAAACCGCCCCAGCCCTATAATGAAACCAATATGGATTTACTATTTATTACAAAGCAGTATTCTAACGGTGTTACTAGAAAGATGTCCGTTGAAATTTTTGCAAGAAAAAATTACCTACATATTCCCTGTAGTATCGTTCAAAGCCACTCAATAAACAAAACAAATAAAAACACCATCGCTGATGTCGCGGTTCCAGCACCATCGAGCGTCAAGGATGGCTCCGCGTTGCCGCCGCGGCCGCTTCCGTCGTCCAGCGTCGCGGCGGCAACCATCGAAAGCGTCGTTGGCAGCCTCGGCAGCGTCATGTCAGTCGCTCTCTACGAATCACCGCTCCCGGACCTGGTGCTCTACTCGCCCACATTCTCGGTGTTCGCCGATCGTCTTCCCACCGCGTTCCCGCCTGGCGAGCCGGTTGACGCTTGAGGACGGTCAGTGCCTCAACGGTGTAACATCATATTCGAATGGACAGCGCTGTATCGGGTTGTAACCGGAGGTTTCTTGGCTTGTGCATTGACGAGACTTCGACATTCCACTGTGTATTTGGACGATTGATGTAGTGTGCTTCTTCGAATTTCCACGTTTTTTTAAAGGTGAGGAACGCAAAACGCTTGACCATTAAGAGATAAGTAAAGAGACTGTATAAGTATCCACAATACAGGTGTAGGCTTGTCAGCATGAAAGTCATCGAAAAGTATAATTAAACATCAAAATCAAAAAAACAGGTAAGGAGGCCCGCGGGTTGAAGTGCAGTGCAGAGATGGTATTACAGGGTCAGAAAGAACGGTTAAAATAATCCAGTTGCCAGGCTTTGGCTCCCCACCACCACCACTGCTACTACTACTACTAGGTCAGGACATAGGTAAACCTGATTTGATAAGTCATCAAGATGTACTAGATATAGCAGTCTGCTAGTAAATGGAATATATTCAATATGAATTACCAACGAGTAAGTACGTAACCCTTTTCAGTAGGAAACTATCGAAAATTATTCGTATATTGTGTGTCAACCGTACGAGGACAAAGTATTGCTTCTAAACAAAAACTTTTCAAAGTTAACGATTAGTTGAATATTGTATTATGGTACCCTGGGTAGAAAATATTCATAATCGGTATCCCAATTTTGACCCACATGTCAAAGTTGTTCTTTTTCCAATCGAATACCCTAGTTTCAATTACAAATTCGGATAGACTCTTTTAAAAGAAAAATATTGATATAACATACGAATGGGTTTTGATTAGTAGGTGTTGTAAGTATTTTATCAAAATGTACTCTTTCTCAATGGAATTTATATATTTGAACATTTCTTGATTTGACTTTTTTCAAGCTTTATCCTGATATAGATCTCAAAGGGTATAAGCTATATTTAATTATGTCATCCATCAGCGATGGAGACAAAAAACGTTATAAGTTGCAACCTACCATACACCTTGATTTTATGAAATAGGTTAGGATGAAAATGTGTATAATGAAAAAGATTACACGACATTCATTACCACACCTTGAATAAACTACCTAATAGCTCAACGGAAAATACGCAAAATCTATAAGGATGTATATTAAACCTGATATTACCTTTCCTCTTTTGGAATGGCCTATCAATATGTAATAAATCACGAGGCATCCCATTTAAAAAGTTGATATGTGGGTTCAAATTGTGATACACTGTATCACTGTATAACAATATTTTAGAAATGTGCCCCTAGATGTTATATATGATAACCCACATATTTTTTTCGAACTGCTTTTGTTTAGAAGCAATGCTCTGTTCTCGCACGGTTGGGACACCCTATACATCAAGTATGTATTAAAATCAGGGAAAAGCAAGACGTTTTAGCCTTTTTCTTCACTGCAAGGCCTCTTAACTCTGACTGAAAACTGTTGACAGATGATGTTGACAACTCGCAGAAGGGAATATGTTGTCTGCTATGTCCGGAAGATAATAATTATATACGGAATCATAGTGTAGCTAATATAATTTCTGTAGGAATGAGAAAAATAATGTGTTTTATGAGAGCGGTGAACAATTCCATATATAATTAGCTCTGGGTCTCATATCACCTCAAACGAAGTGATGTTCCCTCCATAGGTCAATCGTTTTGTATCATGCACTGATTGACCCAGTTATTAGATATGGCATACTTTTCGGGATTTCTACAAAATCTTTCATGAAATGAAAAGTCGTGAGGTTCATAGCAGATGTTTGTGGTAGATCGTCATGTAGGAATCTGCTTAGGAATACTAATTCCTGCTGGTTTATACATGTTTATACATTTTTTGTTCGTTTCACTACAGTTTTACAGGAGCTTAAAGTGAAAAGTAATTATATCTGCAAACGTAACAAATGCGATATTATTTTAACAAATGTTGTATGGAATGGGGTTAATGCTGGTATCAATACACTTTACTATTTTCTGTTGGTTGAGATGACATTGAAAATTATGCCATAAGAACATCTCTCTTAAGTAAATTAATTTACAATATTATAATTATTTAAATTATTTATATTAATAACCAACCTTGGTATAAAACGCATTCGATCCATGAGTTAATAGGGATATTGAGTAATATGAGACCTGTAACTATTATGCTCAACGGACAGAGGGCCAAGTTTATCAAACAAAATCATGGCAGATGATTACTTTGACCACAAAAAGTGAGGTATCATGCTCTAAAGTGGTGTTCACAATCAACAGCTTTCTTACTCTACCTCTCTCATAGCCTCACATCAACTTGACAAAAGGACTGATATAAGCCGGATAAGATCTAAATATTCTTTGCTGGTGCTTCGTTTCAAACACTTACACTAAAACAAAGGACTTCGCCGTCTAGTACTCAACATTTCTATTCCGGAATTCATTTATTCACTTTGCAACCTCTCGCGGCACTGCTCCCTGTTTATTTTGCAACTAAACAACAGCCCAGTCATTCTATATGTATATTTGAAAGCTTCAGCTTGAGTTCTGGCAATACAGCTAGGGAAATAGAGATGTACAGGGTATTCATTTGAAAACTTCCCACCACGGATTTATCGAAAACCATTGTACAGTGATTCCCCTTTCATACTAGAGCGGCGATAAATACACAACTTAGATTTAACCTCTTTCATTGTATTTTAAACCTTAAAATACAGTTGTAAAAACCTGAAAATATACTTCATAAAATTCGTTTTTGGGAAAAAATACTAAGTAGGTACTAAAAATGTTTCTCAGTATTTTTGTTTTGAGATATTGTTTTAGATCAACCTTATATTAATGAAATAAAATAAAACAGTTCACAATAAGGGCAAACAAGATATATTGAAAAACACCATAGGTTCTAATACTTATAATAATATCAACATTATAATGGAAATAATGAATTAAGAAATACAACACATATTTTGAAAATATGTCTTTTTTAACAGGTACCTAACTTTCGTAAGCCACTATCCTCGTTAGTGTGCCAAATACCAAAAATAGTCCTCATCGAAACAGAGTACTTGAGAAATTTACATAAAACAACAACAAAATTGGATTTGGGAAACACATCTTTTTTTCTGTACTATGAACATATATAGTTTGGCACCTCACAATGATGAAACCTATATGTCCCTAATCTAGTCATTCTGTACTTCAAGATAACATTTATCTCAGCTGCAGCAAGACGCAGCCAAAAGTTTATAACTCGAAATGAGTTGGTTTTGTAGGAAACCAAATCTAGGAAAAACAACTTTCAATAAAAAATTTTTATAAAACTCCAAAACGCATGTTTTTGCATTAAACAGATAAATAATAAGAGTACATACCATATCCTAGCATCTCCATATTATCACTACGTGAAAACACTAGGCTTGAAATTATAATCCACAAAAAAAGTAAGTAAGTTGCAATGACTTACACAATGAGACTGAAAAAGCTGTAACTTGCGATGGACGAAAGTAAATGACAGTAAATGACAGTTTAAACTAATTTGTCACGATCTTGGCATAATCAAAATTAATTTATTGATTCAGATTTTACTTCAAAAATGGTTAACACACTAGCCGAAAGAGTGGAAATGATTCTAATTTATGGTGCCCACAATCAAAGTTCTGTCACGTTTAACGCCAGACATCCGGGAAATATAACTTCGCGTATGTACGATTTGGACCTTACTAAATTCACTCAAAGTAGATCTGTAGCAAATAAAAAACGTAATCATCGGAGACTTTTGGATGAAACCGCTCAAGTTGAAGTTTTGGAATAAATCCTTCATTACGTAAAATTGTTGATGCGACTGGTATTTCATTAGGCTATCTACACAGAGTTACTAAACTCCATAAATTCCATCCATTCAAAATGAAAATATTGCAACAATTAACCGAAGATGGTTTCGATAGGCGAGTTGAGTTTTGGGAACAAAGGACTGCAGCGATTAATGACGATACCATTCATGTAAAGGATATCTGCTTCAGTGATGGATGCACATCTCATCTAAATTGATTTGTTAATAAGCATAGGTGCGGGTATTGGAGCATTGAAAATCCTCTTGCTTTTATAGAAGGGGCTACCCAGTACCCCAAAAAATTAATGTATGGGCAGGCATTTTAGGAAACAAAGCAATTGAGATATTTATTTGAATATGTTGGAAACGGACACTGAACATATAATATGACAAAAATTATCAAAATCAGATAAACATACGTAGGTGTTTACCCTTTTTTATCACTCAGTATATATCCATCTCTCTTACACATACAGAGACAGCCAACCTCTAGGCGCGACAAAGGTCTGAGTAAGCTCATAGTTATACGTTCTTGAGTTTTGTCTCACTGCCTTGAAAGTTTTCGCGGCAACGTTCCATATGAATATGTCTACTTACTTGGCATGAGCAAGTGATTACAGTTTACCTTCTGTTGATATTCGGTATAAGACATAGCAATGCCTGAAGATAAAGCTACAATGTCAACGCTATGTGTTAAATTTATTGGAATATTTTTGAAAAGTGAATGTTCAGCAACGGTCTTCTGTCACCCAATGTGTTTGTGTATGAAAAACCCAGTAGTTGCTGCGTTGCAAATCGGCTTGTGTACGAGTAGTGCGCAATGTCATTTAGGGAAGGTAGGGTCTGCACATGGTACAGGTCGACAAATCCAGCTTGAGCCGCGAGATGCGCAGAAAAAGAGTGAGACGGTGAATGTCTGAGAGAAACGGTAATAGCCGACGGATATAGAAGTACAGTCGACGCAGCAAGTTCAGTTGCAGCGTGCCAATTTCTGTTATTTAATTTGACGAAAGGCTACCTATCTTACGATTTTACAATTCGCCCTTCATAGACAATTCCTTACGCTTACAAACTACACCGAGAGAAATTGATAAAAGACATTCGAATTTAGCAAGTCACTAGAAACTTACGGAAAAGATGTTGGGATGCAATTCTTTCATTAAGGGATTGATTGATTACTAAATTGCTTGATGGTGGCATATACATTGAATAAAGCTGAATAGGGGGGATAAATCTTCATAAAAAACGCGCCTCAACTTTTCTGAGCCTAATGTTTAGATCTTTTCAAAAAACTGTAAATTGTATACAAGGATGTTGCAACCCTATATCCTTCATAATGTCCTATAATTTATGTGATATGAACTGCTCTAAGCTTAATTTCTCAAATGAGAAAAGAAAAATTGATTCTAACTAAAAAGCATGACACAAAAAAGCTTCAGGTGGGGGTTTTGAACCCTGAAGGTTCTGTTATCAATTTCGAAAATTTTAAAATGGATCAACAGTTTACTAACCAAACTATCAGCACCTTTAGATAATTTTACACATATCTCACAGCACTGAATCTGCAAACATTTTCATTTATCATCATCACCCTCAAAGATTGATGTACGTCTTATCTATCACTGTCAGTTTGATTTAAATTGATAACGAATTCATCCAAAACTCTATCAACCGCGGGCTCGCGTTCTATAGATTCTTTTTCAAACTTCTTTATATGCTGGCATCTTGTTTTCCACTCACCACTCTCAAATGTATTAAAAAAACTCATCGCAGTGTTTTAAAACAGCAAAAAATTTAAAAGCGATATTGAGACATGCTACGTGAGATTTCATTGCCGCCCATACGAGTTCTATAGGGTTCAAGTCGGGGTGATAGGGTGGCAATTTTAATACAATGTGCCCAGCATCATGCAGAATTTTATCTATTGTCGAAACCAAGCAGAGCCACCTTAGTATTAATATTTCTCCTTTTGTTTGGTATAGAAAATGAAATTGTGCTATTCTATGGTATATTTAACGCTTCCTTTTTAATGCGTTTGATGGTACTCGTACTGGCACCTGTAGCTGCAGAGACCCGTTCTTGTATCTATAATTTACAATAGTTTTGAATAAAAAAAGACCCATTTTGTACACAGGCTTATATATATCATCTAAACCGGACAAATAGTAACAATGTGTGACAGCAGAACATTTTATATGGTCAGTGCAATTCCATATACTGGAAAGAAAAACAGAGACAGAGAAGAACCTCTTGTGTCACAATTGGTCAAATCATTGACAGCTTCAATTCACGGAACTTTCCGAAATATCACCATGGATAACTGGTTCACCTCAATTAAACTTGCAGATGACATGTTAAGAGATTATAAACTAACAATTGTAGGGAAACTTCGACATAACAAAAAGGAGATACCCCAAACATTCCCTTCAAACAGAAATAAAAATGTTTTGTCCTCACAATTTGCATTTCATGAAAAAAAACTCTGGTTTCATTTACACCGAAAAGATTAAAATCAGTAATATTCATTTCAACTCTGCACTCAACAAAAACAATAAATGAGGAAACAAGGAAACCTGAAATAATTGAATTTTATAATTCAACAACAGGTGGAGTGGACACCTTTGACCAAATGGTGCATTTTTATACGGTATCACGAAAAACCAGAAGATGGCCTTTGCGTTTTTTTTATGGCATGCTTGATCAAGCTGGCATAAATTCTATGGTATTGTTTAAGCCTGCTGGAAAGCAAGAAAAAACTAGTCGTAGGAAATTCCTGAATGAACTTGGCCTTCAGTTAGAGAACTTCGAAAAGGTAAATAAGACATATTGTGTGTAAATTCAGAACAGCAGAAGCCTTCTGCATCAGAACCACCTAAGAAAATTGCTAAAACTAGTAGGTGTTACTTGTGTCCCAGATCATTAGATAGAAAATCCAAAACAAGATGCTCCAAGTGTTCTCAGGCCGTATTTCCAGATCATCAAATTAAAGTATGCGAAAACTGTGTAAATCTAATATTAATGATATACTATATTTTTATTGTATAGTATGCAATTAAAAATAACTTGAGAGTAAAATATTTCATTGATTGGCTATCCGAGAACCCCATGTAACCACCAACGTATGAAAGGTTAATGTAACCATTCCAGGGTTAAGGAAACGGAGCATTAACCCCCTCAAGCTTTCTGTTGTGCTTATGATGAGAAAAGTATTGAAAGTTTGAACGATGAATAAATATTTCGACAACGCTTCAGACTGTGATGACCAAACATTTTTTGAAAGTAGAGAACACACAGAAATAATGAACCTTTCAATTTGTAATACTAAATTTAGTTGGTTTTAAAGGATGTACAGTTAGGTCCAATGGTCTATTTGTACAAATAGGTACTTTCGGATACAAATCTAGCAGCTTCATTCTACGCTTTGATCTAGAAATTTTATGTTGAGCTTTAAAGACTTGCCATTTTAATTATGAACCTCTTCATGACAGAGCAATCAATCAGAGCTGTGCAAACGGACTATGAAGATTTCAATTTCTGAAAATGACGATGGTCAGACTGGATTAGCTTATGATACCTCTTAGGTCCCAACTGAATAGTAGTTTTTTTTCAGAAAGATGGGGCTACGAGTCATACAAAACATATTGTTAAGATGCACCCATCATAAAGTTGTGTTTCTTTTACATTTCAGCCCACAAACTCATTTGAACCCTTGATAACTTTGTCACCTAGAATAACCTATGCTGAACGCAATCTGGATGCTGAGTTAACTTTTCTTTCTCATTCGTTGCTAGTACTGTCACTTCATCTTCAGTTTCAATTCTACTTAAATGCTAGTCTAAATCATCGATAGTAGGTGGTCCTAGGTAAGGTTTTGTACGTATATATATAGTATCTGACTCCTCTCTTTCTCTCTCTCTCTCTCTCTCTATCACCGCTTTTTGCATAGGAGGTTCGAGAATCCTCATTTTCTGTAGGAATGACATACATGATTCTAAGTGTGGATTTTTTTAAGAATTATGTTTTTTTCTTAAAAAAACTGAAATCTGAAGCACTCATTAACCTTGCACGACTCCTGGACTAACACGTACAAGTGAAGACACCGTTCTTACATTTGCGGTAGAACGCACAGCGGCAAACATTTTGTTAAAACCTCGCGTCGCGTCTTGGAGCGTCTTCAGTACGCCAGATTGGCTTCATTTGCTAAACGGATCACTACCATCTCTCAACCAACCGAAATACACACTCCGCTAAACTGGATTAACAAAATCGCAATTAGACTCGGCTCAGTTTCAGTCTCTTTCTTGAGAAACTCAACAGACAGCATTTAGATAAATACGAGCTGGAAGTTTGTTGCAGGCTGTTCTCTTGAGGCGCGCTTATATGCGGTACAAAAGACAAAGATGCACCCTCGAATGCATCTGATTTGATATATTTCGTAAATATGCATCTGTCTCACAGACAGCTGGCAGTAAGGAATAGGCATTCTGTGATACACAGTGCTTTTCAAAACGACATTTCTCTTGTTTTATGAACTGGTCAAGTTAGCAATCTGAAATTTGAAAATCCTCTATGGATAGCGTGAGTGACAGTTGGTAAATTCAAGATGGCGGGTCGACACCATCATGGAATACATTTTAAATGGGATAGGAGTAGGTTTACTCTGCATTTCCCACGCTACGTCGTTATCAGTTCATAGAGGATTATGTTCAGCAAAAACCATACAACTAGTCCAAAGATATTCTTTCCCGGCCCTACAAACGTAGCCTTTCCAGGATACTTGACTCGCTCAGACATGGCAGCGTGGTCAGAGCATAGGAAACACTGGCGTGGGAGAGATACTTGTAATACCCTACCAGAATTATAGAGTACTAACCAAGGCTGGCAACACGCGCCGAATGGCCTGCAGCCGCGGCTGGTAGGTACACGACCCGTCTGCTGAGGATATTTATTAAGTTTAGTCGCCAATGTATGGATGAATCTACTACTAACATCAAAAAATAAGATAAACCCTCCCCTAGCTCTACAACCCCACTTCCAAGTTTTCTTGCCTCTAGAAGTTATTTCAAAAATTATCAGGATCCTCTGAAATGTCACAGACCGACGGAAATAAGTGAAATGGTTGTTCGTGATGTACTTGTCATATATAACAAATTACATAATATCTCATTTTCAAAAAATTTCGCGATGACAACACTTCCCCGCCAATAGGCGTGGGAAGTGAAAACCAACCTTCAATCACTGGCGTACTCATGGTCTGCTTGCCTTTTACAGTTCCTCCATGGGGCGACAAACCTATGGAGGGCCTGAACCCTTGAAATTCGCTACTGTCTGCAAGTCAGTCTCACCTTGATACTTTTCATTAACAAAACGACATTTAATATCTACTACAATAATTTCGATAAAACAGTAGTACCCACCTGAAGAAGATAAAATCAGCATTTGTAATTGCATGTTTAAATATTGAGATATTCAGTTAGTGAGAGATCCTATGCCAATGGAGAGCTTGAGGACCACTGTCATTCTTGCCACCAAACATAGGTAAATGCTCGACAAACAAGACTTTTGATTAAAATAAAAGTTATTGCAATAAGAGCGCCAAAAATCAGATAGTCTACTATTTACCTTGATCACTGGTATTCGCACGACACTGACATCTAACCCTGTGAAAAATGTGTTTCATAAAAGGACCATTAATTTCAAATAACAATATCTTAGATTTTTATTCTCATTGAGGTTTGTTTTATTTTTTGTTACAAATCTTTTCTACAGCTTAGCGAAGCGTTACGATTGTCTGTTGGTGTTTATTTTGTAAAGAAGTTATTTTAGGTTCGTGATAGCAGAACAGTGTGATTTGGAAAACATAAAATAATATTTCTGCAGAAAATTTACAATGCAATGAAAATAAACGCGTTCATTGATCAACCTTTTTCTACAATTGTTGTTATTGAATGGAAACATTCTACAGAGGACTTCAAAAAGAAAATCCAGGAGCTGTGAGGGGCGAGGTTATGATTTAACACACCCAAAATATCGCCAAATTTTAAATATTGTTTTGGTATGCACATGCATCTAACGTCTTTGATTGGCATGCTCCATGTAAAGCTGCTAGAATCACTAAAAGCCCAGCTCCCTGGCGTTGATGCAAACGGACATCTATCTGATTGTTATATTACCAATACATTTTCATTCCGTATTGCGAGTGCTGAAGATATTAAGCACGTATTAATGACAATGAAATCTAAGTCATCTGGTAGTGACAAAACAGATCTCAAGATGACTCAACTAGTTTTTTCCTTATCTTAGTAACATACTTACTTATATTGTGTATGTTTGCCTAGTACGGTTTGAAAAAATGTGCATACTTTAGCGATTAATCTTGAGTCTCTGGATGGTTCAATACGTCTTGCTTGCTTAACTTACAATATTAACAAAGCCCCGCTATTTTTTACCTCTATACCAAACTTGTTAGAAGATCTAATCTCCATGATAGGCAAACTCGCACTTGTAACTTTTATGATGTTCCGTTCCACAGTACCGAACAGCTTAAAAAGTCATTTACTCATGTTGCATCTATACTGTACAACTCATTGCCAGATATAGTAAAAAATTCGCCCTCACCTAGTTGCTTTCGAAAAAGAGTCAAATCCCATGTGAGAAGATTACGATAGTTTTGTTTCTGCTCCTTGTATTAATTACAATTATTATTAATCTGTACTTGTTATATTTTTAGATTAGTATAATTTATGGGAGTTGCACGGAAGAGTAACAATGTTGAATCCGCCTGCCATGTTAAATGGGTTCCTTTTTTTGGACTTAAAATAAGAAGATAAAGACACACATTAGTATTATAATATTAATTTTGATAAAAAGATGTTTACAGTATAACATTACGGTCACTAAAATATGTATATACTCGTACCTATACACTATCTGAAATATTTTCTTTGATTTGAATAAGATATGATCATTGTACTCGTTTTACTACCAAAGTTTACAATAGTCGACAATAAAATGTACACGTAGTTTTAAAATACCTTTACTTTTCTCCTGAAAGAACAAACACTTTTAAAATACATTTATGATTGCTTATAATAGTTTCGATTTTGATTTCCTCCAAAAATGACCTTCAAATTTGTTTTACATAACATTCACCAACATATTTTCCTACAAAAATATTTCCATGGATTTTGGAGGTGATGCATGCCTGTTGAAGGCTTTACCCGCAGAGTTATTAGTTAATATCGTGGAAGAAACTTATTTCAATCTGCTGTCATCCAGTGTTGCTCCCATTGAAAGTTGCGTTTGATTACAAACTGTTATAAATTCATGCATCTTAGTAATAAAAAATGGTGGTCTGTTTAATCTTTAATAACCGTAACCTCATATACATACATATATATATATATATATATATATGAGCCGCTTCCCACTTCAGTTGGCCCAGTAGTTTTTTTCTCATCAAACACAAATAATAAAAATGTAGCAGGGTGTTATAGGTTCAAAATATTAACAATGAATATTTTGATAATATATAGTTGAAAACTCCAACTTTATCACTCCCTAATAAAGTTTGCAGCATAAAAATGACACATGTTGCAATTACAGCACATCAACCTATTTTCATTTCAATGCAAAATAAGTCTATAACGCATAGGTGGCTGTAAAAAATAAAGCCATGACAATTGTTTTTATTAATCACAGCTATCAGAATACGTTTAAAATAGTTTTGGGTAGTTAAGGTTTTCAAAATTGGTAGCGGAAAGGTTATTAGTGCGAAAATTCGGTTACTGATAATCAAATTTTTTAATTCTGGGAAATCAAACTCAGAAATTGCAACTTTGTTAGACGTATCGCGGTACAGTGTGAGAAATATTGTTAGAAGATATAACGTAACTGGTTCAGTTAATATTAAGCCACGATATGTGAAAAAAGTAATATCACAAATGGCGACCGAAGAGCATTAAGAAGAATAATCGTGAAAAATAGCCGTGCCAATTATTTACAATTAAGTGCTCTATGGAGTGACGCTGTTGGAAGGAGAATTTCGAGGTCCACAACTCATAAAGAGGCCCACAAACTGGGATTTAGCACTTGCAAGGTAAGTTTTCTTATAAACAAAAGTGAAGTAAAAACCCTTAAGTTGCACAACTTGTTTATAGGCCAAAGAAAAGCCACTATTAACTCCACTGCAAAAGAAAAATCGGCTTAGATGGACTAAAGAACATAGACAATGGACACCTCAACAATGTTGTGTAATATAATGGAGTGATGAGGCCCGATTCGAAGTTTGTGTTGGTGACAGTCGCAGTAGAGTTATTCGCAAAAAAATGAAGCATTCGATGTTGACTGTCTGTAGAGAAAAGTGAAATTTCCAGCATCCATTATGGTCTGGGGCAGCATGTCATCAAAAGGAGTAGGGAAACTTCATTCTATTGATTGAAATGTGGATACAAACAAATATTTGGCAATTTTAGAAGAATCGCTTTTACCAGTGATAGAAGAATGTTTGACATCCGGTCAAGATTTTGTGTATCAGCAAGATGGTGCAGCGTGCCATACCTCAAAAAAGGCTATAAAATGGATGGAAGAAAATAATGTACCACTTTTGAAATGGGTTTCTAGCAGTCCAGATCTGTCACCTATTGAAACTTTGTGGCATGAGATGAAAAAGGTTCTACGACAACATCCTGCTCGTACAATCACCGAACTGAGACAAAAGCTTCAAGAAATATGGGATTGTTTTACACCAAATTTTTTACAAAACTTGGTTAACACTATGCCCCAAAGAATTTCAGCCGTAATAAAAAATTAAGGTGAGGTTACCCAATGGTAATCTTTCAATTGTTGCTTCGTTAACTTCGCGCACTTATTCGCACGTTGTTTATTTGTTCAAATGTTCTATTAGTTATAGGTCTAAGTGATTTCAAATATGTATTTGTTACGACTAGAGTGCATCTAACATGTTTTTGAGAGAATAAGTAAATAGTTTCGTCATGTTTAGTTTATGAAGGCATATTTTGGTACAAATCTTGAAGTGGGCCAACTGAAGTGGGAAGGGGCTCGTACATTATATATATATATATATATATGAGAAGTAGTCATTGCCAAAGCCAACGACTAGTTGGGTACAAAATACAATTACATGTTAGTTGGGAAATTGGCAAAACTTTTAGGCTAAAGTTGACTCTTTTGACGATAAAATCAAGCTTTCGGCATTCTCTATGGAGCCATCATCAGGATTCTGAAAACACAATTGTGATGCTAGCAAAGAAGACAGATTTAAAATGTCAGACAACTTACTCGTCGGTGGGGTTGCAGCCACAAGGTGTTTCAGAAAGAACGTAGAGAAGATCGAACTTGTGTTCAGTATAAAAACAAAAGGACGGGGACATTGGGCTTGTTAAAAAACGACATATAGCTTCGTTAAAAGTTAAGAAAAATAAAAATTATATCAATAAACCCGAACAAGCCAAAAATATTGCACGTGGGGAGACATTTCGTTGAAACAATCGGAATGCAGTCCCTAACCTTCTACTACCACTACACGTGGAGAGGGGGAAAGGCACGGAACGGTAAAGCGTCCACAGAAGACAAGTGTTTGACGCGACGGAACGTGGAAATGTGCACCTCCCTGTCCAACTTTGGGTATGAAGTATACGAGGGACGGTCGGTAAATCTCCACCCAAAATTACTAAAATGCTGGAATAACTTGTTTTGGAAAAGAGTGTGTGGTTCATTTGGCAATGACTACCTCTCACGTAACATCCACAGATTTGGGATACTTCCAACAAATTGAAGAACGTCATGGAACACGCTCTGTTACACTACTGAAGGACTGGATTAAACACAGAAGACGTTTGGCTCATGAAGTAAACAGACGGATATTCCTGATCAAGTGCAGGAAGAATAACATCCTACCACCACACAACAACCATCGCATAACATCAATAAACACCATCATACACAATCACCTTGCAGAAGATGGACTACAATCTCCTTTACAAAGGTTGGGTGAGAAAATACTTTCTCTTGAAATCTCTTCTTGTCATAAACAATTAAAAAAACTTCACTCATCCCTTGAACTTTTGAAAACTGAAATCATTTCACTCACGTCCCTCTTAATTTTTAATAATTTTCAATCGAGACAATTAAGACATTATAATACATTGTTCCATTCTATCAAAAATTCGAATATACGTATGTTTGACAGGTTACTAAGTGACACAATGAAAATTTTGCTTAACACTCATCCAAACTGGGTAAAGAACCTCAGTAATGTCAGCATTCCAGATGATATCACAAGTTTTCTTTCGTTGGGTCCAAAATTTAGTGTTGAACCATTTGTCAACAGTGACATTGCAATTAGACATATTCTGGCTGATGTTGATTCTATTTCTTCTTCCATTAGTGATGACACAGAAAGGAACATTGCGATAACTCGTTCCACCAATATTATCACAAATTACTTTCACAACAGTAGCATCAACAAAAAAAACCCTTTCTACCATAACCTGCTAACTAAAACAAGGAAATTTATTAAGGATCATCCCTAGTTAATTGTTACAAAATCAGACAAAGGCAATGTTACCGTAATCATGTTCAGACAACAATATTTTGACCTATGTAATGATGTGATTGATAATGATCCCTCTTACAAGGTTATCAATAAAGACCCAACATCTAAAGTAGAGAAAGGTTGCAATGACATTGTTAACAGACTACTCAGCACTGGTCAAATCAACCAAGACCAAAAGAAGTCCTTAATCACTTATAATTCTGTCTCTCCAAAATTTTATGCTCTTCCCAAAATACACAAACCGGTACTGTCAGTAAGACCGATTGTAGCTTCTGTTGAATCAGCCACACTAGCTTTATCTTCTTAATTGCAGATACTCTAAAGTCAGCTCACATCAAAGGAGAATACTTTATAAAAGACTCTTTTGATGTTTGTCAACAATTTAATAGATTTCAAATACCCCCTGATCATGTTATTGCGAGTTTAGATGTAGTTTCACTGTTCAGCAATGTGTATTTAGAAGCTTGCATCAGATCCATCAACAAACATTGGGATCTAATTTGCCAACACAGCAACCTAACTCTGGATTCTTTCATCAATATCGTAGAGTACCTTTTCCAGAACAATTACTTTACCTTTAGCAACAAAGTGTTTTCACAAACACATGGCTGCCCCATGGGCTCTGTTCTATCTCCAATTTTGGCAGAATATGTAATGGATGACCTGCTTGATGTTGTTATTCAAGTATTGCCATACAATCTAATTTTCATTAGAAAGTATGTGGACGATATAATCGTTTGTCTTCCTTATGATAGGGTGGATGATATTGTTGAGGTTTTTAACAGTTATGATCCTTACATCCAGTTCACCATCGAAAAAGAAGATGACAATCAATCTGTTCCCTTTCTAGATTCAAGATTGATTCGTACCAATGACAATTTATTACTGGTAGACTGGTACAGGAAACCAATTTCTTCCGGAAGGTTACTGAACTTCAGGTCTTACCATGAACTTAGAATAAAAATAAACCTGGTGAAACAAATGAAGAACAGGGTTATAAAAATCTCTGACATTACTTTCCATCTTTCCAATTTAAGGAAGCTTGCAGTCTTATTTATCAAAAATGACTATCCTAAGTATTTGGTTAACAGAATCTTGTTCAGCTCTCCTCCGAATATTTTGCCAATCACTAATAATAATAATGAAAATGACAACACGGGTCAATCAAACCAGATACCCATTATTTCTTCAACTAATGAGAACAACAGCACTACAGTGGTTGCTCCTACTTCCAGAGTTAACTATGTTGTCTTGCCATACATCAAAGAACTAACACCAAAATTGATCCGGCTGTATAATCCGTTTAATTGTCGTTTTGCTTGTAAATCAGTTCTCACAGTCAACAGTTTGTCGTCCAAAATGAAAGATTCAGTTGCTTGATTCAACCAATACTGTCTATCGTATTATTGCAACATCTGCAATTTAGTTTATATAGGACAAACTTGTAGGTCGCTGAAAGGCAGGATAACGTCACACAAAAATGATGCCAGATTACATCCAGAAAGATGTGCTTTGGCTTCGCATACCAACAACACAGGTCACTCTATGAATCATGGCAGTATTGAGGTTCTTGATAAAGAAAAAAGACTCTCAAAACGTCTATTTTTAGAAATGTCCCACATTTTCATGACAGATCATTGCATGAATAAAAAGGCTGATGTTAAGCAGCTCAGTGTCATTTATTCCTACCTGCTGAGTTGCGAAAAGCTAGAACGACTACATGTCCAAATTGATCCAACATCTTCACAAAATTAGAATACATTTTCTCACTCACATAACCCATCTTTTCAAGGTTGTATCAATATCACACATTCTTGCACTCAGAGGAACCACACACTCTTTTCCAAAACAAGTTATTCCAGCATTTTAGTAATTTTGGATGGAGATTTACCGAGCGTCTCTCGTATACTTCATACCCAAAGTTGGACAGGGAGGTGCACATTTCCACGTTCCGTCGCGTCAATCACTTATCTTCTGTCGACGCTTTACCGTTCCGTGCCTTTCCCCCTCTCCACGTGTAGCGGTAGTAGAAGGTTGGGGACTGCATTCCGATTGTTTCAACAAAATGTCTCCCCACGTGCAATATTTTTAGCTTGTTCGGGTTTATTGATATAATTTTTATTTTTCTTAACTTTTAACGAAGGTATCTGTCGTTTTTTAACAAGCCCAATGTCCCCGTCCTTTTGTTTTTATACTGAACACAAGTTCGATCTTCTCTACGTTCTTTCTGAAACACCTTGTGGCTGCAACCTCACCGACGAGTAAGTTGTCTGACATTTTAAATCTGTCTTCTTTGCTAGCATCACAATTGTGTTTTCAGAATCCTGATGATGGCTACATAAAGAATGCCGAAAGCTTGATTTTATCGTCAAAAGAGTCAACTTTAGCCTAAAAGTTTTGCCAATTTCCCAACTAACAAGTAGTTATATATATATCTATATATATATATATATATATAACTTGAGACGTGCTCATTGTCGTCTAGACCAGTTAGGTGAAAATTAAAGCTTCCGCCTTTTGTTGGGTACTTCGACAAAATTTAAGCAAGGAGAACTCTTTATACTTTTTTAAACTTTCTAGCTGTCAATGGTCTTTGCCATCATCATCAGGAGCTGCAATTACATTGATAAAAGTACTGTGTAAAATGAATTTAAATTAACTTACTGTAGTATGTGAGGATGTTGCTAAATGTTATTTACGTTAAGGATGAGGGAAACACCCAGTAACATGGTGAAAGCTGGATACATGGTACAATGGTCAAAATTATACAAACTACACACAGCTGCATGAGAAGAACAAATTAAAAACAGATTAAAAATATTTAAAACGAAAGTTAAGCATTACATCGTGAAGCCACTTGATGATTGCACAAAATGGTGGGCATAGAAACATGAGTAAGATGAACCTTTTGACAGATGGCCGAAGGTTAGCAGTGTCCGTGTAGAATGATGGAACGAAAATTCTTTTGTAAGGCGTGTGCTACGTTGCCAAATCACTTCAGATGGTGTGATTTTCAAGGTATATATATATACATAATATTCATAGTTAATTGCCTTAAAGGCCCACCCTCCAAAAAAAATTATATCCGCAAGGTGGCAGTGCAATGACGAAATTCATGATTAAATCGAACGCCTGGCCCACTGGGCTCTGAAGACGCCTACCCATCGCCGTGTGATTACACAACGTTGCCAGAACGGCGCACCGGCCTAGTCATCCTGCCGGCGCCAGGCTATATGGGATTTTGGTAAATTGTCACCCTTTCATACAACTACCCGTCAACTTTGACAGCCTGTCAGTTCGCCAGTCTTGGAAATGTTATATTCTAGAATAAAGCACTAGTAAGAATGAGGTAGCACCTGACCTTTCAGTCCATTTAAAAAATGTTCCAAAATTATTGCACCCATGAATTTCAGCTAGCTAACGTGACCCGTTCAAACAAAAAGTAGAGGGACCATTGAAAAGCACTGTATTTATATAAGCTACTTTGAAAAAATAGTCATCATAGGTAGTATAAGTTTATTCCCATATATACAGTTTCAGTGGACCCAACAATCCAAATGCATACATATAGACAAATAAACTTCAAAATCCCACTTAAGTATATATACCAGCTAGATACAGATATAAGCATCCCTACTAATATTATAAATGTGTGTATGTTTGTGTGTTTGTATGTTCCGTTTTCACGCCAAAACGGCTGAACCAATTCCGATGCATTTTGGAACAGATATAGATTAGACCTTGGAGACGAAGGGGTTGAAATGGGGGTAAATGTGACCATGTGCATCAAGAAACTATTATTATTTTAGTTCGTGATATAAATATTGGTTTTTATATATATTTGGTTCATACATATAAATTAAATGAGCACTCACAAGGCAATTTTGGAAATTCCACCCCCAAGCAAGGGTTGAAGCGAGGTAACGCCCTTTGTACTGAGGAACCTAAGCTATTTCAAATAGCCCAGAAGTAGGGGGTATCTTTTGTTTATAATTTTATCTATAAAATAAACTGACATTAACAAAGGCTTCCATAAATGATATCCTCCAGATGGGGAAGGGAGGGGGGTGAATATTTCTTATCAGCTTTTTTTCTTGTCACCGTTTTGATAAATTTATCTCGAGAACTAAGACATACATGTGTATATAATATATATTTTCAAAGAATTTCAAATTTTCAAAATTTATCAAGCTTCAAAATCATCAAAATTCTAGATATTTTCAAAATTTTTTCGATTTATAAAATGTTCTAAATTATTATGATTTTCAAAATATTGAAAAATTTTAAAACCTTCAAATTCTTGAAAATTTTCTAAATATTCGAAATCTACAAGATTTTCAAATTTTTCAGAATTTATGTTGAATTTTCACACTATGCAATTTTGACATTTTAACAAAAACTAACTGCGAGAATAACGTTAGAACAAAACACCAATTAGCACCAAATTCCCTTAAAACAATGAAAATAATCACAGCTACAACACTTATGTACTCAAAGCATAAATCACGCGCGTGGCAACACGGTAACTAGTCTGCATGGCGAACGACGCACCTGTCTTAAATAGGGCCAATAATCTTCCGCCGAGGGAGTGGTCAGCGGGAGGCGTGGTTTTGCCAAAATATTTGTCAAATTACATCTACAACTCAAAAACCGTTTGAGCAAATGAGTTGATTTTTTCTTTGATGGCTTGTTCTTTCAGTTCTTTATGTCTTTTATCCACATACCTTCAAAAAATCGTTTTCCTTCAAAAGAAAAATAATTTTTTATGCGAAAAATAAATTATATGTGGAAAATCAGCGATAAAGGACGTTCCTTTATTGATTCATAATGCAATCACTTAATTTCATGTCTTTACGATTATTTGTTTCGAAGAAGCTGGGACTGTAAAAAATAGGCAAAAAAAAGTTGTCATTTTGAAAAAAAAAACATGAGATTATCATAAATCAGTCATTTTTATACACACCCTGAAATAATCAGACAATAAGTGCTCATAATACTGCTCCAAACGCACAGTTGAAAAAAGGGACGTGCATGTTAGGAGAAGACATCCTTTAATTTCTTTGGGTAGAAGGCAAAGTATTGCAAAAGTACACTCTTATAACTTAAACTATCAAGCTTTCGAAGATCTATGTCTTCATCGTCTGGAGTAAGTCGGCTAGATTGTTGCTGAAATTGTTTTTAAAACAACAGTGAAGGGAACACATAGTGGACGAATAAAAAACTGGACTGATGAGGTTCGATTAGGACAGAATTATTTTATTATTAAATGGCAAATCATTTTGAAAGGTTTTTTTAACTAAGCGTTGATTGTTTTTGGAAGAAATTTGGAGATTTTAAAACTATCAACTATTCAAAATTCCCTCGAGATTTCATCTTTATATATATGTATACCTTTCATAATTTATCTGGCATATCGTATGTTTTAATATTTATAATCAAGGGCGGGGGTGTTATGTAAGAAACCCACAAAAGGTAAAAAAACGACAAAATGTCATGTTGCAGACTATGTAGGTCTTAGTGTGCAAATAGTTCATTCCACGTTTGCTCGCTATGATCTCTGTTCGCTGACGTTTAAGCAACACGCACAGCTACAAAATGAATTCACAACAAGTGTACATTAGCTTGTGCTACGTTAACATCTTGTAGAAAAACCTTCGCTGTGTCAAAAAAATATTTTGAATATGTAAAAACAACCTCAGATTGATCAATCAATGCATTCATTTTCATTGCGTTGTACACTTTAGGCAGTTTAAATTTACAAATATTTTTTTTACAATTTTTAAATCCCGATAAGATACTTCTGTTTTACTGTCACTAAACTATGGTACCCTCTCTGTAAGAGACAATCGTAGGACCTCCCTGAGCTGTGGAATAGATGTTTTTTAAGAAAACCGCAATCAAATAAAAAATCGAAGATATTTTCATTTGAAATTTATCGTATCTTTATAACGTATGAGGAACATACTTTTCACAAATTTAGTGGTTAGTGTCGTGCGAATAGGACTGATCAAGGTAAATAGTAAATTCTGTGATTTTTAGCGGTTTTATTTTAATAACTTGAAAATTCTTTCTCCGACATTGGCTTTCTAAAATTCAGTCTGTGGGTGTTTAAATATCAAATATGGAAAAAATGAAAAATGGTTTTTCATCTTATTTTTCGCAAGTAAAAAATTGAAGCCGTAGATTTTTTTACCTGGCACGACCTATATTCTCCTAGAGCAACCCCTTTCACATGTTTTCACCAAATACCACTTAACAATTTGTCCCAATGATTTTGCTATACAGGGTGTTCCACAACTTATCCGATAAATTTTAACCACATATTATACTGTTACAATATTTGCTACAATAAATTGAAATAGAGATATTTATTTTTCAATTTATTATTGAAACTCAGGTTTATAACTTAATTTCTGTAGGACTTTTATTACATTGTTTTTTTGAATAATCAACTTCTTTCGTAACAGTGCATATGTGATTAAAATTTGTCGGATTAGTTGTGAAGCACCCTGTATTTGTTGACTATTGATACACATGTGATCGAAAGGCGATGTTTCGGTCCGTCTAAAAGTCACTTACTCGGGAATTGGACGATCTTTAAAATCTATCAGTACGTGCTTGCCATAACATGGACCTCTTATATTATACATTTACAAGAGATATTAGGATACCCTACATTTAGTTCAGTGGTTGATAAGTAGTATCAGACAGCAAAGAAAAACTGCTTCGCTTCAGCGTATGAAAGGAGGAATGGAAATTCACTTTGCCCTTATGAATAGACTTTAGCAACGGCGGTATTAAAAAGGACGCCGCGCAGGCATTGAGTTTACATAAAACATTTCAGTCGTTTAGAAAAAGGCTTTGGGCAATCGATTTTGGCTTTCATATATGGGAAACGCGATGAGAGATGAAAAGGAAAACGGCTTATTGGGGTGATGGACGGAAAGAGGCCGGAAAATATTTTTGGAAGGTAATTAGGTAAACACGGAAAGGTTCGCGGCTGCTTTTCTTTTGTCCTCTGAAGGGCCGGATTTCAGTTATTGACCTTATCTGTCTGTTTATATAGTTAGGTTGATGGTCCATAGATGTATTTCCTGTTGATACAGGCAAAGATGAATAATGTCAAGTAAGTTGAAAGCTTCTTGAAGAATAATTATTATTGCTGTTTAATATAACTTCCTACGATTCTGTATTGCCTTATGTGATGAGTAAATGGAATCGTGGATAATTATTGATTGTTTGGTTATTGAAGACTTGTCGCCAGTACAGCCTTTTTGTGTTGTGGCAGATACGAAGGCAAAACCCAAATGCTGAAGTTGCTCGGCCTCTCTCTCTTTATCTCTGTCTCTGTCTCCGTCTCCGTCTCTCTCTCTCTATCTCTCTCTCTCTCTCTCTCTCTCTCTGTTGCTGTCACCATGACTGTAAACAACTCCAATTTTGATAGTTCAGACCAGTTGCAAGCAGAAACATTAGATAATATTAATAAAGCACGAAGTAATAAGCCTACAAAGCATGGAAAAACGTAAGCGAAATGGGAAACCTTGGGAATCAGGTTTTTCCGCTGTACGTTATTTATTTGAAGTAGCTTTTCACGTCGACTTTGAAAAAGTTTTGGAGGCCAGTCTTTATCATTTTCAATGTAGTCTGAGCACGAGCACATGATTATAAAAAATTCAATTACTTGGTCGAATAACAAGACTGTTGTGTTTTTGTTTTTGATCATAGATGGAAGTTACAGGAACAAAGTACCTATATGTAATGATTGTATTATAAGCTTGTAAAGGAGTTTTGAGGAACTGCCAATATATATGATGCCTATAATGCTACCTCCTCACAATAATGCCAAACATGATTAAAAATTTGGAAAAACTGAACTTTTATATTGGAATACGAATAACCATGTCGTTTAAAAAACAAATTTTGATTATAATATAGTTAGGAGCAACCAGAGTATATCTGTCATTGAAACAAACAGCTTTTTCCACCGCAGTTCAATTGACTTGACATTCAAGGCATGATCGTTGTATTGTTGAAAATACTTACAAACTTTACAGGTAATTAAACAAATGAAAAACCGTATCAGCCTAAAGGACATGAACAGGTTGTGTGTTGTGTTTCAATGCACAGACACTGGACGCCACGTTCTGTGCTGAGTAGATTTCCGAGTGCCATGCCCTACTTGGCGACAGAATTGGCTTCATACAACTATGTGTAACCCTTACTACCTCTAGTCTTCGTGGTGACATTTTTTCGGAAAAGTCCACATATAGTGTCATTAAATATCGATATTATTTTACTTAAGTTGCGCAATATGTGTCTTTCTTATGTGGGCTTTACACAAAGTAATGATACTAGATGGTGAGAGGAAGCTCTTGGATCCAAGCAGATGACCTAGTTTTGTCCTAGAATCTTCTACGATTGACAAGAGTGAATGATTTCCAATGACACTTAACTACCCAGCACAAAGGCATGCGTGTTTGAGTTTCTCTTATTAGTCAACTAGCTGACCCGACGGACGTCCTATCTATGAACTGGAATGAATAATGAACAATAAAAGGGTAAATATAGGTAATTGGACAGCAAAGTTTTGTACCGCCATGTGGCTAGCAAAATACGTTGGCAGCACTGTCATTCCCCCATCAACTTACTTGAAAAGTAGGTATACAATTATGTGGAATGAATTTTGTTGCGCCAAATGACGTTATTTGAAAGCAATTATTGTATTACTGGATATGAGTCAAAACATGTATAGAATCTGGCCCATTTCCGGAAACCAATGAATGTAGTGGCTCTGGTGATGGTACCGATGGAGTCAATTTGACTTTCCACTGGCGCAACAGAATCCAGCGGCTTTATATTTTTGAACTTGAAAGCCTTGCAATTTGGACTCACAACGTTAGTTGATCCAATAGCAATGATTTATTGTGAAGTGTAACCGATTGCCGTGTCATAATTGAATGCAGCTTGATTGGGATTAAATGCGATACTTCTACATTGTTGAATTGCAGTCCTTCGATCCCGTTCAACTTCATTTCTCGTTTCTCGTTGGTTATCAGTTTGACTTCCTAGTATATATGTATCTTTGACTTGCAGCATTGCGAGTTCTGCGAGCTAGGTTGGTACGTCTAATTGGTGGCATTTTGAATGGACTGTGCACTACTAATTAAATAAACAAAATTTCATCGATGAACACCGTTAAACGATAATATAAATTTGCGGCGTGCGAGCTGTCAAGTTCAAAATGAGAGTAGTGAAAGCAAATTAAGCAACGGAAACGTATTTTCATCCGCCATTTTTATTCGTAGAGTTAAGTCACAGCGGTGGAGAAAACAGAATACTGGGAACTGCCTTTCTTGAAAACAAGAGATTTAAATTCGCAGTACGAGGGATGTCTTTTAAGTTTTGCATATAGAAACATAGTAGGCCGCGCGGATCGAACGTCAGTACTGAATCTCAACCTCACTCTTTAGTAAACTTAAATTCAAAGTTTCACAACAATACGTGCAGTGTTGTCACTACAGTGAATTTTTAAGTTTCACCAAGTCATTAGGAAAATGGAACTCAACCGAGAACATTTTCGCGCCATAATTTATTACAACTTTCAGAGACAATTATCGCAACAAGAATGCCTTGCTGAGTTACTGACTGTTTTCGGCAACGATGCGCCATATCAGTCGACAATTTCCCGTTGTATGGAGAATTCAAACGTGGATGGGTGAGTTTTAGCGACGATCCCAGGGTGGGTGCATCAAAAATGGCAGTCACCCAGGAAAACGTCGATGCTGTGCGCAAACTCATCATTGAAGATAGACATGTGACATATCGCGAGATTGAGGCGTCCTTGAAGATCTCATAGACCTCAATTCAAAAAATTTTACATGAAGGACTTGGAGTAAGAAAATTAGTTTCTCGTTGGATACCCCACCTGTTGACTGAAGAGCAGAAACTAGCCAGGGTTAATTGGTATCAAAAAACGCTTGACCGATTCAATTCCGGAAACTCAAAAAATGTGTACAGCATTGTTTGTGGTGATGAATCGTGGATTTACTGTGATGAACCAGAAAATAAATGACAGTCGGCTGTATGGGTGTTCCAAGGTGAAGAAAAGCCAACAAAAGTCATCCGTTCTCGAAGTGTTTCGAAAAAGATGGTGGCGACATTTGTGTCAAAAGCGGGTCATATTGTAACAATTCCTCTTAATGAGCAAATACCTGTTACTGAGGATTGGTATACCACCATTTGTTTGCCAAAAGTCATGACCGAGCTTCGAAAAATTAACCTCGAAAGAAGAATCATCCTACACCAAGACAATGCAAGCTCGCGCACAGCCCAAAAAACAAGGCAGTATTTAACGGAAGAAAACGTGGAATTATTGGGCCATCCTCCATATAGTCCCGATCTAAGTCCTAAAGATTTCTTTACTTTCCCAAAAATTAAAAACAGACTGCGTGGTCAAAGGTTCCAGTCACCAAAAGAAGCATTTGACGCATTCAAATATGCCGTTTCGGATCTGCCAGCAAACGAGTGGAATAAGTGCTTCGAAAATTGGATCCAGCGCATGCAAATGTGTTAATCTTCGTGGAGAATGCTTCAGAAAACAATAAAGTCATTTAAAACTACCTACCGTGTTGTTTTATTTACATATGCAAAACTTAAAAGACATCCCTCGTAATAGATTTTAAAGCAATTAATGGGCGAATGTGTCTTTTAAGACTTCGAGGAAAATTTCAGAAAATAAGCCTACTGAATTTCCATGCCCCATCAGAAGGGAAGAATATATTAATGAAGGAGGAATTTTATAATGTGCTGAGTGAAGAATTTGAAAAAATCCCGAAGTATGACGGCAAAATTGTATTGGGAGATGCAAATGCAAAAATAGACAAAGAAGCAATATATGGAAGAAAAACTGGCAAATATAGTAAACATAGTCTTTCATCAGAGAATGCACAGTTTGTCATAGATTTTGCAAAGGAAAAAATATGGTTATCAAAAGCACAGACTTCGAAAGAAAAGAAATATATCGATGGTGTCAATGCAATACCTCGTACCTACGAAATGTCAAAATTTCAGGAGACAATGTTTTGCATAATAATTAATACTTGTAAGTGTTTTATTTAGTTTAACATTGTTCTAGGCCTCTAAACAAGCGAAAAAATTATTATTTTAAGTTGTCTTCTAAGAAATAGGTATTTAGTAATTATTATGTGAGATACGAAGTATTGCACAAAATTTTTCGTCAACTTTGGAACTTACGAGGTATTGTACTTATAATGAAAACCCATTTAGATTTTAGAACAATTTTATATCAAATCCATTAAAATACAAAATAGAAGATACACAAAAACTATATCCAAGTTACAGTAAAAAAATGAACAGGAAACAAGGAAATATAAAAATAATAAAAACCTATTTGAAAGGTAAACTGTCATAAAATGGCCAATAATTTTGACTAATTTTGGTTTTCATTTCTTGTAAATGATCGTATTTCTTCTTTGCAATTGGCAGTTTGTGCTCAAACAATTGGAGAAATTGGTTTATGTCGTTTGGGGTCCTTCTTGGATGATGAGGTAATTCTGCAAACTCTTGGTCGAAATTAATTTTGTATGTTATCAAGCCTTGTTCATACTGCAGTGCCCTTATCTGCGTGACTGTCGGATCATTGGATTTTTTACCAGGGCGGATTGAATAGTAGACCAAATCGGGACTATAATTTTTGAAAAAATTAAAATCTGGAGTTACGACTTCATAAGGAAATGGTTTTTGACGCGCTTCTCCAGTAAGACGATAGTAATCATTTGGTATTTCGATGTTCTTATTTTTTAGCTTTCTTTCAATAACAGCATGAACACTATCACATTCCATTTGAGAATGACCTTTAATCAAGAACTTTTGAGTTATTTGCACATTATATTGGCGTGATAGACTAAGCAGAGCATTTGCCACGGTACTGTTTCTATTCTGATATGTGCAACCATCAGAATAAATTATTATTGGTTTTATGTGGGCTGCATTTTGAAGATACGTTTTTGTTAAATAGTCTACAAGAAGTGATGCAAACGTGGACGCTTGAAGATCTGCGTCCAGCTCAGTGAACCAATAGCGTACAAAAAGTACATTGATTTGTAGCTAGATTGTATACAGTAAAATTATGGCATACAAGCTTAGTTTTAAAGAAAAGCGAACTCGCTTGTAAATAAAGACAAGTTTTAACGGCTTGCAGATCTACTGTAATAACATGACAGACTCCCTGCATTGCTTTTTCTTTATCATCATTTTTTTCTTTTTGAGCTCTCTCTTTGTCTGTTCTATGTTGGTCCCAGTCTTCTAGGCTTAGATTTTGAGATTCATACTGTACACATGTACCACACCGATCCTTGCGAGGCTTGAATATACCAATATTCTTTTTATGTACCCACTTTATTAATGTATTTCTACTGGCTGGTGCTGCGTTTTGTGTTTTTGAATAATCCACGAAAGCTTTATATAAGTCTGACTAACTAGAAAACTCATGTTCAAGGTACAACTTTGTAGTGTCTTTGCGACAATAGTGACTAGGAAGCTTTGGCAATTTTTCTAGAAATGTTGTTATAAATGAATCCTTTTGGGATTTTCTGGGTAATCTACGACTGTTAGTTTCTGCTCCACTGGAAGGTGTACCGTAATGCGATGTCTCCACCCAGCTCTTTACACTCCATTCCCCATGCCCCAGAGTTCCCAAAAACATTTTTTTACAGACGGGTATAAGCTTATCACCAACATTCCTCCTCTCCTGTCTTGAAACAAGGTTGCAGACATATACCTTCCTTTGGTCCCAACTCAGGTTCTTCCAAAAAGCTGTAAAAATTTCTTTTCGTGCTTCTTCTCTGATTTCATTACATTTTCTTTTTGAGCTGTTCTTACAGGTTTCTGAGTTACACCTTTCGCCTTGTTTCCGCTCTTCTCTTTCTATATCTTGAAACGTTCTTTTTTCATTTCATGGTCGCCTAAATCCTGTATAAACCATACCCTTCATTCTAAGTTCCTTATTTCTTTTACGTTTGGACCCAGACTGTGAACTGAAATTATTGTTCGGTTCTTCGTTGATGATAATTGGTGGATTTGTTCCTACGTCCTCCACTGTCGAAGAGCTTCTGTTGGAATGACACATTGAAATTTGATTTATATGAATAGGTGCATCTTCAGCGGAAATGATATCCCGCTGTACCCTTGTCTCTTCTAAAACACCATTTTGATCGGCAAACACACTTGAGGAACCTATTACTGAGTGATTATTTATAGCATCTAGGCTGATGTCATGGATTACATTCTGTACAGAAAATGGCACTATTTCATGTTGGTTGGTGTCTAAATTTTCAGGCATACTTGTAGTAGGAGAACCATCGTTCAGATTTTCGGCTACTGCTGGTTCGAAAGCGTGTGATATAGTGCTATTCTGTAGTTCAATAAAATCTGATTTAGGACTACGTGGTTCCTCTAAATTTTCTCTGCTATCCACATTATTGTCTGTATTATCGAAAACTATCTCTGCTTGGTCTATTAATTTTTCAAAATCCATAGTTTGCTGCTCTTGAGTTGGAGAAATATCTGAAACAATATTTTTCCAATCAAAAAACCTATAGGAGATAATTTTTCCTCAAGTACTACTATGATTTAGGAAAAAAGTTGTTCATTTATTTCACACATGACCAACCAAAAAAGTATCCAGTAATTTATACAATTATTATATTTAAACCTTTAATAGGATGGGCGAGGAGGGTGAATTTTTAGCCGTCACAATGTTTTCTGGCATTATAAAAATGTAAAGAGAAACGAAGGGAAAGCATAACTGATAAGAAAATAAGACATCAAATCAATGGGAACTTTCATCTAATCCTCTGGTATACATTCTGTTATTAATATATAAATAATTATAACTTACTTGTGCTTGGACGCAGCTTGGCACATTTCCAATATTTTTTTGCCACGCATCTTGCAAATTTTTGATCTATAACAAAAATAACAAATTGCAAGGAGAAGCACTTATCTGACATGCAAATTCATAGTTTGACAGGTCAATAGCACGTATCTACGAAACAACTACTCGTATCGCTAGGCAATAGCTTGTATCTTCTAAATAAGAAATGTTTTGTCAATTTCAATGCCACGTATCTGCCACAACTACATAATACAAGCTGGAACAACATTAATTGCTACTTTTCTTGCCAAATATGTCATACAACTACATGTTTAATATATATACTAATACCTACAACAATTAAATCAAATATAAAACGATTTCTTACCTTATTTTTCTGCGTTAAAGCATCAACACTCACATAAACACTCTACAGAAGACGCCATATTTTTAGAGATACGAGGTATTGCACGAATTTGAGCGGGAATTATGGGTAAATGCAAGCCAAAAAGGAACAGTTTGATTGTTCAGCACTATCATGCTCTCTAGCTCTTTGTCTATAGCGGGTAATTCAAATTCATCAAAAAATGGAGATACGAGGTATTGCCTTGACACCATCGATATGAGGGAACTTGGAAATCTCCAGATGGGAAAACTATAAACCAAATAGACCATGTAGAGGATTGGATGAGGACAGTGACCATTTCATGGTGGGAGTGAAATTTAGACCGATATTACCTGTGCAATGGAACAGAAAAAATGAAAAGAGAACCGTTATAAACACCAAACGATTAGAAAAACAGGACGACAGAGATAGATATAAGAGAATATTAAACGAAGAGCTAGAGACAGCAAAAATTGAGGATTTGTACAGTGTGGATGATAAACCAGACCTAGATAAAAAGATTCTAGGGAGCTTAAAATCAAATAAAAGTGCTGGAATAGATGAAGTCGCGAAACGCTGAAATTCGAAGGGGACAAAGTTATTGAGGTAATGCACAGTTTAATAGGGGAAATTTGGGAAGCAGAAAGAATGCCGCGTGACTGGAGTGAGGCGTAATAAGCCCAATGTTTAAAAAAGGGGATAAAAAATATGTGAAAACTATTGAACGTTAGATATAAAGTGCTAGCGACATGTATTAAGAGTAGACTTTCTTCGAAAATGTTAGGAAGAATAGGAGAATACAATGTGGGTTTAGAGCAGGAAGGGGAGTGGTGGACAACATTTTTACGCTTAGAGAGATCCAGGTTGAGAGTTATCAACATCAGAAAGATACATATGTAGTGTTTATAGACTTCAACAGAGCATATGATTCAATCCGAAGATCGGCAGTATACCAAGCGCTAAGAGGACTAGGAAATAGTGAAAAGATTATATGGCTAATAAAGTTGACACTTCAGGAAACGGAAAATAGAATAAAAGTTGAAGGAAAATATTCTGAAAAGTTCAAGGTAAAAGTGGGGTTGCGGCAAAGGGATCCGTTGTCAACAGTTTTATTCAACTATGTATTGGAAGCTATAATCAGAGCAGCAAATTTAAAGAGGAATGGTTTTTTATACAGTAGAAAGCACCAACGTTTAGCGTTCGCAGATGACATTGCAATCGTTGCTAGAAGCAAAAGAGAATTGATATAAGTACTAAAAACACTTGAAGAGAAAGCAAAGGAAAAGCGTCTAATAATAAATCAGGAAAAAACTAAATATATGAGGGTGTCTTATAAATGTTCCCACACCTGAGCTATGCAGTCGGTTATCCTCCAAAACAAAAAAATTAATGATGATGGATCCCTCGAGCACTAAGAACTCCGGACGTAAACTCACTCCACTCTCGGAATGTCCGGGATTAACAGCAACATTGATGCTGTTCATCACTACCTGCAATCCAATCGTCCCGCCGTGCTTTTCTTGGCGGAGGCAAAAATCTCAGAGTCTGCACCGATTAACCATCTTAACTTCCCAAACTACGAGGTGCACTCCAATCTGAGAAAGAACGGGGGAGTTGTGGCTTTTGTCCGCAGCAGTCTTTCCTGCTCCAGAGATATTTGTTTGGAATCAGACCGGAAGGACATTCTGTGGCTTCGCCTCAACTCCAAAACATCACCCAAGTTTATTGCTGCCTTTATGGCTCTCCCTCGGACCATAACTGGGATGACTTACTCGAATACCTCGCCGTCCAGATCGACTTCCTGAACATCAATCATCCCGCTTCAGAGGTAGTTCTTCTCGGTGATTTCAATGCCCATAATGAGTTTTGGTTGGGCTCAAAAAAGACCGACGCAGCAGGTCGTGCAATCGAAGCGTTCGCTCTTATCCAATGGCTGACTCAGCTGGTGACGAGTCCTACTTTTTTCCCCCGCGTCTCGTCACACGCCAGTAGCCTGCTGGATCTCTTTCTGACCACGCATCCTGTCCCTTACAGCACTGCTGTCCTGTCCCCCTGGGTAACTCAGACCACGGTGTTGTGGAGGTTAGGTTTCGATCAGAAGCCGCTGTGGCAGCAGAAACTCATACAGGCCGCAAAACTTGGCATTACGGACATGCCGACTGGGAGGGGCTCAGAGATTTCTTCTCTAGCTTTCCTTGGAGAGATGTCTGTTTCACTGACGCGGATGCGTCGACTGTCTGTTCTTCGATAACCGAAATTATCCACGTCGGAATGGAGGAATACATCCGTCACACAGTGAAAGTTCCTAAACCAGGGTCCAACGGCTGGTTTAACAAATCGTGTGACACTGCTCGCCAGCAGAAGATCAAGGCACACAGTACCTTCTTACAGAACCCCACTGTAGAGAACAGACAAGCCGACGTTGAGTCCAGAAACAAATATGAAGCAGCGGTTCGCAATGCCAAAAACCAGCACTATATAAAAGTTAGGCACAGGGTAATGTCACAGCGCAATGGCAGTCGGTCTTTCTGGACGCTGGCCAGGCAGATTAAAAAGAACTTCTCACACAGTAGCCTTCCACCACTTACGTATCAGGACGGAACTATTGTATTAAACTCAAACGCCAAGGCGGAAGTGCTAGCCAAGATCGTTGCTGCCAACTCCACCATGGACGTCCCCCCCAACGCCCAAGTGCCGTCAATTCAAAGGGTTCCCTACACTATGCAGGAGGTAACATTCAGGCATAAGACCGTAAGACGAGTGCTCTTGTCGACATCAACAAAGCTTGTGGTCCGGACTTGATTCCTGCCATTGTACTGAATAGGTGTGCACCGGAGCTTGCTCGAGTTCTTTCGCGTCTCTTCCAGATATCTTATGAATCCGGCACCTTCCCAGAAAACTGGAAACTTGCTCATGTCCCACCCTATCCCAAAAAAGGGATCTAAGACCGACCCGTACAACTACAGGCCTATAGCTCTGCTTTCTGTTTTAAGTAAGGTGATGGAGAGGTGCATAAATCGCGAGCTTCTGGACTACCTCGAACGTTACGGCTTGATTAGCGACAGGCAGTATGGTTTCCGGCAACGATCCACAGGGGACCTCTTAGCTTACGTCACTCAATTGTGAAGTAAGCTCGTACAGTCTTATGGTGAGGCTCATGCTGTTGCTCTTGACATCACGAAAGCGTTCGATCAGCTGTGGCACGCTGCCCTCTTAAGCAAACTTCCATCCTATGGACTCCCAGAAAAGCTTTGCAGATCGGTGGCTGACTTTGTCTCTGGCCGCAAGATATCCGTCGTAATTGACGGGTTCTCCTCTTCGTCCTACAACGTCAACGCGGGTGTTCCCCAGGGATCGGTTTTGGCTCCGACTTCTGTTTCTCTTACATATCAACCACCTTCTTTCCTGCACGATCAACCCAATCCACAGCTTCGCTGATAACAGCACTCTACATGCAGGAATTCAAAGTGACAAGCCGATCTCTGCCACTGAGTTGGAAAAAAGTAGACTAGCGATGACTTCCTCTCTGACAAAAGACCTGGAGGCTATCACTGCTTGAGGACGCAACAATCTTGTACAGTTCAATACGTCCAAAACGCAGTACTGTACTTTGACGAACAAAAAGCGTCCCTGCGCTCACCCGTTTTCGATGAATGGTCGAGTTCTGCCAAAGAGCCATTCATTTCGGCTGGTTGGAGTCCAGATCACCGAGGACCTGATCTGGCACGAACACATCTCGTCAATAGCTGCAGCTGCTGGGAAAAAGCTAGGCTATTTGTTTAGGGCTAAGAAGTACTTTTCTCCGCAGGACCTTCTCGCTCTATACAAGGTCCAGATAAGGCCTAGCCTCGACTATTGCTCACACGTTTGGGGTGCTGCCGCCCCGACGACATTATCCATGCTCGATGCTGTCCAGAGGAGGGCGGTCCGACTGATCGATGACTAACAGACAGCCTCGAGACTCTTTCGCACCGTCGGCGATCTGGCTCTTTTCTACCGTTACACCAACAAGCTTTGAAGAGGTCGATCAATTTGTCTATTTGGGATCAACCTTCACAAGAAAACCGGGCACAAGGGAAGAAATCAAAGCAAGACTGGAGAAGGGAAATATATGTTTATATGGATTGAACCATCTCCTGAAAAGCAAGTTGATAAATAATAACCTAAAAATTAAGTTATATAAAACGGTAATAAGACCATCAGTTACATTTGCTTGTGAAACATGGATCTTGAGGAAGGCAGATATAAATACCCTAGAAGTGTTGGCGAGAAAGGTGTTAAGGAAATTTTTGGAGGGAAACAGAACAATGGGGTATGGAAAAGAAGAACAAACCAAGATCATGTATAAAGAATCAAGTGTCACAGGATATATAAGAGCACAAAGGTTGAAATTAGGTTAGGGCATGTAGAAAGGATGGCTGAAAATAGGATTCCAAAAATGATTGTAAGCAGAAGCATAGGAGGCCAGAAGAGGAGAGGGAGACCAAAAGAAAGATGGAAGAGCGAAGCAGAAGCTGATCTGAGAAGCTTAGGTGTACAAAACTGGAAATTCATGAGTCAAAATAAGAAGAAATGGAAAGAAATTACAAATAAAGCCTTGGGCCTTTTAGGCCTGTAGAGCTATATATATATGAGCAGTAGTCAATGCCGGCATTCCGATTGTTTCCCTAAAATGTCTTCTCATGTTTAATATAATAATTTTTAATATGTTCGGGTGTATTGATATTTTTAACATGTAACGGAGGTATCTGTCGTTATCAACAAGCCCAATGTCTCCGTCCTTTTGTTTTTACATTTATAACAAGTTCTATCTTCTCTACCTTCGTTTTGAAACATCTTGTGGCTGCAACCTCAGCGACGAAATCCTGATGAAGGCTCCATACAGAATGCCGAATGCTTGATTTTATGGTCAAAAGAGTCAACTTAAGCCTAAAAATTTGCCAATTTCCCAATTACCAATTAATTGTATATATATATATATATATATATATATATATATATAAGTGACAACGATAACAATTGAGCAACACTGCAGTTTCTTTTGAGGACGCCTTCACAAAGTACGGATGGAAAAAAATGACAGTCCAAAAACGAACCGCCGTGTTTTCGTAATTTTCTCTCACATATCTAACTGTCAATAGCTGTTGGAATAAAGATGGCGGAGAGGAGTGCCTGTCTCTTCTGGTACTTGAAATATTTTTTCTGCACTGCGTGCTCCATGCTCAAGCGAAGTGTCAAACGAGCGTAGCTCAAATAATCATTAAGGTTTCAAGGATTTTCAATTTTCTGCGCAAAATTCTTGATTTTTCTTTTCGTAAGAACCTTCTATACATTATCAGGAAACATTTAAAAAAAATGAATGAAATTGGTAAAGTCGTTCTCAAGTTATTGTATGACCAAGCGGAATAGGGATTCATTTTTATATATACGAGTATACTCCAAATTCCTACTCCCAGCCTGTGATGCCTTGGATGTATATTGTTAAAGAGAAAGTCGTTAGCTGTCTCTTTTTCTTTATAACTCAATCCCACTTTTCATCATTGTGGGATAGATAAGCCTATCTGCACGACTTCCTTGGTAGGCCATAGGACAAAAAGGTGTGTAGGAAAGTAGTACGCCTCAGCTGATTGCCTTTGGTTTGAAATCAATGAGCACGCTCCATAATTTTGTGACCTATGTCAGGAATGTCCTATTTGATATAACATTGGTCACACGTTTACACTGTGCATAAAGAGCTTAGATAGCCACAGAGCATCAATGTTATTTTTGTATGTGCATAAATATTTGTTTACACCTTATGCTATGAGTATAGCAGGTGCGTTACCTACGGTATAAGGATGGCCGAGGTTTCAAGCTAATCTAAGGTTTATCCATCGATATCTTCATCAAACATAGGTGCCTTTTTTACAATTTGGATGTTAGTGATTTAGAAGGGCGTACGGTTATATTATTAGCTATGTAGCGGATTGGACAATGGCTGTTGAACATAAGTACATTATCATTAGATAACGCTTACGAACCATCCCTGATTTCCGCCTAGCGTTGCTGGTCGGCATTATTAAAGCGGTGGAGTTGGGGATGCGTACAATGAACGGTGAAAATGATTATCAGGAGACTAGTGGCCCTTTTGACGTCATTGTGTTTTTCGCTGAATCCATTGTTTCCTGTCGGACGTATAGACAAAGGAGTAATCTGAAATTATCGAGAACCGTAGATTCCCGAACAATAAAGGGTAGCAGTTTAATATTGCCAGAAAAATTAAAATACCGTTTTGTCAAACTATAAGCGTATAGTTTCAGCGAAACTCAGATTTCAGTTGCAATAATGCTCAAAGGCACTTCACCATGCTAAATATCCCTTTTTAATAGTATTACTGTTTTTTCCCGCTCAACCGTGGCACGGGACCGTTTCATGCTTATTGGTGATCATCAACACGATCAAGGGACAACAGCGAAAAGCATAGCAAAATAGCCTCAATCAGATGCTTCAACTTGATAGAAATTCGACAGTTAGTTTTTACGTGAGTAGTGAAAAAATAGTACATTACATACCTAGTTTGAGAAGTGAGCCATCAGTGGACGTAAACCTTTATAACCTGAGACGCGTAACACCGAAGAAGACAATGCGCGTAACTAATAGTGGTGTCGGTATCTATAAAATTTTTCATTCGGTTTTACATGAAGACCGTGATGTTTACCACTCATTGTACAAATACTTCAAAGTATCTAGTTGCCCGGTGTTGAATTGACAAATTAAAATTAATGAACGTAACGAAGACCTGGTTTGGTTTGCACTGGCCCATACAATACGACTAATATACAAATTGTCTCCTACTGAAAACGTTGAAAGCCACTTTTCAGAATGTGTCGATCATTGGGGTATCGAGAAGGAACTACCACAAATACGAGTATATCAGAGTACTTATCAAGTTCAGGCTCCAAACTAAAATAATGAAACTGGCAGGATACAATTATGGATGACATTATTATTTAGCAAGTTGCTTTTATTATTTACCTAAACAGAGAAAATGCTACATAGTGATTTCTTCGCTTAGTAGTGAAAAAAGCTTCAAGTAGGTTGACCGTGTACTTCTCATGCAATGCCGTCATCAGTTCATAAATGATTGGCACAAATTTAGTCCATACATTATTGCCCTGCCCTACCCGTAATGGCGTCCATCTGGCAACGTCGCATCTCCCCAACATCTCATTGCAGGATGAGTCAGACACGGCAACGCTACACAGTGCCAGCCATGCGAGGATACTTCCTAGCCAGAGAGCAGAAACAAGGACGCGTGTTGAAAACATATCTCTATCATTCAAAGGGCAAATGTACGGGGAAATATGATGTGGGAAATATGCCTTATAGATTGTGGGTAAAAAAATGCCATACACCCTTCCCCAAAAACCCCCACCACCCAATTATTTGATCCTAAATTTTGTTTCAAAAATGATCAGCACCGTCTGGAACATCAGAAGCGATTTTTATTTTTTTCGTTTTCGGCTATTTTCTTCGCCGCCACTGGCCAGACTTCGGACTACAAAGCTTTTTCGTCCTTGGCATAGTCGTAACTTCGTATGGAAGTTTCATCCAAATGCCGTGGCAATAAAGCTACATTTAAAGCTATGGATGGACTGATTTAATATGCAGAGCGATGAAAATGAGTGGCAGACTTCATAAAATCCCTTGTGTTGTACATACAGGTAGTTAGCTGATGAAGGAATGAAGGCTTCGCAACATCGTCCGCTTTTTGGGACTATACATACCAGCCTAGCGTGCGAACGGGTCAATCTAATTTAACATGTCAATAGTATGAATGGATATTATCGACGAGGCTGTTGTAGACAGCATCCCTAGACAACCATTAACCCAATCTTCGAATACTGTGGGTCAAATGGCTCTTGAAGCTAGGCGATGTCAGGCGATACCGCGCATTAACAGCCAGTCTATGCAGGAGTATTGTAATGATACGGCCCATTCAATGGGTTTGAGTCAACAATTGTAATTAGGTCAAGTACTCAACAGCAGTCGGGTAGTCGGTTAGTTGTGGCACTGGAAATCCTGGAAAGATGGAAAAACTTGCCTTAGTGATGGTTTCATCTCTCAAAGAAGACGTTTCGAGCGGAACGAAGGGCGAGAACAGGAAAGTTCGGTTCAGGAACTTGAAAAGATTCGGCAGGAAACATGAAAATTTAACAGCATGTGACATGCTGAGATAAGTGTATACAGTAACTTACCGCTAGTAGTAAATAATCCGAACGGATGCAAATAGCAATACAAGTTTGGTGATGTTCAGCCCAACCTGGTATGTTTTATTAGTTGTATCATGATGCATATTACTCGCTTGACATGGAACTTTAGTGTGAGAAATACGTTCAACTATAGGATTGCATCAAAATTGGTGATTACAAAATGATTTTCAATGAAACGGCACATTCCTGATAGCAATATGTTATCTTTGATACCAATTTGATCAAAAGCCACTATTGCACGATGGTCCTGAAATCAACAAGGGGTTCAAGCTTAATGATTTGGAAAAACATATGGGCTTACGACAACCAACACTATCTTATGATTGCTTTCGCCGTTGAATAGAAACATACTAGCTTCTGTAATGCCCATTTTACCCACATACTGGATACTTCAGACACCTTTTTCACACACTTTTTGTTGTATCATGGAAAATAAGTTCCGTTCAAACGGGCTGGTATTTTGGTATGATATGGTCTATACTATTTCGATCGAATGTCTCTAAGGCCAGAAGGTTGGACTATCAATGACCTCCGAGTCACAGGGTGTGCAAGTCAACAAAGTATTGGTGGAGAATAAATAGTTCCCGGTCAAAGTGGCTGCAATTTTAATGTGATACTCGCCATACCAACGTGTTTAAAAGTTTCCGATGCACCATAGTCCTAAAATCAACGATTTTCGTTAGGTTACAGGGTGTTTGAATGTAACTTTGTGGCATCCTTAAATATTGCAATATCTAATTCATTGCCGACGGTGACAATTTATATATCTACAATGATTTCCATAATCACAACACTCAAAGTGCTTAGTCTGAGGTAGATGAAAATATAAAATCTGTTAGTACGTAATCAAAGAATCATAACCCTAAGTTGAACCCTTTAAAGTCGAAAGTCATTATTTGTTCATCAAAACTGTTTAGAAGTGATGCCAAAAGGAATTACAACCTTAACATAAATGGTAAGACTGTATAGAAGTAAGCGAGTCAGCCAAAAACTTGAGGGTAACCTTAAAGTAATGTCTAAATTTTATACCAAATGTAAATAATATCAGTAAGGGTGCTTTTTCCATTCTACGTCATTATATCGTAATAAACAACCTCTTGGCTATACAACTATAAAAATGTTGAGATATTCTTAGGTAATGTCCAAAATTAGTGATTGTGATTTAGTTTATCTTAGATTGCTTGACTTAATATCTAGCACATCTCCAAAAAATTCAAAATTCATGTTCATAAGGTTGATCAATAATTTGAGAAAAATAGTTACTCATACCCATATACTTTCGCTCTAGTAGCAGTATTCATTCTAGGTGCATTCGATTCACGGAAACACTCAGTGCAACTTCACAGGACATCATTACTTCGTAAACGCTTCACCAACAGCGCAGGTATTTTCTACAATCATATACCTCCAGCCAAAATTACTACCATATGACTAATTTAAAAGACATATGAAGAAATTTATTTTAAATAAAAATACATAAATCAGTTGCTAAAATTCATCATCTCACACAATTATTCCAGTATAATATAACATTCGTTTGCTTGTATGACTGTTACAATACATACTTTTACAATCTGAAATATTGAATATTCTTCACTTACGTATGTCTTTATATTAATCATATCTTAATACACCTACATCACTTGTCACTACTTATTAAATGTTTTATGCTTTTGTATTCGGTTTCAGGTTTTTTGGGGTTAAGTGGTAGAGTAGCATTATGTTAAACTTCGTGCCTCAATAAAGGGGATTTATTATTATTATTATCATTTTCCTTATATCACATAGCTCTACCTATGGCTATGGTAAAAAACGGATACACCGAGCATACATCGTACACCTAGGGTGCATCCCGGCTCAAAGTGATCATAATACTTTACATATTATACGTATATGTGCGGCACTCAAGACTACTGCCTCCTGCATGCTGATAAGGTTGTGCTTCCATGTGACGGATTTGGTGGCTTTTGAAATTAGCCCTGTTGCTCCGATTAGGATAGGTATGATCTTCGTTTTGATATTCCATAGCCTTTGTAGCTTGATCTGGAGACCTTTATATTTCAGACATTTTCCGGCTACCTTCTGAGTGATGGTGTAATCTGATAAGATGGCAACATCTATTAGTAGGCACAGCTTGTGTATCGTATCTTTCAGAAATATGTCCGGTTGATTTGCTTTGATAGCCCGGCTTGCTTATACCTGCATGTCTCATATTATGGTAACATCGGAAGTATCGACTACAGGGTCCGGTTTATGATGGTACCATTTATCATCTCCATATTACAATACGTTGTGCTGCTACCGTGTTGTGTCGATCTAAATAGACCTTCTAGGCAAGAACTGGACAACCAGAAACCACATGATGGATAGTCTCACTGTATGTCCGGCAAAGTCTGCATTTTGGGTCATTGCCGGATTTCATCATTTTAGCCCTCATGTAGTTGGTCGCGATTGCTTGTTCCTGACAGGCCGTAACGAGCGATTCTGTCTCAATCTTTAAATTAGCCTGCATGAGCTGCCTCCAAGTTAAACTGCTGTCGACGGTATGGTGTTCCACTTCTTGTATTATTTGACCGTGCATTGTGTTATCTGCTCTTTTTTCATTTCTGTTTTCAGATGATCATTAATCTGCTTTCTTTGTTGTATTGACACCAATTGTTATGTCTTCTAGATCTTCTTGGATCTTGCTTCCAGATTTATATTGTTGTTGCCTATACACGATACTGAGAAACTTATCAGCTCTTTTCAGCTTTAAATAGTTTTTGATCCCTTCCAAAGCGATAGTGTAGCTGTTTTCTATATTCAGCACTCCTCTTCCTCCTTCTTTTCTGCTGACGTACAACCTATCGATATGAGCTCTTTGATGGAGGGCACCATACATGGTTTAAAGCTTATGAGTTTGTCTGTCGAGTTTTCTTATTTCGGCTAGCGTCCAATTTGTAATACCGAAGCTGTACTGGTTGACAGGTACCGCTAGGGAGGTAAGCGCGGAAGTTTTGTTTTTTGCACTTAATTCCGTATTCAATATTTTCCTAACTCTTCGGTAATATTCTCCCGCTAACGTCGCTTTCGTAGATTTGTGCTGTATTTTGGTACGTTCATCGACACCTATATATTTGTATACCTCATGCTGTTCTAAAGATTTTATGGTTATAGCATTATCGAGGATGATATTTTGGCTCGTTGTCATTTTGCCTCTAAGGAAAGTCGCCTTGGCGCACTTGTCTAGACCGAACTCCATTTTAATGTCATCACTAAACTGCTTTACTAGCTGAAGTTGCTTGGCCAGTTCTCTATCATTCTTGGCTATTAATTTGAGATCGTCGATATAAAGCAAATGACTTATTTTGTTAGGATTTTGTATATATTATTGAGACACGAGGTAGGTCTGTAGTTTTAGATTGATCTGCACTTTTATTTATGAGTATTAGGTGTGTCTTTCCTTTTGTGAGCCAACGAGGAATATGCTGTTCATTCCGTAATATTCTGTTGTAGGCGGTCACTAGGCATATGTGACGTGATTTTTTATCATACAGGTCTATTACGAAACCTTCAGTCAGGGTTCGGTGATAGCCGCACGAGTATTACGTATCTTGATAAGTGATATTATGTCGATGTTTTTGACGTTATATTGTTTTTTGTGACATTATGTAGGCTTTTCTACAAGATGTTAACTTAGCTGATGGACACGCTGTAAACTCGTTTTGTAGTTGTACGTGTTGATTAAACGTCATGAGGCGTTATCAATGTTTGTCTCTGATGTGATTACTGGAGGTAACGGCAATGCATAGGTGCATAGTGAGGATTTGTGTGCTAATAATATGTGTTGCTGATAATTCCATTGGATTCTTGTCTCAAATACACTTACTTGAGATTCAAAGCTAGAAATTAGTTGAGCATTCACTTTTTCTTATGCATTCTGGAAATTACATATGCAAATTTAAAGAGTTTAAAAAATGAGAGAGATAAGAAATATTATATTTACTGTACACCGTCGAATTACAAGTCATAGGGTATGGTGATTTCCCGTAATTCTTCATAGTTTTTAAAACGTAAAAAATCGTAATTTATAACTTTGAACATAACATCACCTGTCTTCAGAAAGGACAACATATAAATAACCCGTCAGGCACAGCTAATAGATATATTTCATTTGCAGCATATCCACTAATGATTTTCCCACACAGCAAATATCACTGATTTTATCCACATACAGACCAATAAACACAATCACCCAGGTGCGATCTTACTATTGAACTAACTTTCTCCTCAGAGATGAAAGCTATAGGCTACTCGGCTTCACAAAACATATGAAACCAACAATGCGTGTAGTGGTGTGGTTGAGCCATTCCTCCACAGATGGACGCTCACAACGATCCAAGTGAGCAAACATGGAATGATTGTTTGCACCCTAAATACTACCTAGTCTACAAGATGACCCTTTATAGGTTTTTTTGACGTTTTATAGGTTTTTTACATAATATCTGTGCCATGTCAGTGACCTACAGCAGAGTACTAGATCAAAGAAACATTGGGAATATATTGCAGCGCATATCTCAAGTCGCCGAACTATGCTCTTAACAACCTTAGCAACGGACGGCACTTTACTAAAATCGTCACGAACACCATACTGTCAGGGAGGTTTAAGAGTAGCTCATATTAATTTTCATTACACTTTTGACTTCTGAATTACCCTTTTGTTATAGTTTGAGGACGTGAATTTTACACATCTATAAAAAATAGTATGCCCTACATATTTCCCCCTATCTACAATGGTTCAAAACTGGCAGTGTCCAGTTTTCACGAAGCCAATTAAAAAATTAATTTAAACGATTCCATAATCGGATTAGTCTGGAAAGGTTATTTGGTTTTTAATTAGTTTCAAATAAAAATGCAAATCCAGCAATTTTTGGGCATACTTAACCTGAAACGAAAGCTGTTTTAAATAGATAGCTCACCCCGGATTACTTTACCATGTACAAAATTAAATGAAAATGGAAATTGGGAATACTCTCCCGCCCGTAATCCGGGATGAAATGAATTTTAAGAGTTTTTTTCACACTCTCAGTTGTTTAAAGAAGAAGAGTATATTACGGTAATAACATACCATCCAATTCAAATTCAGATTCTTTATTATACTGAGAGACATTACGATACATGTATAGAGTCAGAGTAAAAACTAATAAAACAACACAAATAGATATATTTATACAACAAACAAAGCAAACAAATAGATACATAAATCATATAATAATAAACTCAAAATATAATAAGTCACAAAAAAGGTAAACACGTATTTATCTTGCCCTGAACTGCAAGTGATAGAATGGTCAGGTTTTTCTGTCAAGTTTGTTTGGTGATGAAGAAGTATTCAGTGTTCGTACATTTACAGTGTCAGTAAAATGTTAAGTTTCGTGTAGCTTATTGAGCAGCCTTTTTGTGATTGCTCAAAATATCTAGAGGGCGCAGAATATGCAGCTAAGTGACTTTGAGAGTGGAACGAGCGTGGCTCAGGAAGGCCAAGGACAGCGAGCGAGGGGTTCGGGACGTTTCAAAGGGACCACAGGGCGACAAGATCGCCGGGTTCTGGCTCTAAAAGACAGATTCAGTAATACTCAAGCCATCGCTAATCAGTGGTTTGAAGAGCATGGAAGGATGGTTGGCATGCGTACGGTATATCGCCAGATACGACAGTTTGGCCTTTTTCCTGATCTTCCACATTGGGTGCTATCTATCACAGCTGAAAATCAGCGTAACCGTTTGCTCTGGTGTAGAGAAAGAATTCTATGGGACCAAGAATGGAACACAGGTGGTGTTTAGTGACGAAACTCGCTTCTGTCTGGAGATGCACGATGGTCGGGCAAGAGTCAGAAAGTGACGTGATGAAAGACGTGACCCACAATTTGACAGAGGGCGTCACGTTACGTTCACCACACCGTGGAGTTATGGTATGGGGTGCTTTTGCTTATTGTAGCAGATCACCACTAATTTTCATCGGAGGCGACAGCTCGACGCTATATTCAGGAAGTATTCATCCTATTCCACACCTGTACACCATCCAAAACCCGATTTTTCAGCAAGATAATGCCAGACCTCATGTTGCCAGAGCATCGTTAGCCTTCATGGATCAACATCGCATGAACTGTTGACGTTGGTCACCATGATCACCTGACCTATCTCCAATTGAACATGTCTGGGACATGATAGGTCGCAGGCTCTTGAATTTGCAACACCCTCCACAGGCTTTAGGAGCTCTTACTCACGAAGTTGCAGTGGCCTGGAATGAGATACCTCAGCAGATAGAAATCGTGGCTCCTCAACGCATTATTGAACTAGCATCTGCAGTCAATTGACAAATCAAGTTGAAAACTTAATAATTTCACTAGTAAGGGACACTGAACATATATGCCAAAATATTTTTTTTTGTCACTCAGTATATTTACTTACAAGAAATTCTTTAGATTTACACTGTTCAATGTGGTTCGTTAGCGTATTGAGAATGCGTGGACTCAGTATTTCAGGAGATCTTACTCTGACCTTGTACTTGTTAAAAATCAGACTTGAGTCCCCAGCTTTTCTGGTCGAATTCGAGTTAAAATCATTAATTTGCTAACATATTTTTGTTAATAAAAGTATACACAGCTATTTCGTATAAAAGTAATGATGGTGAACCTAAAACCTCAACATGCTCCAAGAATGGTTATCACTGACCATACGAGTACAACTAACTACTTTTTTCTGGGCCAAACATTCTGCCATAGTTGATGGGCATTTGTGGACAAACCCCAAAAGCATTGGGCATACCTCAGTCGTATCTCATCTTGAGCATAATAAACAGAAGGTGAGCTTTAATAAAGGCCGCTCGTAAATTTCTCATGAGATATGATTGGGAGTTTAAATTTGAGGCAATATATACACAATATGACTGTATCAAGATATAAGCCCAGTGTCAATCGATATTTTTGAGCCATTAAAAGTGATATTTGAAGTTAATGTTTTTTCTGGATGTCAGGAAATCTGAGTTTTAGGAGATATGATTGCACTTAACCACTTGTTGGTGGACAAAACTCCCCAATCCCTCTATAAAGTAGCACAATTACTCGATAACATATTTGTCTACCTTCAGAGAAACAGTAATTTTTAAGTAAAGACTAAATAGCATCGTTCCTAGCCCTAGCATCGAGGAACGCCTACGGTGACGTCAGTAGTGTCGGATTTTATAGGCGCATTCCGACAAGTTTGGACGGTACAAATTGAGAGCTATTTTATAAAAAAGAATCTATCCAATATTATGATGCACGATTTATGTCTTATTTTGATATTTTATGCAATAGAACTTCCTGATTGATGCAGTCCAATGCTCTGCTGAAATCGCTGAAGACCCCAACAGGGCACTTACCGGCATCAATCATTTCAACAAGAGTTCCGTAAAAGCTATAAATTGCTGAATTGCTGTTGGCGTAGTCTTTCAATTTCGAAAACCATGTCGATTCTCTGTCAATATATTATTATTCTCTAAAAAAAAAACAGTCTGTCTAGGTAACAGTACTCGACCACTATTGAAAAATTTTAAGGTATCTATCTTTACTGGTCTTTAATTACTCCCTTCCAATCTTTGACAGACTACGAAATTACCCTGTGTTATCCTAATGACCAAGAGCTTTATAACTTGATTCAGGATATTATTTATGATGAGATTTTGTTTATTTTATAGTTTTTTTATTAAGTTGAATTATTCGTAAACGGATACAGCAACATCAAATGCCGTGTACCTGCTGTGCTCGAACTAGAGATATTACTGTGATTGGAATTTGTTGGGATTTTTTTTGGCAACATTAAAGTATTTCAGAAAAACTGGTTTAACTCTGCACAAATGTTCTCATTAGTTGTGGTAGTCGTACTCATATTATGGTTCTTTAATTCCGGTCAGTTTTGATACAGTCCTCCGGACAGCTTTAGTTTGGTTACCGAGTTTCATAATTTTTTCTTGGTAATTTCTTTTTGTTTGTTCTAATAATGTCTTGTTGTGTTTCTGTTTTTCTACTCTATATTACTATTGTTTACATTCTGGAACTACTGCTGATAGATGATGAAATTTATTTAAATTGTGACCAGTGGCGAAGCGTCCATGTAACTATTGTTACCATTAGTAACAGTTGAAAATTTTAAAAATAAATAATTTATGACTACTGTGAAATAATTTCATTCATTTGTTTATCCAGCAATACGTACTAGTAATTCAGTAAATAGCAGATTAGCCCCACGAAACTAGTGCACCCTATAATACTGAGAGGTATGAATAAAAACGAAGTAGATGCTTATACTACAATTTTAAGAATCTACTTCAAAGTAAATACTTCGCCATGAAGTATCCAATCAGTTCCGGTAGTATTTGCTTTACGTCGAAGTACTTACTATCGTGCCTGTAGTATCTACTTTTATTCCGAACTAAATGCTTTAAATTGAGTAGCATCTTCTCATTTCCACAAGTTTCGACAGGTCACACTTGTTGTTTTATTTTATTTGAAATATTCACATACTTGGTATTGTACGGCACGCGCGTTAAAATGTCTTCCGACGAGGAAATGCCAAATCAAGAAGAGTCCCAAAATGAAGATTTGCAGTTAGCCTTTGTTACGATGTTAGAAGACTACAAAATTATTCTGGATAAAAAATGACACCTCCCGTTAAGTCTGCCAAAGACAAAGCACTTAAAGAATTCACAGAGACGTATAACAGAAATACAAAACAAAATTTAGATGCAAAACAGGTATTAAGAAAAGTTAATAATATGAAAAGTAAAATTAAAAATATTACCGATATGAAGAAAACAGGAAATAGGAAAATTAAGTTAAATGAGTGGCAAAAAAAAATTTTCAACCTATGGAATGGGAGTGAGAATCCAGTAATTCAACAAGTGCCAGGTACTGTATTATTTGATATTATATATTTTTTCTTCAAACGTCAGTAAATCATTTATTGCTTGACTTGTATGCGGCCACGAAGTTTTATTTTTCATCAGCCGGAGCTTCACTTTTTACTTTTCCGCGATTAATTTCTTGACATTTGAAGAAAAACAGCATATTTTACTTGGAGGAAAAGTTAATTTCATGGCTGTCTAATTCAGGCTCGTCATAAAATCACTTTTCCTGCATATAAAATCATAATACTATTGTGGTGCAAAATTTTTAATTTAATAATGTTTTAGGAGGTGTAACTGCGGGCACCAGTCAAGACGTTGATATATCATTGACCGATGAAGAGAATCAAATACCTTTTTGTGATGATAAAGAATTAATGGCTAAATTACAAAAGAAATTACTACTTCAACAAATCAACACTGCCGCAGCTCAAGAAAAAGCTGCTATAGCTCAAGAAAAGGCCGCTCTAGCTGTCGAAAGGGCCGCAGGAGCTGTAGAGCAATTCGTAGAAGATTACTTTGCACGACAACAGGCGAGCTTTTGAATTCATTTGGATTCAAAAATACCTACTGATTAATATGTTTTTTTTTTGTTAAAAGAGAAATAAGGTTTATGTTTATTATTTGTATAACATGTTTATTAGGTTTAATTATTTTGTCAGAACCTTCATAAAATAAATATGTATAAAATCCAAACAATCCAAATATTTATTTACTTTTTCAACGCTGTCTGTACATTAGTGTTGCAATTTCATTTCTAAACTGGATACCTCGGCGTCGGACTTCACCGGTGTTTGGTTCGGCATATAATTCAGGCATAACTGCTTCTTCTTCTATGTTCATTTCATCAAAATGTTCATCTGGATCGTTCAAAAACTTTGCACAATTATGTAAAATAAATGCACACATAATATATCGACATGTTCTATCTGTTTTAAGTCGGATTGTATAATTCAACATAGGAAATCTTGTGTTTAACTGGCCAAAGCATCTTTCTATAATCACACGTTCTCTTGCATGTATTCTGTTAAAATACTTTTGAATGTTTGTTATGGGATCTTTGAAAGGTGTAAGCATCCAAGGAGTTACACCATATCCAGAATCACCCAAAAGACAAACTCTTTTTTGATTATTATACATAATAGGGTAAATAGGACTATTGTACCATATTCTAGAATCATGAACAGACCCAGGCCAGGAAGCATCAACACTGGTAAACATTTCTCTGCTATTACATGTTGCTTGTACATTTATTGTAGAAACTCCTTTTCTGTTAATATATTCATCGCCATGTACATATGGTTTTATAATTTTCACGTGAGTACAGTCAATGGCGCCAATGACATGAGGTATTGTATTATGTGCTGCCCATTCATCTTTAGCTCTGTTGAACATAGCTCCCGTAGCAGAGAATTTAACCCACTGATTTTTCTTGCTACAGATTTCACGTGATACCTTATCAATAATTTTTGAAACGGTTGTTTGATGAATCCCAACATCAAGTCCAACGCCTAGCTGAAATCCAGGGTCTCCTGAAATAAAGATATAAAAATTAGATTATTTATCCTATTTCATTTATTGAAACATACCTAAGCTTCTTAAAAATACTTCCATTTGTTGGATGTGTGTAAGAGCACCGCCTCGAGTTTCATTTACTTCTGGGAGAAATATATTCGCTAGGTAAGATACGTTTTCTCTACTAAACCTAAAAGAATAAACAATTTTAAAAGTAATTAAAAACAATAAAAATATTATTGTTAAATTACCGAAATATTTTATGATATAAAATATCATTATGATAGCGGCGTCTTGCATTATATATTTTTCTGCTGCGTATTCCTTCCATTTTCAAAGAAAACTAAACAAAACTAACCGTAGTATTCTCTCTGAAGTTGCACTTATACCAACTTCGCAAAAGTCAAGCATATACTAAATTCCTCTTCAAATTAGTAGCATCTACTACAAGAAGTAGGTACTTTCAGTAAATACTACTTGATATAGTAAGTTCCGGTAAAACAAAAAGTATCTTCTTGAAAATGTAGATTCTTCTCAGATTTGAAGTACATACTTTATAGAAAATGCTAATACTTGTAGTATTAGAAGGTACTTCATTTTTATTCATACCACCCACTGTCTAGATTTTGCGAACGCGATGAAGCCGACTCGCCTCGACTTCGTTGTTACCGTTTCGCTTGTGTCTGATCGCGGTCCCCGCGATTATTATGTAGGCTCGTTGCCATTTTTTGTTTTGGTTACTCACTTCTCCCTCGTTAGTAATCGTTTTGGTTGCCGGCTGTAGTGAGCGTGCAATTAAACATGGATGAGTGTCGCTGCGTATTCGATTAACTACTTGAAAAGTCATTCTCCTTGTATAATTTTGAAGGAAAAAAGGAGATCATTAAAAATGGAATACCAACTTATTTTAGATAATTTTAAAAAGGAATAATAAATTTAGTTGGTATATTGAAAACTCTTGATTATGTGGTTGTAAGAAAAACAGATTGAATTGTTGGCCATGTCTTCTGTTTTCTACAAAAAAAAAAAAAAAACGGGTGGACCAGCAACGATTTAAATAGTTTTAGCGTTCTGAAGAGGAGACATGAAATTTCTCCCTTACATGTGAGATGTGTAGCCAATTTGATTCAGTTTGACAGAAAAAGAATCGAAAGTTGTCTTAACCAAGATTTTAGGCAGCACACTTATAGATGCTGTATGTTTTTTGGCCAAACAAGAATTACCATTTTGGGATCATTTTGAATGGGATGACTGACAATAGAGGAATTACTGGGAATTGTTAACATTAATTGCCAAAAAAGATAAAAAGATTTCTGAACATCTAGAAACGTCTACTGTTTTTCGGAAGGCTTGAATTAGTCATAGCATAAGACGATGAGGTATATCAAGTGCCGCAGACGCCCAGTCCAGCAATGTTTACCTTAATTCAAAAAAAGTTTAAATGCAATACCTAAAATAAGCAAAAACTTTTACATGGGAAGGTCAAAATAAACCTTTTTTAGTAAAATTTTTCTCATCTGGTTTTGGTAACAGTTTAGGAAAATTCACGCGTCGCCACTGATTGCGAACAGAACACATAATCTCTTCATTCAGCCATGATTTACTTGTCGTTGTTCTGGAAAATCAATTTGGAAATGTCAGTTAAACACCTTAAAAAATGTCGAAACACATCGCTGACATCGCTTATGTTATATAGTAGTGACCAATCTTCAACACATACATCTAATAGGAATTTCTTTATTGAATCTTCATCATCGTACCTCTTTCGTATTCTATAAGGGTTTGTTTTTCTGCTGAGATATTTCCCTGTAATTCGAAAAACACTTTTAGGCACGTTATTGATGACCCTACATCTTTCTGGTCCTATGAAAACTCCTGAGAATATCTATGCATTGAGCAAACAGAATATTTATCCTGAATTGTAATGCAAAGACATATTGTCAATATGGACATTTCTTTTGATTCATCTTCATCTTCTATGGACATGGTAAAACAAAGCAAATAAAAAAATATAAATGTAGTAGAAGAGCAATAAAGGTAGGTACAACTGTTAAAAATAGGAGAATATTGAGACCCATAATTATGAAAATACAAGTTTTTGGTCTCATAGATTAGTTTTGATCATAGTGTAAGCCAAGACCGTGCACCACTGCACTGCACAATGTTCCACTGAGTTACGTAATAATACTGCAATGCGATTCCCCTTCTTGGAAGCGTCATTCTGCCAGTTGTTAGATGTGATACCACAGTAGCGAATGTGAAGGTATCCCCTGTAACAACTGCAGTACTTGTACCATACTTGTAGTCGTCCTTGCTCAGCTCTAGCACATAAAACCCGAGGATTGCGTAACTAATGATGAATGTCGCTGCAAAGTGAGTGTCTGATTGCACATTCTGTCACCCTTCCTCACTTCATCTGTTCCCTGTTCCACTTGCCCGCCACTTTGACGTATTACCATAATCTATCCTCTAGGGATAATTATGTTAACTCTCGTTTCTTGCCTCGCGCTCGGCACTCCACAAGAAAAGGGATTAACGGTGGATCTTTGAAGTTCCTCGTCACTTTGCCAAGCCTCCGCCTCGAGTGGTTTCGAAAACTCCGCAAAAAGACGTTCTGAGGTCGGTCCTATAGAGAGCGATGACAGCTATGGAACTTTTTAATCGGTTCGGATATAGCGGATAAGATAAACAGGGAGGTAACTCTCCTTCAGGCAAACGAATAAGGTGATTTGAGATACAAAGTGTAACGCTTCCCTTCCGCAAAAAGTCCAGAAAAGATGGAATGCAATGAAGATTCCAACTTTTCTGCACAATCACAGAAAGGGGGTTAACATTAGCTTCCGGTAGCTCAGTCGGTGGCATGAAGACATCTACAGGCGTGTAGCTGTGTGTCGACCATGGCATGGCTAGAGGATAGAAGAACAAACAGAACACAAAAATTTAACAGATTTTATTTAACAAAAAAAAGGCATTTTCATTACATTACAATTTTACAGTTTAAAAGAACAAAATAAGTTTTACATCTTTGGCGCTGCTATAAAACTATCAACTTATCTTTCGCTGGTCCATTTTGACTCGACTGAAGCCAGGATGGCCAGGTGCTTGAAGGAGAGGTCCCAGTTATGAGGGGTGACGTCACATATAGTGGCTTCAAAACCAGTTGTAGGCGAAGTTGAAGGCGATGGCGCTGCCAAGGCACATGCATGGGTGAAGTGATTGGCCATGGCTAGGCAAAGTCAAAGACTAAGGCAAAGGGAAAGGGAAAGAGAAAGAGAAAGGGAGTGGCCCCAATCATTTTGTCCTATACGGACACACATTCTAGAAAATTCTAGCACATGGTGCTATATAACCTTGTGCTACAGAGTAGAAATTTCTTAGCTCTTCTTCGATCGGCGGCTCAAGTGAAAAGGAAGCGCGAGGAAGATCGCAGATCAGGAACTCCGCATCAAGCGCTCCAAGCGGAAAATTTTCCAAGTAGAAAAGCTAGAGATGGGATTAATGAAATGATAATCGAGAAGTGATTTAATAAATACGATCGGACGGTGAAACCGTTACAAAGGTTCGGCAGTAACAGTTACAGCCTTCTTTGATAAACTATGGCATTACAGTCAAAATCACGAAAGATGACTATTACGTTATACCATAAATTGTACTGAAATCATCACTAGGCGTACGTCGATGATAATGTCACGATGGCAGGCCATATGACCGAAGTTCGGTTATTTAAGCGATTATTTTCCGGCTTCAAATGATTAACCGTACACATATTTACATTTTAAATATTTGCAGTAAAATTACATATTCATGTATTTTAGAAAAACTAGCACTCCCTCGCGTATCTGTTTACAATAATTGGGTGTTTTGAACCCATTTTTTGTTTGTCTAGAATTGTTGAATCCGTAGAATTCATACCAAAATTATAATAATATATGGCTATTAGCTTCAGTATAGTGACCAGCTGATTCTGAGAAGATGGTTTTATTTAAGCGAATCTGAAAAAACATTACAAACACAAAAAAGCATACAAAAATGAAAATATTTTTCAATTTTGCACTATTTCATGTCATGTATCTACAGTATTTATTTCAACATACAGTACAAAATTATACATTTCATTAAATAAACTGAACAATTTCATTTACAAATATTTCATTCCATTACTTATGGTCAAATTCAGATTGAAATTAATCGCTACTGTCACATTCAGTATCGCTATCTGAATCAAATGAGATTATCACTGGTTCTATTTCATGAGGAACAGTTTTCTTGTACCACTCTGAAATTACCTCATGAGTATGTTTTACACATTTTTTCCAAGCTTCTGGTGTAATTTGTGACAGAGCTTCATTCCACATAGCTAAAACATTTTCATCACTATGACCACATCTTCAAATATGTCTATCATAATACTGCTTAGCGTATATTAACTCGGAGGCATTGAATTCACACTTGTACGGGGAGGGGGAAGAACTTCATGTTCATAACTTCTTATGATTTCATCTATTAAATATTTATTTTCTTTACGATTTCTTTTCACTATATTCAGTAACTCTACTTTAGTTAATGTCGGTTGAAACTCAATTTTATTTTTAACTAGCCAGTCACTGATCTCTTTTTTTTTGAAGAACTTGAGTTTGGAATCTTTTCCAATAAAATGCTGTGATAGGGTGCATTATCCATAATTATTACTGATGGCTCTTCCAAGCTGCAGAGGAGTTTTTCTTTCAACACCTTGATGAATGTCTCGCCGTTCATATCACCTTGGTAATCTGCAGATTTAGACTGTGGGGAAAGTAACAGGCTTGCTCCATCAACAAGTCCCTTTTCGCTTCCTGCATGGACCAAAATAAATCGCTTTCCTTGAAAGCCCAATGGTTTCCTTACACTTTTTATTGACTCATCTTGCTAAGACATTTTTGGATTGCCTTTTGAAAATATCCATCTTTCATCCATGAAAACAATTTGATGCGAGGAAGTGCTTACATAGTCATTGTAATTTCTCAAAAATTTGGTGCGAAGTAAAGCAATACTTTAAAGCCTATGGTGGGCAGCACTATTCGCAAAGAGCTATTGCTGATAGAAGCAAGCTAGCTCTTTCTCTTTAAGCATTTCATTCAAATTTGCTATTGTGACATGTTTTTCTGAAAAAAAAATGCAATAATTTGGAATCCACCATCTCATGCTCATCATCATTTCTTTCAGAATACATTTGATACACTGTGTCTCGTATACTATGCTTAACTGCATCAGATAAATCTGTTGTTTTAGATTTTTTTCTGGGTCTCTTCTTTCCATACATTATCATTAGATGATGATGAACGTCTTTGTATTCTTGTAATAGTGGACAAACTAATATTTAGTGCCCAAGCCACCCTCTAAAAATGTTATATTCATTTATGTTGGGAATTATTTAGTTCCTACCTAAATAATAATTTTAGTGATGAGTTTGTGTTTAAAAAACCAGGTATAAGGAGAACACACCTTAAAACAGGAACACCAAAGACCAAAGTCATTTTCGAAAACAACCTAACCTGATCTAGCATAATCTGACCTTTCATCTGTCAAATGTGATCGATCATGCAACATGAAAAAATCGTCTATCCTTGTCGGATACATGCATATTAGTGATACTGCTCGTTTAGGCCCGTATCGTCAGTCGTCCCTACAATTTTAGGGCGCCTTTATGGCCTCCTTGATTGTCATAGTTTTCTACTTCTCCGTATCAGCGCTCTATTTTGAGGTTATGTCACAAACATCTATTTGCATCAAATTGTGCTTGCTTTTGAGTTGTATTATGTTTTATCAGCATGAAATTTCCTACAATTTAAAAAGAAAACATATCTTCACAACAGGAGAGCGCTGACACTGACACGGGACAAGTGTAATCTAGAAATTTTTGAAGGAGAGAAAGGAGTATGACAATCAAGGAGGCCATAAACGCGCCCTACAATTGTAGGGACGACTGACGATACGGGCCTAAGAAAATAAAATTATGTTTGTCTGTGTCTACCATACCTAAAGCTTCATTAAAAATATTGACAAATCACTGTCGTTTGTCTTTACCTCAGAGTAAAATGATGACGTAATCGTCATCTTTCGTGATTTCGACTTTGGAATCACTACTGCATGAGCTAACTCAACAGTAGGGAACCTGCAAAAAGAGTGAAATAATTTCAAACAGCTAATATACATAACCACTTAGTTGAAAAGCTTCTGAACCGAACCTTTTATACCTTCCGCGCCACAAAAAAATTTTTGAAAATGAGATGTTATTTTTTTATGCTGCACCATATGATATTTAGGTATATCACGACAAACCATGTCACTTATTTTCGCCTGTCTGACGATCTGAGTGTCCACTGATCATTGGTCCCTTACAGCTGCGAAACTACTGCTCGGATTTGGATCAACTTTGACATGATTTACTACTATACCGAGGACGAAAAATATTTATATATTTTGGAAATCGGTTTAGTGACTTTGAAGAAAAAAAGCCAAAACGATAAAAAAAATACAAATCGCTTAAACTTGGTTTTTGGGCGTTTCAGTGGGTTCTAGTCATTCTTGAATATTTTCTTAGTGGAGAGTGTATGGAGAACGCATCATTTTTTTATATTAGTATATTAATATACTTCCAACCCCGGTAATTCTGCACACCGGTTAAACATATTTCACACCTTATAGATTTCCCTGTACGTTTGCGGTTAAAACTTATCGCATGTGATGCGAAACGGGGTTATTTATACATGTTTATTGCATCTTCGGCATCCGATGCGAGTTACGTATAAAGGTATAATATGAGCATCATGCCTGGATTATAACTCAATGAGTTTATTTGCTTTTGTGACGTAATACTACATAGCATAGTCTATGACTATATACCAAGAGTTATCAAACATTGTTGAAAGGCAGCTTCACACCATAGTTCCAAAGAAGTGAGACTCCCGTGTACGGACGCGCTCATTGGTGTAATCTAAAGAAATGTTCTCCCATGAATAGCCCAAATAGTGCATAACAGTCTCTGAAAAAGCCCACGTTTTGATGTAATTGCACTGAATGGAAAATTGTAGCACATGTTGTTCTGAAGGCGAAAAACTAATTGACATTTTTCCAAAATATAAGCATTAAAGTGTTTAGTTTCACCCTCTTGGTAATGATGTCAGAACATGCGTGTAGAGGGGAAAGTTTTGACACTCCACATAACCTTACTTATTACTACCCGGTTTTCGCCCTATACACCTCACAATATATAGCATGCACAGAATGACACCGATTCATTACAAGATAATTACTGCTATTAGACTGTTAGAGGGTGCCTAAAAATTAACGCAAGATTTTAATTGAATATAGAACACATTTTTCCTTTACCTAATAGGTTAGGTTTAATTGAATCGTAAAGTACACAAGTATAGTGTTAGACATTGGTCTCTTCCTTTTTGTTTACACGTGCGCTTTCTATAATGGATATTTTTCTTGACAATTTCGTATGAGTTTCTCTGAATTTCGTTAATGCAAATTGAATGATATTGATGAAGATGACACAAGTGGTTCCAAGAAGATGGTGCCACATTCTTTAGATCTCATAGAGCAATTCAATTATTGCTTGAGACATTTTGTGGTCGTATTCGGTGATTACAACTGACCGCCTGAACCTGTTTGTGGGCTTCTTTCTGGCTAAATTGAATGGTGTTGATGTGAACAATATGCGGGTTACACAAGGTAGCGCCACATGCTGTGGCATACCCTGTAAAACAACTTATCACGCCATGCTCGTGGACCCTCTCGTTTAGATGATTACAATTGTCTCATGTGACTCAATTTTATTGAATTTCTCCTTATGGGGTTATTTGAAGTCAAAGTTATGTATCTATAAGCCCACAGACAGCCGCGCATTGATAGAGGCAATTCAAATCTGCCTCGTTGATGCTAATCCACATTTTATGCATAAAAGCCATACAAAAATTGACCAAAGGATGAGTATGGCCTGCAAGGCTGAGAAAGAATTTGTCTGACGTGCTAATCTATACGTAACCGCAGAATCCCCTATTGGATTATACTACGACAAAAACATATCAATACCTCGGAACCAGGTTCCAGTGGATTAGACGGTCTCCGTTATAACAACTTTTAACAATTATTACAGAATTGAGAAAAAATTAAGGAAAACAAAGTGATTCGGAAAACAGTGGCGCTATTACTGGGGCATAATATTAACAGAACAGTAATACGAACATTTCCTTACATGGGTGGGTCCCAACATGCCCCTTTACCAACATAATGAAGATATAATTTCGAAATCTAAAAAATATCACTTGGGATTGCATGTAGTATTAGCTGGGTATCCAAAGCTACAGAAAAAATATCGTTCCATAGACCTCACCAGTGGCGTAGAAATTGGGAAATTTTGGACCACTATAGAAGAAATTTGTAACTATTTTCCATGCCACTGACTTTATTGCGTATTTAAATAAAGTATTGAATTTTTCTTAAATTACCTCCTTTAATAATTTCTCTCAAGCTACTCTGCAGGGAGAAATTGGTTTAAATGTTTGAGGTAATATCTGTATAAAAAACATCCACCCCTTCTACAATACGTCTGTGATACACTGAAGTTAGAGAAGTATGACATCGAAAACTACTTAAAGTGTATTAATACAGAGGTCCAACTTCACCATAGCGTTTTTTGAACAGTATCCATGTTTATTCTTTATTCAGTCTAATCAGTGCCGTCGAAATTACAGTATCCAGTATCTTGGTTACCGAACGTTTTAGAACTTATTTCTAAAAGAACTTTTTTTGGGAATATCGCCTTGCGCCGATTCACAGGATGTCATTTGAATTACTCAAGTATTTTAAGAGAAATTAAAAATGTAAGCATTAGAAGAACTAATCTTGAACCACAAAATACATAAGTTAGATTAGATTATATAGTATGAGCAGTATTAACCGTATATGCATATAAAAAAAGTTTAAGAAATGTTAACAAAATCGAAAATCAAAAGTGACTGAAACTAATGGAAAAACATTGTAATATACGTTATTTTAAACGCATCCCACTGATAATTGCAATAATCCATCCAATAGAGCTGGGTTACGAAATTTATGTCATGTAATATAACTTAAGATATAGTCGGTTGTTTTCAACAACAGACCTCTGAAAGTCCAGGACTGTGACTTACACTGGTCGAACACCCTTATTATGTAGGTTCTTTTGACATTATGGTGCACAAGTTGACATTTTACCGATTCCTTTGACATTTTTTGCCTGCGGTCAGGGCAGCTCGTAGCCAGGCAACATCATATATCACTAATTTGTTTTGATAGCTCTGTTGACTGTCTCTGATGTTATTGGAAAGGCCCGAATAATTTAGTACAACGATCGACTCGCTACCGTCGTAAGTAAACTAATTTGTACAAACCATGAGGCACGATACATCGACAATACTATATGTAATGTTCAATGACATGTGTTTGCTATGTAATCCTCTCATTTTCATTTGGTCTAAATTGTGTCAATGTTAATATTCATTTGGGTATAGTCTCACATGCCACTAATTGCACGAATATTTATATTATTATGTGTCTTATTTATACATTTGTGAACATGAATAGATAAAGATTCATGTGCACCTCAGTGCCGCTAGGTGAAGTCCGACAATCTCAAATATCGCTAACGAAAACAATTTATTTGTTTATAGTCAAGCCTTTTTCGGGAATTCATGTATTCTGGGTCCATGCTGCCCTCGAAGATATTATATTTATGCGCACACTCTTACACTCAATAACTAAATTCCAAGTCAGCGATATTTGCACCTACAAAAATGCATTATTCTAGAATTTCTGAGCAGCATATTAAAACTTCTTTACTATTTCTTAAGGTGACTAGTACAAAAGGTGCTGTAAATGTTTTGCAATCTGACGCAGGAGGCTGCATGTTACTGAATATTGAGACATATCCATGAGTGCATAGTAGCCGCCAGCAGCACGTCTGTGGATGTCGTTGTTCATTCATATTGACAGTGTAAAGTGCAGACTATGGCATTGTGGTCGCGGCATCAGTTTTACGGTATAACTTTACCAGGGCTTAGAAGAAGTGGCGCTTGCATTAAATAAAGATTGACCTCATCGTATGACTATATTTAGGTGGTACAGAGAATTCCAAATGGGCAATTTCACTCTGGAGGATGCTGAGAGGGAAGGAAGACCGCGTACTAAGTCAGTAACAGAGGAAAACATTACTGCTGTGAGGAAAATGCTGAATACCGGAGAGTGACATACCAACAGATAAAGGAGAACTTAGACATTCATGCACCAGCAATCAATTCAATTCTGCATGACCATTTACACGTGAGGAAACTTTGTTCTCTCTGGGTACCGCATAGTCTGACGGAAGAGCAGAAGACTCGTCGTATGACTTGGTTCCGAAAGATCCTGAAAATGTTTGACAAGGGGCAATTTCTATTGTTACGATGTGCCGTCCAAGGCTCTAAACAAAGTCTGGGTATTTGATGATGAGGACACACCCGTAACTGTCAGAAAATCACGATCCGTTGAGAAAAAAATGATAGCAGTATTTTCCAAAGCGAGCGGGATTGTGAAGCGTGTCATTTTGGACACACAGCTAAGTGGTATACGGAACAGTGCCTGCCTAAAGACATAGGGTCTATGACTTTCTTGCCGCCAAAGTAAGAAAATGACACTTGGTACCTCCACCATGACAACGCTCCAGCTCACCGCGCCCAAGCCTGCACCGTGTATTTGACAGGATTTTTGGGTGTTGAATCCAATCAACTACGCTCAAAACTGATCAGCAATTCCGGAAGCATCGAAAATTCAAGTTTGTTGCATGGTAGTAGCTTTTTGCCAAAGTATACAGGGTATAAACGTTATGACAGTCATTATCTAATTGGGTGATAGAAGGCGTTGAAAGAAGCAAAAAGTTTCATATAACATGGGGGTCAAAACGGAATCATTTTTAGAGAAAAGCGATTTTAAATTAAAATAAAATCTGACAACGCCGCAAAGCCAGACGCAAATTGCGACGGAACGCAGTATAAATAAGGATTGAGTTTGTTATTTTTGGCTCTTAGGTATTATTTCATTATTGGATAATGTAGTCGTAAAATGCAAAAAATTAAAAAAAAACGGACTTACCACTAACTGTCTCAGCGCTTCACCTGGTGTGTGAAAGTTTATTGAACGTACCAAAAAAATCCACATATAAATAGGGAACACAATTTTGATTCATACATTTTTTTTTGTTTTTAAAACTCACACTGCACGTTTTTGTATTTAAAGAAAGTGTTCAAAATGTCGTCCTCCAAATTTGGATATATGAAAAAATACCAGAAGGTGGATTGACGCAATACTTTGCCCGATATAATAAGAAACGAAATAAGAGCAAATGTCACAATTACAGAGGAATTGCACTAATGAATATTGACTATAAAGTATTAACATCGTACATGAAGAATCTACTGAGAGAAAGTATGGAAAGCATCGTAGGGGAATATCAGACAGGATTTAGACATGTAAGAAGCACAATAGACCAAATCCTCGTACTACGAGAGATACATTCAGAAAGCTACGAGCACATGAAGGCGACATTTGCACTATTAGTTGACTTCAAACAAGCATACGATAAGATACATCGTAAGAAAAACTTATTAGACTGATAAAGATATTAATGAAGAAGACAGGAAATAAAGTCAAAATCAACAACGAATTATCGGATTCTTTTGTAGTTAGAGAAGAAGTCAGACAAGGAGACCCACTTTCATCAGTCCTGTTCAGCCTATATATTGAAAAGATTATAAGGGATGCGAAAATAAATAGTGAAGGATTACTTTATTATAAAAAACATCAACGTTTAGCATTCGCTGACGATTTAGTGATCATTATATACCTCATTATATCATTTTGCCATATAAACCTTATATTTCGTAATATTTAAAAACAAGTGAGAAATATTTAATATTGGGTCTACCTCGCCATGTAACTACTCTTCTGGAGATTTCCAATAACCTGAAAAGTATTGAAACACGGCTTCTAATGGCAGCTTAATGGAAACACGACACACCCGTCTAAAACCGAAAGCCGGAACTGGTTTGTATTGCACTTATGTCAGTTTGACACCAGACTGCCTGCAGTTTCTAAGCGTTTGCTGATTGTTGACTTGTGGATATGTAATGGTAAATGATCCTTTACAATGAAAACATTCAAATCTCGCAATCCAATGTGTGATATATATCGAAGTGTTTAAGATTCTATTCATATTTCGCTTGAGAAGGCACAATATATCACTTTCTGCTATGCTCCTCTCAGTATATAAAAGTGCTCGACCAATAACGGCTTACTTGTAGTGTACTATTAGTATTGTTCTGATTAAATAATACAGTCGTATATATATAGAACCTGTTTGTTTAAATAATTGATTGCTGGGCAGTACACAAGTTATCGGAGTGCAGAAAATATAATGAGGCCCTATGCAGCTGGCACTGTGGCACTGCCTCTGCCTGGGGCTGAGGGGCACGGCACGCATAGTCAGCTTCCGATATACTGGTGTTCGGTGTACTGATAATGTGTTGCCGTGAGATGCGCATAAAATGCACTCCGCCGACACATTAGGGAAAACCCTATTCAAACACATCGATCCAGTTTCTAACACATTAAGCCAAACATACCTCAGTACAAAGTTTAACCGTTATTGCGTAACGTGCAATTCTGTGAAATCCTACAGGATAGCCAACGTCGTTTAATAAACGAGCGTTCGTTCAATAATAAAAAGCGGCTTGTTATCATTTACCTTTCCATTTTTTCTCCACAACCCACAATATATTTGTTGCAAGTACTGAATTTGACTCTCCAGACCAACTCATAAATATGATGGAAACAGAAAAAAAAACACCAAACAAATCCAAAACCTGATACACATGTCCGGGCTTGCGTTTTCAGCACAGTTGCCTTTTCTCTCACCAAAACCCTACATTAGATTTAGTTATATAATGCACACATATGTATATATGTAGATCATACAATAAAATGCAGAAACTACATATTGCATTTTTGTAAAGTTTTGACTCAATTTTAGTCTTACCGTTTTCCTTTTGAGCAGAACTCTGTTGTTTTACAACATCAGTAAGTAGAACTAAATCATTAGAAAAATACCAAAAAAGTGGATAGGGTACATAATATCAAATTTTGCGATTTACTTTGCTGTACAAAGAAATAAAAGAATGAACTATGCCCCGGAATGTTGAGTTCTTAAAAGATCATTAGCTCAACTTTAAGCTATATTTCGAAAAATGTTCATAGAGGCAAGTTGGTAATGTTTGAAATTTTAATAGAATTAGGAAATTTAGATAAATGAAACTCTGTCACTAAAAAATGAAAGAGGATCGCAAACAATCTATTTTGCTAATTAATAAGCACCATTAATTGGCTTTTTTGTCTATAGTCTTTAAAAGGTGATGATTTTGATAAAATATAGGAAAATTGAAAAAATACAGCACTTGATGTTTTAACCGCTCGACTAGCTTTACGTTAATAAAAATAGGATCAATATGATGATATATGATATATGTGATATTGAAGATTTGGCAAAAATAATTGAGCACTTTTTTATTATTGAATGTCCTCGGTCCATACTACCCACCATTTCACTATGTCCGTCTTTCTACGGAACACCCTGTATAATGTGATATAACCCGGTCCTAATGAAGAAAAACTATTTTTTATTTCATTCAATCTTGCGTGAATTTTCGGCACGTTTATTGAAACGTGACATTAGGTCGTCTTTTTGACATTTTATAGGCTTTTTGTGACATGTCAACTTATCACTTGATGCTGTACACTTGTTGTGAACTCGTTTTATAGCTATACGTGTTGTCTAAACGTCATTATGCTTCAACTAACAATGTTTAGCTCTGATGTGATGTAACATCCGCTTCAGAGATGGCAGTATTAGAAGTGTAAGCTGTAATACTATAGCTGGGAGCAAACGGCAGTGCATAGGTGTATAGCGAAGATTTGTGTGCTAATAATATGTGTTGATGATGATTTCATTGTTCTCTTGTCTCAAATACACTCACTTGAGATTTATTCAAAGCTAGAAATTAGTTGCGCATCCACTTTTTCTTATTCATTCTGGAAATTATATATGCGAATTTGCTGAATTTCAAAAATGAGAGCTCAGAAAAGAAAATCCCTGGTTGGTGAAGTAATTAACTTTATGTGGAATCTTATATTTTATACTGCCACACATTGCAATTATATTCACTGTGCACTGTCGAATTACAAGTCATATACATGCAAACATTAGTTAGGTACTGCACACTAAAAACTACCTAGTCTGCAATATGACATTTTGGACGTTTTTTAGCTTTTTTACATAATATCCCTGCGGGACACCCACTTGGACGTTTTGACACTTAACCACACATTTTAATGCAATAAAAAACATGCAAAAGTCTTCTATTCTGTATAAATCAGCTAGACAAACTTCACCCAATTTGAGATATTTCATACTCTTTTATCGTTAAAGCTCGCCTGAAGCCTGAAACGTACGGAACGGTCGGCATCGAGCAACTCCAAGGAAACAGGAAACTCCTGGTATCGACAGAACTTTGTCTATACTGCAATTTGCAGCAAACATTTTGTCAAGTACTGTTGCCTTAGCCTTAGAGCTAGTTACAATCATTCCTTCCGGGCATGACACTGACAAAAGGTAACTCTTTGAGAAGTCTTCTATAATTTGGGTGATCACTGCTCAGAAAGATCAGGTTCTGTTGCATTGTGACGTTACCCTGTGCCGAACCTTTGCATCATAAAAATATAGGTTCTAGCATTACGAATAGCTTCGCTTTAGCAGCTTCTAGAATCCGTATTAACTTGTATCAACGGGGAGATTTGCTAATCGAGTCTTTCGTACATTGATCTTAAGACGCCGAATAGCATCTGATGATTAATATGTAATTTCAGTATTTCCCGAGCAATTTAAACTCGGGAATATAATCTACCAGCTGGATTTTGTATTGCGGGTGTTGCATCCAAAATAAACATCTGTTTTGGATGCAAGCTTCAAAGCATCTGTTTCAGCCGATATCCTCAGCTGTCAATACCATATTCACGAACGCTGCCCCACCTAGACGTTCCCGATATATTTATAATGTGTTTTACAATCATGCAACAGCGGATCTGGATCTGACAGGAAAGTAAATCTTTAGACCCAGACAAAATTAAATTGTTCATCTGGAAGAAATTTAGAAAGACTCAAGGTGGCACTTCCCTTTTTTCGCCTTTTTTCAACTACCTGTTTGTAGCAATATTCTAAATACTTTTCATCCTTGTATGCATATAGATGACTAAAAAACAATGGTATCAATTTTTTTGTCAATTAAATCATTTTTAGGCATCTTGTAGAGCATTTTTCCTTCAGCTCTGAAACTGTATGTGAATACTCCACTTTTATGGAAGACTGAAAAGGCTGATTACTTTTAATCCTATCACCTTTTCTTTTAAAAAAACCTGCGATTTCCATGTAACCTCATTTTCCAGCAAATTTAGTTTTCAAGAAAAGTAAAGATTTTTGTAATCCAGCCGCATCTAATTTTCCCGAAAAAAAAACACGAAAAAACAGGTTGCTAAGTAATATTTTAACAAAAAGCATGAGTGCTGGTGGCAACAAGAATCCGCACCTGCACGAATGTTTTTTGTTGAAAAAATATCACCTTGAATTGTGTCTTTTAGATTTTTTTTTCACAGGAAAGAATTAGATGCCCAAATGGTATTTGACAACACTAGTTCATGAGTAACAGATTATTCTGCATACACATATCTTACAAAACATACTACCTATTATACATGCATTTTCACTGCATAAGCCGACTAGCACTGTTTAAAATAAATACTACAAAAGTTATCCATATAAATAATATATATATATATATTTAAACCTTTTTTTTAGTTTCCTAATACTGTATAGAAGGTTCTTACAGAAAGAAAAATCATGAAAATGCGCAGAAAATTGGGAAATAATTGAAAACGGTTATTTGAGCTACGCGCATTTGACAGGACACTTGAGCATGTAGCATGAGCAGCAAAAGAAATATCTCAAGTACCAAAAGAGGTAGGTAATCCTATACACCATCTTTAGACCAACAGCTATTGTTAGCTATGTTAGCTATGTGAGTGGAAATTGCTTATGAAAACACGGTGCTTCCGTTTCTGGACTTTCGTCGCTTTACCATCCGTACTTTGTGATGGCCCCCTTCAAAATAAACTGCAGAGTTGCCTATTTGTTATCTTTGTCAGTTAGCTCTATAAATAAAAATGGCGGATGAAAATACATTTCGTTTGCTTAATTGACTTTCACTACTCATTTTGAACTTGAAAGCTCGAACGTCGCAAATTTATATTATCGTCTAACAGTGCTTATCGATGAAAAAATATGTCTTTAATCAAGTAGTAGTGCACAGTCCATTTGATTAGGGCTTTTATCAGGTTTTCGGTTTGTTCAGTGAGTTATTTGAGAAGTATTTGTTCAAAAATAATTAACAAGGGTGGAATGGTTCACCGCAATCACGCCTTATATTAAAATCGCGATTCTTCGAAATGTCAGCAATTAGACGTACCAACCTAGGGCGCAGAATTCGCAATGCTGCGAGTCAAAAATATATACAAAGAAGTCAAACTGATAACCAACGAGAAGCGAGAAATGAAGTTGAACGGGATCGAAGGACTGAAATTCAACAACGTAGAAGTGCCGCATTTAATCCCAATCGAGCTGCATTCAATTATGATATGGCAATAGACTATAGTTCACTACAAATCGTTGCTTTTGGAAAAATGAACGTTGTGTGTCAAAATTCCAAGACTTTCAAGTTTAAAAATAAAGCTCCTGAATTATGTTGCGCCAGTGGAAAAGCCAAATTGACTCTATCGGTACCACCACCAAAGCCACAACGTTCATTGGTTTCCGGAAATGGGTCAGACTCTATATGTTTTTTGACTCATATCCAGCAATACAATAATTGCTTTCAAATGAAGTCATTTGGCGTAAAAAAATATTAGACATAATTTTATGCCTACTTCCAAGGTAAGTTGACGGGGGAATGATAGTGCCAACGTATTTTGCTAGCCACATGGCGGTACAAACAATTCGTTAGGCAACCCACATTCCATATATTTACCCTGTCATTATTCATTATTTATCCCAGATCATTGATAAGAAGAAAAATCGTTTAGCGTCATTTTTGGTGTCCTAGGAAACCATAATCACTTGTTATCAAAGGTATTGTAATTTTTGGTGAAAACAGCTGTCAAGTTCTGTCGCGGGTAAACCCGAAAAAACTGCTGACAGCTGCTGTCATACAATTGTTTATCTAGCAACCATTTGGAATAGTCACATATAATTTTATAGCTGTACTATTATTTATTAATAAGTCATCTCTACACACATCATGAAATAATCGGACGAAAACCGTATTAAGAATACTCCGCCAGACAGGCTATTGAAAAAAGGGACATGCGACGTTAAATGGGAATGCGGCTGGTGATCACAACAAGTAATTTCATTTTGTCAGACAGTGGATGTAAGAATATTTTACTTATCGTTGACATTTCAGTTTTACTTGTATTTATTCCTTTACCAATACGGTAAACCCTATCGGTATAACACCAGCGGTTTAAAATACATGTTAACAGTACAGGTAACAAAATTATAGATATAGTAACAAAATCGGTATAAAAGATACAGAAGTCTCCTGCGAAAAAGAAAGAGCTGTTGTATGAGAGTATGATGTTTTATATATAGATATATATATATATAACTTGAGACGTGGTCATTGTCGTCTAGACCAGTTAGGTGAAAAATTAAAGCTTCCGCCTTTTGTTGGCTACTTCGACAAAATTTAAGCAAAGAGGACTCTTTATACTTTTTTAATTCTCTCTAGCTTTCTATGGACTTTGCCATCATCATCAGGAGCTGCAATTACAATGATAACCATAGCAACAAAAGTGTAAAATGAATTTAAATTGACTCAACTTACAGTAGTATGTGATGATATTGCTAATTGTTGTTTACGTATGGGATGAGGGAAACGTCCAGTAACATGGTGAGAGCTGGATACATGGAACAATAGTCAAAATTATATAAAATATGACAAGAACAAGTTAAAGACAGATTAAAAATTGTTTAAAAACATTAGAGCATTACATCGTGAAGCCACTTGATGATTGCACAAAATGGTGGTCATGGAATAATGAGTGAGATGAACCTTTTGACAGAAGGCCGAAGGTTGTCAAAGTCTGTGTTGAAAGATGGAACGACTTGTGGGCGTGTGCCAAAACGTTGCCAAATCGCTTCAGATGATGTGATTTTCAGAATGTTATGTAAGAAATTGTTAATCCGACCAGAGGCAGTTGAATAAACTATATTTTAATTAATGGGAATTTAAATTAACAATTATTAATAAATCGTGAGAAGAGAATTATTAGATTTTGAGTGGAATGAAATTTACTGGTGGAATCGGCCAAAACACAGATTCTATTTATGGTTATGAAGAGTCGAAATTTGGGGAGATATGTAAGCTCTCCAATTTTTCGCAGTTTAGCAAATATGAGTAAATGACACTCAGTTGTTTAACATCTGTCTTTTTGTTGATACAGTTGCTATTCATGAAAATGTGGGACATTTCCAGGAATAAACGTTTGGAAAGGTGTTTTTCTTTATCAAGAACTTTGATACTTGAGTAATTCATAGAATGCCCTGTTGTGTTAACATGAGATGCTAGAGCGCATCTTTCAGGATGAAGCCTAGCATCACTTTTGTGTGATGTAATCCTTCCTTTAAGAGATCTGGAGGTCTGACCTATGTATATTTGGTTGCAGTTGTTGCAATTGATGGAGTAGACTGTGTTTGTTAAGCCAAGCAGCAGGACTTTGTCTTTCATTTTTGAAAAAATGCAGTTTATAGTGATGCTAGGCTTCATCCTGAAAGATGCGCTCTAGCATCTCATGTTAACACAACAGGGCATTCTATGAATTACTCAAGTATCAAAGTTCTTGATAAAGAAAAACACCTTTCCAAACGTTTATTCCTGGAAATGTCCTACATTTTCATGAATAGCAACTGTATCAACAAAAAGACAGATGTTAAACAACTGAGTGTCATTTATTCATATTTGCTAAACTGCGAAAAATTGGAGAACTTACATATCTCCCCAAATTTCGACTCTTCACAACCATAAATAGAATCTGTGTTTTGGCCGATTCCACCAGTAAATTTCATTCCACTCAAAATCTAATAATTCTCTTCTCACGATTTATTAATAATTGTTAATTTAAATTCCCATTAATTAAAATATAGTTTATTCAACTGCCTCTGGTCGGATTAACAATTTCTTACATAACATTCTGAAAATCACATCATCTGAAGTGATTTGGCAACGTTTTGGCACACGCCCACAATTCGTTCCATCTTTCAACACAGACATTGACAACCTTCGGCCTTTTGTCAAAACGTTCATCTCACTCATTATTCCATGACCACCATTTTGTGCAATCATCAAGTGGCTTCACGATGTAATGCTCTAATGTTTTTAAATAATTTTTAATCTGTCTTTAACTTGTTCTTGTCATATTTTATATAATTTTGACCATTGTACCATGTATCCAGCTCTCACCATGTTACTGGACGTTTCCCTCATCCTATACGTAAACAACAATTAGCAACATCCTCACATACTACTGTAAGTTGAGTCAATTTAAATTCATTTTACACTTTTGTTGCTACTGCTATCATTGTAATTGCAGCTCCTGATGATGATGGCAAAGTCCATTGAAAGCTAGAGGGAATTAAAAAAGTATAAAGAGTCCTCTTTGCTTAAATTTTGCCGAAGTACCCAACAAAAGACGGAAGCTTTAATTTTTCACCTATATATATATAAATGAAAATCTAGTACTGTTAAATCTTGCCCTAAAGGCACACATAAAAAAATTTGAAAATTATAAGCCTTGACGATTTTTGGCATTTTCTGATATCTGTCCCTTAGGATGGTTTGAATTGGTTTGGAGTGGAGCCACAATAGATCTTCTGAAAAAGAAAAATACATCTGTTTTCTAGAAAAAAGGTGACATCAACCTGGATTCCCTGCGCAAACTCGCACATTGCAAGCGCTAGAGCGACTACGCACAGGATGACAAACAATCTCGGTAAAGCCTTCAGTACACATAAGAACTTAATATCCCATGTTTGGTTGTTGATGCGCATACAGACATCGCGAGGCGTGCGTCGAGAATGGTTCGTCTCGCATGCCTCGGCCTGTGTAGACGTGTATGGTCACAGTGAGCACTCGCGTCATACGATCTGCGCTCATGCGTCATGGAGACCGATACTGAATCACTGCGTGAACTTGTTCAAATTTATGAAAATAACAGAGTGTTATGGAACTCTAAGTATTCTGATTATTATGATAAATGTAAACGAGAAGACGCGTGGCCTCAAATATCACAACAATCTGTACCTCTCGCCTTGCCGGAGGCATTTTTGTTACTGACGAATACCGTGCGTGGTTGTTAGCGAGCTCAGCGTGACCATGTGCCGTTCGGGACGCATGCATAAATGTACCGTCGTATGCCTCAGGTTGAGGCATGCGAGACGAACCATTCGCGATGCACGCCTCGCGATGTCTGTATGCGCCTTAACGTTTACTATAGCAGATATCTGCCAATGCATTTAGTTTTATTGTATAGACAAGCATGGGTTCTTATATCTATTGTCGCCATTGTCTGAAGAGAGGAACCTGCTTTTTGTATCTTTCTTATTCAAACCTGCATAAAATGTGCCAATATACTTTGATTGTAGTTCCTTGTCACCATCTACAATAGATGAAGATGCTCTACAGCGTCGCGGAAATACTCGAACCCGAAATTATTTCTTCAACGAATTGGATGATATTGAGTCAAAAAAGGATAGGTGAACCCGTTTTCTAGCAGTTAGTGGGTCTTCTACAGAATCTTCTGGAACCGTGAGAGAATCAGCAAAATTCATCCTCCAGATAGCAACTCTCCTTTACACCATTTGAAACAAGGGTTGGACCCCTTTCCATGTGTTACAGTCAACAATTTATCGAGTCATTACTCCTGTTATATCGCCAGCTTAAGTTCACAATTTATTAAAATGTCTGAGACTAAACAGGACTGGATTATCTTCCAGCTTAATCAAACACTGCGTTTGACTTTTCATTCTCATTTATAATGAAATACTTCTTACCACCCATGCCAGCTTTGATTTTTCTCGATGCAGAAAATTAGTTCGTTTCTTAAAATTTGAATTCCTTTGAGCTCATGTATTAGCTATAGCTTTTTGACGGATTTGACACAAGTCTGAAGTTAGCAGCATCAGCAACACCACTGATTATGGGGATTTTTATGTATCAGACCCAGAAAATGTTTTTTGAATGGTGGATGCCATTATTACTGATCGGAAAGATAAATATTGTCTTACTCGTTAGTAAGACTGATTGGGTTTGGTGGACAGCAGCAACAGGTACAGTATTACTGGGCTCACGAACTACGCCCTTAATTTTGCGCGTTGTTAACGCCACAGGTCAATACTGATCATTAAAAGTGATAATGACAGCGTCAAAGTGAGGAATGGTGCGGAATTTGAAACTGGAAGTAAATACTTTTGTTATTCAAAGAGTACAAATGGTATTCGTGTATCCAGGGTAAGGAATAATGAATATCTGAAACAAAAAAATTTACAGAAATACATTTCCAAGAATAGGTCCGTCAAACCTTCTTTTATATTGTATGATTTTGTGCATAGGTATCATGTTTATCTATAACTACAAATTATTGTAATGTATTGTACGGCGTCTACAAATTATTGTAAAGAAGACCAACGCATTCCGTAAAAAACGTTGATTAGGTTTTCTTGCGCTAGAAAAAGGGGTTTGTATTAAGATAATGTGCTTGCTCTGAACATTAGCGGTCAACTTGAAGTCCGTACCTGTCGCTGCAACCAGTTGCAACTGTAACAGATATTCTACGGTAGATGCATGTTAATGTAAATCTGCTTACTTGTTTGTTATTTAAGCACCAACCTGTTTACACAAAAAACAATGACGCTTGGAGGTATGAGCACAAAAATATGATACACACACATGTATTTATTATGTATACGAAATAGAGTGCTTTTTGTGTATATATAAACACTGAAATTTTCAGGCACAGGCCATGTTAGTGTAAAAACTACGTTACTGCAATATAGTTAAAAAAACGTGAATATATAACTTCAATGAATGTTTTAAATGTACAGGTCTACTTTACATGTACGGTATGTTACCACGAATACTATGAAATTCAAGAATTGAAGGTTGTCAGAAATGCAGTACCAGCTCGGTCCTCTGTTCATATATGAGGCACTGTAAAGTCGTAGAAGTTAGGCGAAACATTTGACTCCATATTCCACTTATCCAGAAATCCTGTAACCATGAACACTATGCTAGGTCAAGCATCATTGAGAATGATAAAAGCGACATTGCCTCACTGCTGTTGGAACTTTCCTTTTCCGAGTCAACTACGTTTGCAATATCAATGCTAATTTGTGTCGACAGAACACCGAAGACGTTAAAAAGAAATTGAACAAAAACACTCATCATTCATTTGGTAAGTCATTTCAGGTACACACATTTTGTTTGTAAACCCAGCTTGAAGTTGTCGATTCAAAAACACAAGCTTGTTTACCTCTTCTCAAATTTGCAACAATTCGGGCTGTCTAGGTCTTCATCTGTGTTCAACCAGACGGCTTTTTACAATACGAACAAACATATGCAGCTCTGATGGAAAAGAACATCGAGAACGACAAAGACGTTCTGAGAACACTCGCGGAGTATCAGTAGGATCTTGAAGACGCTCATATGCAATCTATAACTACGTTATTGCTCTAGGTATGTGCCATTTTTGGTTTTTCGGATGCGGATTGCTTATAAAATAGGTTAACCTACGTTTTGACGTAGGACGGGACTGCGGAAGGGGACAGTGGTAGGGTCATACTGCAGCTTTTTGGAACCCAATATATCAGCTACCTTCTAGCTTTGATATATATATATATACGGTGGCCCACCCATGTGTGGATGGAATACTACTCATGAACAAATACATTATAGGAAAATATATTTATGTCATGTTATACATGACATTTGAGGGCACATTTCTAAAATATTGACAATTATACACCTACATATCAAAGTTGTAATTTTTTAAATGGAATGCCTCAAATTTTATTGCTTATTTGGAAACCAATTCAAAAGAAGAAGATTGATATAGCATACTAGCTCATAGGACAGCAGTCAGAGCAGCAGCATCTCAGACCTGCCAACAAGTAGTTCAGGCTGTCGTTCAGTCATTCGCGATGCATCTAACCTTTGAGGTACATTTCGTGTTGGTGGGTATCGTTGCCCGGGTCTTTTCTTGGTCTTGTACAATATAAGCAGGTTAGGTAGTGAGAGGTGCTTCCTAGCTCTTAACATATAGTGCGTGCTCTTTTTAGTAGCTACTGCAATTGAAGAAATAAGTGCACACTGGTACCTTATTACCGCTTTAGCGATCTAAACTTCGACAAGCAGAAACGACTAGGAAGCTGACAAGGCTCGGTCATCCATCAAAGTTGAATATACATTTGGATAATGGTAATGATAATCTTCTATTCTTTTGTCATAGAGGAAGTCGCTAGCAAAATTTTTCTTTCCCACCCAACCGCGGGATGCGTCTGGACTTGTAAATCCCTGCACGTAAATGCTGTGCCTAGTCTAATACTGGCCCAACATAAATTCATTAAAACACAATGATTGCATTGATTATGGTGCAGTAGTGCAAACAGACCGCCTCTATTTATAGTAATCTTTAATATTCCCTACTGCCGTTTCCGTTGGACAACTCACGAAGTATAATTAAGGTCGGCCAATTAGGGCGCGTTTTCCGTCGACCGTCGGCTGTGCAGTGATACACATCATTTATCACAACGTTATTTATCGCACTGGTGGTGGTCGCAGCCTGCTGAAAATGCGCAACCAGCCTTCTGGATATCGTTAATCTAGGACCGAAGGTTGTCTTTTGTTTCGTTATAGGACAAAGTCCTCTGTAGAAGCAAAGCGATAAAGAATATAATTATCTACTAAATTGTTCTTTATCGCATAGGGCCGATGGTTTTTAAGATCTTCGATCGAAAAATGCCAGCAAATGCTCTAATCCTATCAAAATAACAATATCACTGTATGATTACCAAGCAGTAAATTTATCGATACCACCAAAAGGATACTGCTGCAATATTTATAGAAATAACTTAGCTATTTCCTAGCGTACTTGAGACAGTGCCGACTATAGTTGCTGTGTATAGTAGCTGTGACTTCCCTTTGCTGACGTCCCGATAGCCACTTCTACATAAACTTGTGGTGGACATGTAGTCCAGGATGTCTGGAATTAAAGTCAAAATAGAAACGGACGCTCTGGAAACTTGGCAATCACACGTTTTCTCGAAAAATGGTTCCTCGTAAGTTCCAGGAGGCTGGAGAAGTGGTATACCGGCTGCCTCTAATATAACCTGGATAATGGTGATTTAGTGCCAAACCTCATAAATTTAGATATCAACTACCATAATCAGCATAAAATTCTATAGTCAACGCCAAACAAAGTGGCGTGCACGTCATCACGATAAAAATTCCCCGACCTAATGCCTAGGTTTCTATCACAAACAATTGCTCTATTGCAGTTTCATATTAATGTGATATGTAAATTGTAAAATGGTCATTACTCTCTTATTATGGTTAATAGTCATATAAACATTGTTATTAAAATAACACATAAGTTGCTTTCTGATAAATTTAGACGCATTATGCGAAATAAAATGTTTTGCAAACGCTCCAATCACTTATCGACATGTAAACGCACTAAACCGATTTCGCAGCGTTGACACATTGTCACCTTGAAACTTATTTAAACTGGGAACTGACATTTGTATTAATTTTGACACTGAATCAATTTGTGGCATTTCAAATCTTTATAAATCCTTTGGCCCCGCATACTGTAAATCAACAACTGTTTGTTTCAAAACAAAATTATTCATTTTACGAGTAGATAAAGGCAATTTTGGTATATAAAGATGCCCAAACAGTTAAATAGTCGGTGTAAGGAACTCGTGGCCTCGTTAATGCACTACTTTGAGCAAGAAAGGGACAACAACGGGCCTTTGTTGCCTTTAAATGCTGTTCAAGAGGTACGTTACTAATAATTATATGTAATGTATATTAATAATAGTGAAATTTTATTTCATTTTTGTAGCGTGTTGCTGCTGCTTTAAAAATTAGTTTAAGGACAGTTAGTCGTATTTCCGAGGGTGTGAAAAGTGATGCAAATTTAGAATCGCCCAAGAAAAAGCGGAGTTATATTAAACGTGTAACCAACACAGCGACATTGGATACAAGTGCCATTCGAGAAGTGATCTATAATATGTATCACAAAAGTAAGATCTTATTATAACAACTTATCAGAAATTTGCATTAATTTGTTAACTAAATTATAATGTCATATTACACATGGTTTCAGAAGAACAAGTTACGATACAAACTTTATGGTCTCGATTAAGAGATAGGGCATTATTTGATGGTAGTGCCACGTCTTTAAGGCGGTTGCTTAGAGATCTTGGATTTAAGTGGCTTAAGGACAATCCGCGACGAGGGCTCATGGAACTACCAAGTATAGCTTTGAAAAGGGTGGAATTTCTAAGGAAATACAATCAAGCCAAGGTTGAGGCCTTATACCAGTTTGTCTTCCTCGATGAAACTTGGATATTTGAAAATGGGACCATAGGTCGCTCTTGGCAAAATGGAAACCAAAAAAGCTTGAAAGCTATTAAAACAGATGGTAAAAGGTATGTACTTTTACACAATTTGCACTATAAAATTTAAAACTAATATATTTTAGATACATTATATTACATGCTGGAAATGAAAATGGGTTTATTGAGGGTAGTGAAGCGATATTTTCTTCGAAAACAAAATTGAGCGATTACCATGGAGAGATGAACCAGGACAATTTTTTGAAATGGTTTCAACATGAGTTATTAGAAAAATTGGAGAGTCCATCTATGATTATACTGGATAACGCCCCTTATCACAGCATGATATGGAACAAAGTGCCCAACAATGCATGGACAAAAAAAAATATCCAAGACTGGTTGACAAATCAAAACATACCATTTTTAAACACAATGTTTAAAACAGAGCTATTGAGTATTGTTGCTCGGTACATAATGCTTCTTATTTATATATATTTTGGTCGACAGTTTATATTTCTTTTGTTTATTCCTATTCTTAAAATAACTGCTTTTTTAGAAACAAACCACCTAAAATATACGTGATTGATGAATTGGCGGAACAACATGGGCACAAAGTTCTTCGTCTGCCTCCTTACCATTGTATATTTAACCCTATTGAGTTAATTTGGGGCATAGCAAAAGGTTACTATAACAGACATATTGGTAGAGATGGTAACAGTGAAAAAGACTGTTTGGATATGTGGAACGAGGCTCTACAAACGGTTACCCCAGACATGTGGAAAAATAGTGTTCGACATACTGAGCAAGAAATTTTTAAATGGTATGAAAGAGAACGAATTTTGATCGACCAGACATCGAACCATTAATAATCAACTTTGAGAGTGATGAAGATTCAGATTCAGACAGCGCTGAAGAAAGAAACTCCGACTAACTTTATTGTACAGAAAAAGCTTACACCAGTAGCTTACCTAATTTTAGAATGCATTTTTCTGTATGAATTCTGTAAAATAAATACCATGCATAAAATTTGGAGGACCCCATTTGGATTTTTATTCAGTACCTTTAGGCTATCAATTAAATATGGTAGTTTCATAGTGTCATCTGATCAATAATTGTCATACTTAATGATTATGCAAGTACAGATCTATAATTTTATTATACTATTATTTTTGTTCTCATTTGAGGTTAATATTGCTTATAAACCTAGATATGTAAATAATAAATTTTATTATTTTACAAAAAGTTTGGCAACAATGTAAATTTTTCAACACACCCACCTTGATGACGTGCACGCCACTTTGTTTGGCGTTGACTATATATCCCATATTCATATTTGTTATAGACTGAAAAATACGGGAATAATTCAAGTTGTTAGAAATGCCAATAGTAATTAGAGGCGGAACTTACAAAACATGTTTTCAGCGTTAGGGCGTGCATCACAATGTACCACGGTTCTCCCAGGGCACCAATCATTGGCATTCCCACAACGCTAGCAGTCTTTGAAAAGGTGGTATAAAGTAAATGTCTTATAAAAAAATCTGTAACTTTAAGAAAGAACCGCCATCCCGCTCAGTGCGCATGCGACTAGCGACTACTCCCCCACCAACAGCAGTTGTGTGCGCTTTTTTCTGTTGGAGCAGGTATAGTCTAGTCTTTTATGGTCTAGAGTGTCTAAGGCCCGTATCGTCAGTCGTCCCTACAATTGTAGGGCGCGTTTATGGCCTCCTTGATTGTCATAGTTTTCTCCTTCTCCGTGTCAGCGCTCTATTTTGAGGTTATGTCACAAACATCTTTTTTTTTTTGTTTGGCATTGGAAGTTATCCATTTGCCACAGATGTGTGTTACTTATATTTCTCTAATTATGGACAAACACACGACGTCACAACATCCATGGCGAAGGCGAGATTCGAACTCGCGGCCCGGCCGGCCGGCTGATCAGTAGCACGACGCTCTGACCAACGCGGCCAACCGAGGCCCCTCACAAACATCTATTTGCATCAAATTGTGCTTGCTTTTGAGTTTTATCATGCTTTTTCAGCCTGAAATTTCCTACAATTTAAAAGGAAAACATATCTTAACAATAGCAGAGCGCTGACGCTGACATGGGACGAGTGTAATCTAGAAATTTTTGAAGGAGAGAAAAGAGTATGACAATCAAGGAGGCCATAAACGCGCCCTACAATTGTAGGGACGACTGACGATACGGGCCTAAATTCTGTAGCAGTCCGGAGTCCGCAAGAAAGTTTGGCTGAGAAGTGAACAAGCGGAGTTTTGTTGATCTGGTTGGTATTAACGCTATTCGCTATGTTCTATTGATTTTTTATTTTCCACGTATAAGCCAAAAATTTAATTTTTGATTGATTTTAATTTTTATACAATAAAAGAATCGTGTCTAAATAATCACATACGGAAAATTGGAAATTAAATATAATTTCATCTATGTCCATTTTTTCTCGGAAGTCCCTGTGTATAAGCACTTCAGTATATTTCGTTCGTCCGAGATGGCAAATTATATATTTAGTTTTTGAAAACTGCGTGAACTTAAGAAATCTTGTTTTCCAAACAGAAAAGGTTCTTTTTTATGAGATACGTGAATGCGTGGAAACCAATAGTGCCGCTTATTTGACAATATTTGTGTAACTTTTAGTGCTGGTTGACGGCTGCTGTTGTCAGAATGAGTAAAAGGAAACAGAATACCTTCGATTGGTTCCTTTCTAAACAAAACAAACTGTCTGATCCACCGGCACAAGAATTACCGAAAAAAACTGATGATAATCCTACAATTCAACCTGAGCCTTCAACTTCAAAATTTCTTGATGTTGCACCGTATGCTGAACCAAGTGTTGAACAATCGGGTGCGAAACGCAAAGGATCCAATTTTGTTGATGTTGCGCCATATGTAAATTTCAGCAGCAGCTTGTCTTCCCATGAAAAATATACCTTATTGGGGTGTGCAATGATCCCTAATGACTCTTTCAAATATCCCTATTCCACACACTTGAAAAATAATAAAGAAGTGAAATGTTACTTATCAAAAAAATTAGGAGGAGTACATAAATTAACTAAATTGGAAAAACTTGTTACCGTACCTAAAGAAATTTTCGAAATTGTATGGCAAAACCGGTGATTGTGAGACACATGAGACTCAATACATCATAAAGAAGCAGTTTCAGATGCTACAAACTTTTTAAAGATTTACGAAAATCCAGAGAATGATATAAGAAATATAATAGATTCAGAACGAATTAAGCAAGTATCAGAAAATCGGCAATGATTGACTCCTATAATAGAATATATAATTTTTTTAGGACGCCAAAATGTACATGATCCATAAATCACAATTGCGGTATTGTTATCAAAAACATATTTACGAGGACTTCAGGGGATTTGTTAGAAGCTACCCAAATTTTGATGATGCAATGAAGCCCAAACTCACAGGTCAAATTCTTGCACACACAGTCAAGCATTTCATTAAAACCAATAACTTAGACTCAAAACTATGTGTGTGCATTGGTAATGATACGCGTAACCTAATGTAATGGAATTGCAAAAATGTTTGCCAAATGCTCTTAGAAGGCCATGCGCAAATCATGCCTTGAATCTTTCGATTTCAAAAAGCAGCAGTGTCCAAGCAGTAAGAAATACTGTAGGTATAATGAAGGAAGTAATTGCGTTCTTTAAAGCATCCGGTAAAAGAAATACAGTATTAAAAATAAAACTAGACGGATATCAAATTCATAGTATGTGCGAAATACGATGAACCGAGAGACATGACTCTGTGCTCTAATTTGAAAGCAAATTCGAGAAAATTGTAGAGGTACTAAATATTATATCAAATTGGAAAGATCGCGAAGCTTCTTCAAAAGCGGAGTGGTTTTATTTATTGGCCAGCAGATTGATATAAACGTCTGTTCAAATTCTGTTCAAATCACTTTCTAAGCTAATGTAATAATTAATGAATATAGTTATGCAATGAATATTTTTTGTATTTTTCTCATGTTAAGAATTTTATTTTGATTTACATTCAGTTTTATACTTTATAGAAGTCGTAAGATATTTGTTATTGTTATTTTTTTCATGAAGATGTATTTTTTGTTGTTTTGTTTGACATTTTTATGTAGAAAAGTCTGGGATAGATTATATCATTTTTCATTTTTGTTTTAATATATGAAGGTTGCTCGAGCTTGGTTTGCTTTATTAACGCTTTGATTTCGTAAGATTCAAAATTAAAAAAAGGTGTATGTATCTTCTACAGAAATTACTGAAACAAATTCATATGTCTGCATATGTCCATGCTTTTAATGTAAAATAATTATAATACTTCAGTACGTTACACTGAGAATTTACTTTCCATTTTACCCCTCCCAAACTGAAATCGTGGAAGCTCCTTTGGCACCACTTGACATAATATAAACAAAAAACCTGCCTTCGATGCGTCCAAATATCCAGTCTATAATCGTTATCTGCTACCTCATCATAGGCGGAGGTGTTGGTGACATATTCAAGGGCATGCAATCATGAGTGGTCAAATCGGTATGTAAAATTGTAAGGTCTGAAAAGTACACGGACGCTCCGGAAACTGGACTACAATGTATCAGTTTTGCTTGGCTTGGCATAACCTCATGTACGACCTAGACCTCAGACGTTATTTGGAAGCCAGGTCAAATAGCAGCTATGTTCTTTGACATCACATCGACCAACTAATTTGCCTACTTGTCACCACTTGACCTCATTTACGGAAAATTCTTCACCGTTTATATCAATTCGAGTTATAAATCCTTAGGATTCAGTCAAATTAAAAATACAACGTTTCGGCGATTTTAACCGCCATCTTCAGCTACTTGTGAGTTTATAGAATATCGTTAAAAGAAGTTACATTTCTGCAATACAGATTGGCAGCTTGAGTCCTTGACCTACACTCCTGCGCCCTGATCAGGAAACCGCTATCAAAAATCGTGCTTTCTATTTCAACTCACAATGTTAACTTGGGCACATTAGAGGTTAGTATAAGTCCCATTTATGATTTATTAAAGCTTTCCTAAGAACTTACTGATACGAATTTACTTTCAAAGGTGGTAATTGCTATTGGAATTTACGAAGTTGACCTTCAAATGAGCTCTAAGGCCACGATCCATTTCCTTTTTCTAAATAATGCGTGGTTGCCAAGTTTTCGACATGACTGGATATTTAGTGGATACCTTGTACATTCTTGATGGCAAAGTATAAAAATTACTTTTTCCATATATTCAAAAATTGTTGGTGGAACTGCTTCATCGGAAAGTTAGAGAACGTAATAATACCTTCATAGTCAGACCTTATAATGTTCAACTTGCTGTAAAGTTTAATTTTTTAATTCTGAAACTCGCCTCTAAGGATTTGTTTCTTTTACCGTAATCTGCACAACAGAAAATATAAAACAATAGCCAAAACTTAAATCCTTTGTGGTGACTAATGAGATTTAAAATTCATTTAAAATGCTAAATATTTTCTGAAACCTCATAATTGCTACTGTATTTATTTTGAGGCTTATGGTTATTTTTAACGAGCACATGTTATGATTTTCGCGGGTCAATAGTAAAATCGAGCCTAAGACTCAGTCAGTACCATCTAATCTTTGCATCTTGTATAAGGACCTGATAACACCCGGCTGGGAATACTAATTACATGTCTGGAGTACCTGAGGCGGCTAACTATGCGGTGTATATTTTATGCGAGTCAGTGAAGGTCAATAAGACTAATCAATGAAGCCTGCTCAACAGCCTTCCTCACATTTCTACCGATATGCCTACAGACATTTCTCCTCTAAGCTCATCTTCATGTACCCGTCGGGTGCTAGGTCTCTCAGGCGGACCTGTAAGACTTCTATTGCTAATTTTAACTCGATGGAGCTTTGGATGCGTATGTCCTCCAGAAGGGAAATACCGCCTCTACCAGGAATTGAAAAAAGTAGATTTAGGGCCAATTTGACCAACAACAGTCCGTTATTCTCCACCCATAGGGTAACAGCCCATCAAATACAGCGAATGATCTTCAAGATCCAATCAACAAATTTTAGCAACCAATAGCTATGAAATATAGTAAACAAAATACTGTCAAAGTATGAGTTGAAACATCATCAGCTTATTGAATATTAAGAAATTACATATAATTCAGTCAAAATTTTAAGAAATGTTTGATTTTTGAATTAAATTCATGATTTAATTACTATTGTTGATTTTTTATTCATGTTTATATTATTTTCTTTAATTGATATGCGATTTTACTGATTCAAGATCATCTACTGGGTGTTTTTTCTTATAAACCTCTTGCAGATAGCCATTAAGCACCTACTTGATGACTGGCTGTACCAGAAAGTTCATAGATATTGCTCGTTTCCAAACATTCATTCATTTACTTCATCAGAACCATTATGGCACCTTAGATTGATATTCCCACAAAACCATTCTGGTTTTTTAATATCCATACATCCATAAAGTTGAATATTTTTCATTGTTCAGGAACTTAACAAACATCCACACTATATTCACAGCGATTAAGAAATACCCAAATATATGTCGTAGAGCTACCAGCAAACCCAAAACCTGCAGAAAAACTAGAAATTTGCAATATTTTTTTTTTCAGTGACTACATATTCTGGGTTATATTTATATTAGACGTTATTTGAATCATGAAACATATACACTGATTTGAATAATAGCTGATTATCTCCTGATATTTTAAAACTAACCATATCGACAAGTGACACATAATTCTGTGGGATCCGTCAACACTTCGTCCCAGTGGAGCAAACTCTGCCAACTGTCGAAATAAACTTTATTAATTCTAAGTCTTATTTTTGTTTTACTGTGCCTGCTTAGATATTCAAATACGGCCAGGAATTATTAGCGCCTGGCTATTTTAGGCCTTCAATAACTCCTTATTTTAGATCTCTCCTTCTTTGTTTTTCCACGCATTCATGGTAGAAAGAAAAATATTTCATCGAATATCGATACCGTATACCGTGCAGCAGGCACGCCCATCACTACTTTGACAGATAGAATGATGTCAAGGTGACAATCGTTATGTGGCAGTTGTTTTTGTTTTTGTCTGAAATAGGTAAGTAGGCTTTGTGTATTCTTTTTGTTTTTATAGCGTTTCCAGAATTTCATATTTCGAAACGATGTCAAGGGCCGGCAGAGGAAAATCTTTCTCTGAGAACTGAAAATCATTAAACGCGCTGTTTTCAGTCTATTTTATTCTATCCCTTGGGGAAGTACAGAATGAAGAAAATACTACAGTGCTCAGTGGCCACTCAGTGGCTCAGTGCTCGTCTGTAATGATAATATTCAAATACTACTAAACACCTAAATAGCTTTCTGGCGTTTCAATTTCGAAGCTACCAGTCCTCGCTTAGAGATGGTAGCACAGTTAAGGATAGACTCGGGGTATACGGTTACGGATGTTTATAATTCCTCTCGATATCGATCGTCATGAAACCATCGATGTGTAAAGATCGATGTTCTACGCCCGATGCATCGATGTTTTCGATACATCAATGTATTGTCTATCGTCGCAATCCCTATATTGTATCCCCACCAGTCACCAGTCAAAAACCTTAACCACCAATATTTTATCACTATTTATAATTCTTCTTAGCTCTTATTTTTCAGTAATTACTAATCATTTTAGGTCTATGTCTACAGTAATTGCATTATGCACCTCGGAGATGTAGGGATTAACATGTTTTACACATATCGGCGTTTTAGGATGGGGACGACCATACTGTTTTGATTGCTTTGAAGAAATTCATTAACCCATGAATTTATAACAAATGATTACTATTGTGATGTAAAGAGAGATGAGGAATTGGTAGGAATACATTTTACATTCTATTTTCTTGCAAACCCGCACAATTCAACAGGTATGTGTTGCTACAATGATCACATATACACACAGTATATTGAACTTAACAAATTTCGAGATTGCCATGAATTAACAAACCACCAAACCTGCTGCGAAAGTTAACAGCTTATTATTTCTCCCATTCCCATTCGCTGAGGGGATAACTGATGGTCAAATGTACACCTATAACATAAATCAAATTATATGAAAGTTGTCCTGTTTTCTCTGTATAAAAGCATCACGTTGGAATCCAAAAGTGGTCTGGTTTATAATACAGTCGAATTTTCACGATTTTATTCAACATTTTAATAGAAATCACTGATATTTTGAGACCTTTGACAGCTTTCGTCAAATTGAATTTCGATAAGGTATTTTCCTATTGGTCCATAATATTAATGTTGGTCAAATCGGCCCTTAGTCTCGAGTTGTGTCTCGTATAATAACATAATATTCAGGGTGTCTGTTAGAGATTGGGAACTCTCGAAACTGGAGATACTACAGACCAAAATATGTGAATTGACCTAAACATACCTCTGTCCAAAAGTTGATAAATTGCGAGGTACAGGGTGTCAAAGTTACAATTTTATTTTCTATTTTTCCTTATTGCTTGAGAAGTATTTCAGATTTTGGCATTAAACTCGGTATACGGAGGTTTTCTAGTATGAGAAATAAGAATACGTTATTTTTTATGGCCAAAGTTCTAGAGTGCGCCACTTACAGCACTATTTCGGTAAATAGCTTATCTTAGCTTTTTCGTGCTACCTTGTATACAACAACTGACCAAAAAATTTCATTTTCTGGTATTTCTACAACAAAAAACTTTACTTGTTAGAAGGGTTTTAAGCTAATAGTATCCGAGATATTTGTTTTTAAAAGTTCCAATGCACTTTTTGTACCACGATATTAAAACATTTTTATGACATAATAATCAAGTTGTTTTGGATAACATTTGAGTAGCGTTGCTATGTTTGTCATAATATTGCTTTAAGCAGCATGAATAATTTTAAGTTGACAATGAGTTGTTAAACATGATTCAGTTATTGTACGGATTGGCAAGATCTTATGCTTCAAAAACAAATATCTCTAAAACTATTAGCTTAAGACACTTCCAACAAGTGATTGCTTTTTGTTGTGGAAGTCCGGGAAATAAGATTTCTTAGTCCGCTGTTGTATAGGGGGTAGCACAAAAAAGTTACGATAAGTTATTACCCGAAATAGTGCTGTAAGTGGCACCCTCTAGAAGTTAGGCCATAACAAATAACGGATTATTGTTTCTTATACTAGAAGACCTCCCTATAGCGAGTTTTATGCCAAAATCTGAAATATTTCTCAAGCAATAAGGAAAAATAGAAAATAAAATTGTAACTTTGACACACTGCATCTCGCAAACTACCAACTTTTGGACTGAGGTATGTTTAGGTCATTTCACATATTTTGGTCTGTAGTATCTCCAGTTTCGAGATTTCCCAACCTTTCGCAGACACTCTGTATAATTTGAGTGATTGGTTATACAACGTTGATGAGGAAGCATGTAAGCGACTAAAATATTTTTCGCTTAATAACGGAAACGTCCAAGTGTAACAAGCCAGAGGCCTAAACACACAAAACGAACGAGGATACTTTTCAGATATGAATATTAAATAGACCACTTAGTCCGCTATGGCTGTATTAAGTAATTTGCGTGACCGTTCATACCGTTTAGGCATTACCCATGCGGTTTTATAACATCAGGGGAAACTGCTTAAAAGTGTGGGAGGCTCAAAGTTGAATCACTTTGGACCAAAAAGAAAAGCTGGCGATTGTTTTGAAAAAAAAAATATCGTAGACGTGAAAATATATAAGACAGTAGCAAGTGAAAATTTAATACTTTTCCCAAGGCTTACATAATGCAAGCCTGTGAAATAAAAAGAAAATCTTGGTATCAGATGAATCTATCTTATTAATTGACTTCCAAGCGTAGTTTATACGTATTGGCAAAAGTCATTCTATTATCCAAAAAGTCATTCCACGTTTCAAAATGGCCAGGTGACGCTGGGACAATGAATATCTGATAGTTATGATTATGGCAGTCCATATACGATAAGACCAGACTCGCAGATCATAGAAAGAAATTCTGTTAAAATCGATAGGGTGGTATTATGGGAAACGGGCTGTAGGTTAAAGAGGCTAACATTCATTTACACAGTTCATTTTTTTTAGGGACAAAACATTTTAAGCCTCGTTAGGAACGTAGTGATTATGTAACCGAATTAGATAAAGTATCCAATTTTATTCATTCGTATGTTTATTCGTCTACTATATCTGCCATAAATTACAATTTCAATATACAGTAGTCTAGCGGGCTATCATTGCCAGGTCATGAGAGTAAAAAGCTAGGTTTTGTTGCCAGTTTTGCGTAAGTTCGTTCATACCAATGCATTCAGACTAGGCAGAACGAGTCAGTCAATTATTTGTTTGTCTTCTAATTATCACAGACCGTAGCGCAGATGAAAGCGCACTTGACGTAAGTCAATTTTTTGACAGTTCTGTTATCAAATTCGTATACTTGGTGTTATTTTTTAAATATGCGACTGTTTGGAGATAATTGTGGTTTTTGAGGGTTTTTAGACATGTTACTTCTTACATAGTTTACAGAGAGCGGCACAAGCTAATAAAGTTAGCTGTTCCACCAGTAAGAGTTATTATTATATTGATACAACGCTGTCACTAGTAGGCATTGGTAGACAGATGAGTCAAAAGTGTGCAGTAAAACTGAACAAAATTTGCGACAAGCTATGCAATGTAAACGCATATGCTTGGCTCTTTCTTATCTGTTCAAATTCATTGGTTCATACTGATTGTGAGTGAAGTGATAATTTTTATTGGATGGCTTCTCTCTGCGTTCCACAATGTCAATACCGATGTTTCACAGGGACCAGTTTTAGTTCCAAAAATGATTTTGTTACACACTTATAGTCTCGCTACATGATAGACTCTATCCGCAGCTTCTCGGATGATAGCTTGTTATATGTAGGCATACTGACAAGACCAGAAATCAATAATCTGGCCCAATTCAGTAAATTCTATGACCCATTCCTATATCGAACACATAAGAAGAAGAAGATTTGGTACAAGCACATTTGGTCAAGTCGCTGTTGGGAAGACGCTGAGCCATAAATTTAGAGGTAGGAAGTGCAGTTCTCTATGTGTATCTTAGGTACTCACAAAGTACAGCCTCCAAATATTTGCCGCTATGGAGAGCTACTGCTACTACCTCGTTTTCCATACATGATGGGGAACAAAAGAAATCCGACTAACTGATTGGTGGTAGTTTCAAGCTTGTCTCACTCGAGGAGATCTCAATAATCAGTCTTTTCCTCTAGTTTGTCATTGGATTTGGCACTTATGAGAAGGGAAACGACAAAAAACTAGAAGAGGCTGAATGCAGATTAGAGTAGTTCAACACAAAACAGCCAGATGATGCCATAATTTGTTTTTAAAGCAAAGTGGAATGGATTTGAACTCGCCTTGAACTTATAATGATGTGAATCATCTAAACGAGTGTGGGCTGAAATTTGTTTATGAAAACCCGTACGTACCCATATTTGTAATATTTTTTCCCTGGGTAAATTTTGTTCGGCATTTGGTGGAGGTTGGCGGTGAGAACAGCTATATAGCTGATGCCTGCCAGGTGAAATAAAGGCCTCTGGTTATTATTTACACGATCTTGATGTGAGGTATTTATCGGACCTTGAACAAAACGTAAAAATATATAAGGCGGTTGAGAAAAACGTATCATGTGAAGACCGTAACATAGGTCAAAAAATGGTACATGTGTCAAAATTATAATTTCAAAATCGGAACTTATTATATCTTGGGAGCGGATCAAGATATTGACATTCTGTACATGTAGTACTGACGTCATAGCCATTACATAGAAATACTTTCATGACTATACCAGTGTCGTAAACATTAGAACATTTTGATCCCCTAAAATTTTTTTTTACACCTATCGCATTCTTAAATAAGGCATCCGATTTCTTACGAATCGTCTATATTCATAACTGTTTGTCAGAATTCTCACTTTGGAGAATAATGATTTGGATATTTGATCGCCATACTTGTCACTTATGTACTAGTTAGTCGCAGGCCCACGCTACGCGAACTAAATGTGAGCGCCACGTATGAAGTGGTGACGCAACGATTTATAGTATAGAACTTACAGCTTATATAGTAGCATAGAAACTACGAATGGCCTCCGTAGTGCCATCTCTAAAGCAGATGTTACATCACATCAGAACCATAGCACATAGCTCAAGTATCTTGACGTTAAACAACAAACATAGCTACTATAAATGAACACAAAGTGAATAATTGTTAGTCCCAAAGTGACCATAGCTATCCCTCTGGTTTTGTAGTTACGTGATAAGTGGTCCGTTGTGTTTTAAATATAGGCTGACGTTAGCGCGCTTTGATACAACACATAAGTCTGCATAGTGTTATCTGAACGATGTAAGTGTTTTGTCTTTATTTGGTCTCATCAATGACCTTCTACTTTAAGGATATTTCACGTATTTATCAATCACCCTATACAGAGTGTTAATAAAGTATGTAGACAAACTTTAACTATCGAATCCTTGGTCAATTTGAAGACGAAATTTCCATATGAACATGGGTGCGCAACGGCTTTGTTTTCAAGCTCGAGCATATTAGCACTAAAAGAAATGATGATATTGTTCTAAAAAAATATAAAAGAATGAAAAGTATTTTATTTTAATTAAGTATGCCCTGTGGTGAATATCACATCATTTACAGTTGTTTTCAGACCCTCCATGTACGTAGTACGGATAATGTTATCCAGTATTTTTTGATGATGCTTTTAATATTTAAGCATTGTGATTATCTAGACACTTATGACATATCCGAAAACATTTGAATTAATTTATATTCTCAAATAATTCCTGTCCACTTTGCTCATTTATTGTAAAAAAATCTGTTCGATATTTTCTATTGTTGTTGTTTTATTCGAATGTTACTGTTCAAAACTGTCGACCTTCTGAATAATTTCTTTTTCAAAAAATACAGGATAATACTATTTTCATCCACGTTTTTATTGAGCCTCAGCGACTTGTAAAACATGCAAAATTTATCATAGGTTATTTTTTTATTTTTTATTTTTTTATTTTGCGGTTAGTACACTGCTCGAACAGATGATTCCATTTAACGAACAGGAAATATACAAAATACAAAAAAAAAAGAAAAAAAAAATCAATAAACAACGTATCAAGTACATTACACACATTACATCTAAACAAGTTCTTAACCTACAGTCAAAAACGACCTTTTTAAAAGTGATATAGTGCAACGAAAAATGTCTACTAAATTCTTTACTTTTTCATAGTTGTTACACATTACATATAATGGCGAAAAAAATAACACACTGGTACGAGGCACAGGTAAATAGAAATTGGTATTGTTAAACCTTATGTTTCGGTACGGTACGTGTAATGACAGCTTTTCTAAAAGAAACTGGCAATCAACTGTGTTGTTCAAAATTTTATATAAGAAAACCATAGCACAGTAATTTCTGCGCTTAGATAAACTTACCATATTAAATCTACTGAGCAATAAGATTGCGAAATCCAGCCTCAGGATAAATCCCATCTTCCTTGAACCATAAATATTTACCAACTGTTCAACAAATACGTTTCATTATTTGTAGAAATATTTGGACCATTACTCGTATTTCTTCAGTGAGAGTGCTCTAGCTTGAAAAGAAAGCCGTTACGGACCTATGTTCTTATGAACATTTAGTTTCCAAATTGACCAAGGATTCGATGATTAAAGTTTGTCTACATACTTTTTTAACACCCTGTATATCGAGCATCGAAGGGATTTAAGCGATCAGTTCTGTAAAAGCCGGTCGTCCATGAAGCGAAACTGCTGTAAATAATATTGAAACCGAAATCACCTTATTGTCTCTCAAGTACGTGCGTTTCATTCACGTCGAAACCTCATCGTTTTACCTCATTAAGTTTTACAGACCTTAGTGCCAATTTAGACAACAAAAGAATGTATCTTTCTAAACGATAGATGTAGGGTTTGCGCGCTGGCAGAAATTACGAAATTATTAAGTTAAATTGTGTCCCCATTGGGCTCTAACAAATTAATTCTAAAGAACTAAAAAGAATGATTTTTCCTGTTGTTTCACAACGTCCGGATGACTCGTTTCATCTATTCTAGGCAAACTTTAGAAAATGTTGTCAAAGTTTGTTGTTTTGTGAAATATGGAGAGAAGCTAATTCCCCACATCACTCTGACTGACTCTGAGATTAGATTTCAAGCTATGAGAATTGTCCATGACCCTTTTTATCCATTTTGACAGAAGTTTGGCATACGGCATATTCAATCAACCGAGTTAGGAAAAAACCTATTTTTACAATCGACCCATACCGCTACTGTGTTAATCAGCCATTGAAATATTTAAAAAAACGAGGGCCAATTTTGAGAACTGAAGTTTTCTTCCGTACAGATTCCTTTGGAGTTTCTTGGAAATCCTTGCGCATCTTCGTGGACGTTCTTGGATCTCTTCAAATTTCCGTGTATTTCCTAGGATTTCATTTAAAAAATAAATCGGCATAAATGGTCTTGGATCTCCTTGAATTTCGTTTGATGTCCTTGGATTGCCTCTAATGACCCATTGAGACACAAAATCTCGTTAGTGATCACATTCTGGGTGGTACTGGAGGGGCTGAAACTTCTTCAACCTAGTCCTTTGAATTACGGCTGTATTTGAACGCACATGGTGCAATCGTTATCGGCAATGACGGAGCAACGGCTCCTGAACGTTCGTCACAACAGCATAGATGATTTGTTTTCGAAGGCGAGAAAAAACATAAAAATGACACAGCTCAACCTACAAATTCCGCCCTTCGTATACAATAAGGCAAGCAATTCCAAATTGCAATTCACTTGGAAGGTCATCGTGATTTTCCACTACAATATTCCAATAGTTGCAAATACTATATTGTGCGTCTTAAAATACTTAAAAAATCGAAATATATATAGGGTATAAAATACAATTACTTGTTAATTGGGAAATTGGCAAAGCTTTTAGGCTTAAGTTGACTCTTTTGACGATAAAATCAAGCCTTCGGCATTCTCTATGGAGCCATCATCAGGATTCTGAAAACACAATTGTGATGCTAGCAAAAAAAACAGGACAGATTTAAAATGTCAGACAACTCACTCGTCGGTGAGTTTACAGCCACAAGGTGTTCCAGAAAGAACGTAGTGAAGATCGAACTTGTGTTCAGTATAAAAACAAAAGGACGGGGACATTGGGCTTGTTGAAAAACGACAGATACCTTCGTTAAAAGTTAAGAAAAAAAATAAAAATTATATCAGTACACCCGAACAAGTTAAAAATATTACACGTGGGGAGACATTTTGTTGAAACAATCGAAATGCAGTCCCTAACCTTCTACTACCGCTACACGTGGAGAGGGGTAAGGCACGAAACGGTAAAGCGTCGACAGATGACAAGTGATTGACGCGACGGACCATGAAAATGTACACCTCCCTGTCCAACTTTGGGTATGAAGTATACGAGGGACGCTCGATAAATCTCCACCCAAAATTACTAAAATGCTGGAATAACTTGTTTTGGAAAAGAGTGTGTGGTTCATATGAGTGCAAGAATGTGTGATATTGATACAACAATTCTAATTTTGTGACGATGTTGGATCAATTTGGACATGTAGCCGTTCTAGCTTTTCACAATTCAACAGGTAGGAATAAATGACACTGAGCTGCTTAACATCAGCCTTTTTATTCATGCAATGATCTGTCATGAAAATGAAAATTTCTAAAAATAAACGTTTTGGGAGTCTTTTTTCTTTATCAAGAACCTCAATACTGCCATAATTCATAGAGTGACCTGTGTTCCTTTTGTTTTTATATTGAACACAAGTTCGATCTTCTCTACGTTCTTTCTGAAACACCTTGTGGCTGCAACCTCACCCTCGAGTAAGTTGTCTGACATTTTAAATCTGCCCTGTTTTCTTTGCTAGCATCACAATTGTGTTTTCAGAATCCTGATGATGGCTCCATAGAGAATGCCGAAAGCTTGATTTTATCGTCTAAAGAGTCAATTTAAGCCTAAAAGTTTTGCCAATTTCCCAATTAACAAGTAACTGTATTTTGTACCCAACTAGTCGTTGGCTTTGGCAATGACTATATATATATATATACAGGGTGACTTTGAAGTTGAGTCATTAATTTTCAGGTAATGATTGTAGAAGGAAGAAAAACCAAAATATGTGTGTAAAAATAAAAAAAAATTAAAAAAAAAATGTTACCTTGTTTTATAAAGTATCCTCCCGACAAGTATTTCAGTGCGGACCTGTATTTGATTGTGAGATCTTGGAGCACCGGCATGCCGTCGCCTGTGAGGTCTTAAGTCACCTGATTCACGAGCCCGTTGTACTACATTAACAAAGGCACGAGGGGTTGGTTGCACTCGATTGGGAAACCGATCCGCATAAACATGTGCCATTTTTGATTTCGTTTGAGCCACGCAACAGACACCACTATTCACTCACGCGTTACCGACTGACACTGACTGTATACAACGGAATAAAATAATTGTAAAAACATCGTTCCAAATTCTTTCGCTTTTTTGTTTCCGATGCGATGAACCGATAAGGCGGATTATATCCGTTGTTGCCAAACACGAGCACATAAGATTATGATTGAGACAGGGCGGTACTCAAACTTCCAAAGGGCTATAACTTTGTTACTTTAGTTTTACCAGAAAAATGGTAAAGGAAAAAACATTTCTTTTGATCAGATCCACTCACTGTTAAAATAAATGACTCAACTTCGAAGTCACCCTGTATATATATATATATATAATCATATAGTCGCATATTTATTCTGCAGATTAAAGGCATGCAAAAGCTTCACTTATTGACACTCACACATAAGGTCTTAGCTACCAAACAACCGCAATATTTGCATAATAAGTTAACACGATGTAGTGACATAAATCAACTGAATACAAAAAATAGGAATATGTTAGTGATACAATTACATTCTAAGGCTGTCTACAGAAAATCATTCAGCTACAACGCTATTAAATTATATAATGATCTGCCTGTTACATTCCAAAACTATACATTATTTAATTTTAAAAAGAGGCTTAAACTGAAACTACAAGTCGAGGTTTGATGATGAATACAAAATGCTAGAAATATGGACAATTCTTGTAATTGTTCTGTTTTTTTTGTGTTGTTAATTATTTAGTAATTATTGAGAATTATGGATATATTTTTGTTGGTGGAATGTTTTAATATATATATATATATATGAATATACAGGGTGACTTCGAAGTTGAGTCATTTATTTTAACAGTGAGTAGATCTGATCTAAAGAAATGTTTTTTCTGTTTACCATTCTTCTGGTAAAATTAAAGTAACAAAGTCCTTTGGAAGTTTGAGTACCGCCTTGTCTCAATAATAATATTATGTGCTAGTGTTTGGCAACAACGGATATAATCCGCCTTATCGGTTCATCGCATCGGAAACAAAAAAGCGAAAGAATTTGGAACGATGTTTTTACAATTATTTTATTCCGTTGTATACAGTCAGTGTCAGTCGGTAACGCGTGAGTGAATAGTGGTGTCTGTTGCGTGGCTCAAACGAAATCAAAAATGGCACATGTTTACGAAAATGCTGAACTTATGGACATGATTCTTATTTACGCGGCATCACGGATTTCTGCGGATCGGTTTCCCAATCGAGTGCAACCAACCCCTCGTGCCTTTGTTAATGTAGTACAAAGGGCTCGTGAATCAGGTGACTTAAGACCTCACAGGGGAGGGCATGCCGGTGCTCCAAGACCGCACGATCAAATACAGGTCCGCACTGAAATACTTGTCGGGAGGATACTTTATAAAACAAGGTAACATTTTTTTTTTAATTTTTTCTTTATTTTTACACACATATTTTGGTTTATCTTCCTTCTACAATCATTATCTGAAAATTAATGACTCAACTTCAAGTCACCCTGTATATATATATATATTTTTTTTGCTAAGGTTAAGCTTAAGTTGAAAAACGCTAATCTTAGCGACACTTCGCCTTTTTTGTACTTTTACTTAGGTACGAAATAAAGCCCATTAATTATTATTATTATTATATACATATTAATAGAAAACAATATAGAACGAATAAACTGTTGAAAGTAAAATCTGAGATGACAGCGTCTGCTGCAATCAGCCAACTGATTCTTAACATGATTCGTGGACTATTCCTCGGAAGATATATATATGCGAGGAGCAGTAAAAAATATTAAGACAATGAAAACTGCTCAGAGCTTTAGTCTGATGATTATATTATTTTGAAGTTCAGGGTCTGCATTTTATTCGTGGCCTTATTATGACGGAAGATGACAATCATCTCACTTATCAGGGACGTCTTGTAATTGGTTTAATTGTCTAATAAACAGATAATTGAAATCATGATCTTGCTGATGAGATGCCAAAGCCGTGCTGGTCAGAACAGTGCTTTATAGTTTGAAATATCTCCAGATTACTTGAAACACTGGATCTTAAAATGCAGAGCCAAAGCTCTACTTTGGGTCCGAAGGCCTGGCAACACAACCCTTCCTCGTCTACGAGTATTAAACGACGTTCATATCCAAAGCTTAACATCTCCACAAAATATAGCCACCGAAGAGCTGACGATGTTTAAAAAGGAACGAAACTATACTCAGGACGACGTAAATAATACCGAGCTCCTTTCATCTGTGACAAAATGCTTTAATAAACGTGTGTCAGGCTTTCGGGCGCAAATTATGGTCGGTATTTCTGGCTACGACGATGACAGTTCAAAGGGAAAACTGTTTTCATTTTTAATATCTGGATGCTAGTCTGGAAAGTTGGCGGGATTCAATGAATAGCTTCCTTGCATCTTATGAATGGTTGGAAGTTGTAGTAAGTGGGTAGGTATATAAGAATGTATAGTCTGTAAAAATAAAACGTTCCCAATAGCCTATGAAACAAGATCAAACGTTACTTTAAAATAAACTTAGCTGAAAGACCTTCTGAGGTCTTGCATGGGAAGGTTGGGACTTCTACCTAGACACTTGGTAACGTCAAAAACAGTTTTAAAATATTGAAAACTGCCGTGTTTAATATTTTTCAAACACTTAATCAAAAACGATCAACCATAGAGGAGAGTTACTAGTTACTTGTTCAGACTAATTCGAAAAACCTGAAAAGGTGTGTTCGGAGCAAAAAACGGTGTTTCCCTCTACCTTTGCTAGCTGTACGACGTTGTCAAATTGTGGCAGGCGAAATTATAGATGCATGGTAGGCTGAGAAAATACGAACCTTGAATTTCTCAGGCGTGGTAACATGATCGTACTGCACTTGCACTTTATTTGTCATTAAAAGAAAATTACCACGACTGCCTGCCTACACTGTATACTACCTATTTCGCTCTGAGTGTGTACTCACATGGGTTTGTCCTGAATTTGCCTTTTAACATGAACCAAGAGGTTGCTGGTTGGTAACCCCCAATTTTTCAGATAATTCTTTCAAACAAACAAAATAAAAAAAGCTTTTTTCGCACCTAACAGGTTCTGTCAGTCTTTTCTGATAATGTTGAATAAAAAAAGTTTTAGGTAACGTTATTATACAGTTGAGAAAGCGATTTGACGCTTGAAAAAGCATAAAATAGGCATCTTCAAGGCTCAAGGACTTATATGAAAGATTATTATCTTGAGGCTGCCAGGTGTCTGATTGAAAAATCAGACCTTTCTCCACAAGGCACTAAAGTAAGTGAGTACCTTACCCAATCTGAGAATGTCTCATTAAAAATTGGCGAACCATTTCAGAAATTAGAGATGTTTTGAAGATTTCTCGATGTACGATTACTCTGCTCTGATAAAATACATGGATTGTCAACAATATATATTAGCTACTAGCTGACCCCGCAGGCGATGTCCTGTCTTAGCTATGAACTGGAATGAATAATGAATAATAAAAATAAAAGGGTAAATATATAGAATATAGGTAATTGTATAGCTAAGTTTTTGTACCGCCATGTGGCAAAATACGTTGGCAGCACTGTCATACCCTCATCAACTTACCTTGGAAGTAGGCATATAATTATGTGGAATCAATTTTGTTGCGTCAAATAATGTCATTTGGAAGCCGTTAATGTATTGCTTGATAAGAGTCAAAAAATGTATAAAATCTGGTCCATTTCTGGAAACCAATGAATGTTGAGGCCTTGGTGGTGGTACCAATGGAGTCAATTTGATCTTTCCACTGACGCAACGTAATCCATCAGGGGTTTTATTTTTAGACCTGAAGGCCTTGCAATGTAGACTCAACACGTTTATTGGTCTAATAGTAACGATTTGTTGCGAAGTGTAATCGATTGCCACGTCATAATTGAATTCAGCTGGATTGGGAATAAATGCGACACTCCTACGCTGTTGAATTTGAGTCCTTCGATCTGTTAAACTTCATTTTTCGCTTCTCGCTGCTCGTCAATTTGACTTCTTCGTATAGACATATCTTTGACTTGCAGCATTGCGAGTTCTGCGACCTAGGTTGGTACGTCTAATTGCAGAATGACAATTTTAATATAAGGCGTGATTGCGATGAACTAACTTTCACCCTTGTTACTTATTTTTGAACAAATACTTCTCAAAAAACTCACTGAACTAACTGATAACTGAATTAAAGCTCCAGTCTAATCGACTGTGCACTACTAATCAAATAAAACAATATTTTTTTAATCGGTAAACGCTGTTAAATGATAATAAAATTTGCGGCGTGCCTGTCAAGTTCAAAATGATAGAATAGTAAAAGTCAATTAAGCAAAAGAAACGTATTTTCAACCTCCATTTTTATTTATAGATTTAACTGACAAAGATAACAGTTAGGCAACACTGCAGTTTCTCTTGAAGGGTCCATCACAGAGTACGGATGCTTAAGAAATGTTCACATAGCTAGCTGTCAAAGCTGTTGGTATAGAGATGGCGGAGAGGAGTGCCTGTCTCTTTTGGTACTTGAGATATTTTTTCTACTGTGCGTGCGTTCAAGCAAACTATCAAAACGAGCAGATTATATTATCATTAGGTTTTCAATGATTTCCCAATTTTCTGCGCAATTTTCTTGACTTTTCTGTTCGTAAGAACCTTGTATGCAACATTAGGAAACTTAAGAAGTCGTTCTCAAGTTATGGCGTAACCATGCGAAATAGGGATTCATTTATATATATATATACATATATATATATAGATAATCTGTGCAATATCACTGACGATAAGTTCAGACGACGCTCGCTTTGAAACTAGGCGGAATTAGTACTAGCTGTTCACATCGAAGCATGCGTGAGAAAATATACGCAGAGTATCCCAAAAAGCGCGTGGGTGAACGCTCGTATTGAAATACTAGACGCTCGCGTTACCTGTTTAGTTGACGCTCTTCTTTGGTTGCGTTCAGTCGACGTACCAGTTGTGTCTTTCGAAAGTATAGTTATGGTACTAAAATTAAAACAAGTATTTCACACAGATCCCTTTATTGATGGAATTCAAAAGACGCTAGCAAATTATAACATGCATTCCAAGTTATATTTAAATAAATGGTTTATCTATAATTAGTAATTACAATTAGGGCAGTCATTCAAGACATTTTATTCTGTCATCCAATAAATTCATTGACATTCTAAGGGTCAACTTCACCAACAACAGTCCGTTATTCTCCATGTATAGGGTAACAGACCGTCAGATACAGCGAATGAGCTTCAAGTTCCAATCAACAAATTTTAGCAACCAATAGCTATGAAATATTGAAAACAAAATACTATCAAAGTATGAGATGACAGCTTGTCATTGAAACATCACCAGCTTATTGGATATTAAGAAATTACATATATTTCAGTCAAAATTTAAAGAAATGTCGGATTTTTGAATAAAATTCATGTATTAATTACTATTGTTGATTTTTCATTCATGTTTATATAATTTTCTTCAATTGATATGTGATACTGGGTGTTTTTTCCTATAAACCGCGTGCAGATAGCCACTAAGCACCTACTTGATGACAGGCTCTACAAAACGATATTGCTCGTTTCCAAACATTCATTCATTTACTTGCCGTTCATCAGAACCATTATGACACCTTAGATTGATATTCCCACAAAACCATTCAGGTTTTTTGATATCCATACATCCATAAAGTTGAATATTTTTCGTTGTTCAGGAACTGAACAAACATCCACACTATATTCACAGCGATTAAGAAATTCCCAAATATATGCATTAAAGCTACCAGCAAACATAAAACCTGCAAAAAAATTTTTTTCACGAGTACACATCTAGGTTATATTTATATTAGACATTATTTGAATACAGCCGATTATTGCATTTCAAGGAGTGACACATGTGTGGGATCTGTCAACTCTTGGTACCAGTCAACACGGTGACTTGTGTGGTTATCAGCGGCCATTTTGTGAGAGTGCGACAGGGTTGCCAGATTGTGCATTAATATCCCGTTTCAGCCTCCTGGTCCCAGTGGAGTAAGTTGCGCCAACTGTTGAAATATACTCTACTCTGCTTTATAAGACTATTCGTGACATTTTTCCCAAAATCGTTGCACAACACATGAAAAAATGAAATGAAGATTTAAAATTATTTCCGCAATATAGCTCCGTCGGTACTTCGGATTATACATCTTGACAGTAGGGGTGTTCGATACGATCCTATATTTAGAAGTATCAATACATTTCACAAGTATCGTCATCTTTCGATCCAGACTGTGTCACAAAGAGTGACTGCCATTTGGCTGCGACATTACCCTGCCAAATCAGACATATCTTTCATCATTTTCAAAGAAATTGTACAAAATCTTCAAATTTGTGAAGTTAGGGAGTTTCACTTCATACGTTGTTACCAGACATGCCCAAATCATGAGTTGCTGCCGTGATATTCATCCCGACCACTGCATCCCCACGGCTAGGCGACCTGTATGTTAAATTTGTATTGATGAGGCAGCGGGTTATGCTATAAATCATATGTCACAGTTTTTGTGCACTGATTGCAACGGTTAGATGATACCAAAAATATTTTCATAAATAGGAGATCTTTCCCATTCCGGATCGAACAATCTACCAAAGATGCTTATAGTCATGATACCTAGTGAATTTTCACGAAAAAAATTCAAAACCAGCAAATGTAAAAGATTCATTTCGCACCCTCCACCACGGGACGTGATCGTCGTTAAGCTTGGCAACCCTGCGAGTGTCAGATAGATATCCCCGCCAGTCAAAAAAGAAAAATAGACCAAAAACTGTAGTTATTAGTAGTTTTTTTGATTTTTGGGGTTGAAAGCCATTATCTGTGAAACATTTTTCATAATTTTTTGTCCATAGTAATTGCATTATGCATCAAGGAAATGTAGGGATTGACACATCTTACACATATTATCTGTGTTTTAGGATGGAGAAGACATCATGTTTTTATTGCTTTGAATAAATTCATTAACCCATAAATTAATAAATGATTACTATTATGACGTAAAGGAAGATGAGGAATTGGATGGAATGCATTTTATATTCTATTTTCTTGCAAAATACAGACAAATCCACACTATTCAACAGGTATGTAATGATAACTTTCAGTATATTGAAGTTGGTAAATTCGAGAGTGCCATGCATTAACAAACGTCCAAATCTGCTGCCAAATTTAACAGCTAGAAAATCGACCTATTATTTGCCGCATTCCCATTCGCTGACGGGGAAAATGGATTGTTAAATGTATACCTATAACATATATCAAAATAGATGAAAGTTGTCCTGTTTTTTCTGTACAAAAGCATCATGTTGCAATCAAAAAGTGGTCTTGTTTATAATACAGTCGAATTTTCACGATTTTATTCAATATTTCAATAGAAATCACTAATATTCAGAGACCTTTGACAGCTTCTGTCAAATTGCATTTCGATAAGGTATTTTCCATTGGTCCATAATAGCTTAAATCGCGGTATCAGTTCTGAATGGTTATAAACCGTTCGCGCCTGCGCAGTGTCATAAACAGCGTTCGCGGTATAGAGAGAACCATCAGTGAACAGTTAGTTCAGCGATCGCGGCACCGATTTGACCGGTTCTGAATTAGTCCTGAACTGATTCTAACAGTTCCTGAATCGGTCGAAGGACGCAGAGTTCGCACATGCGCAGTTATCGATGGGCAATTTGAACGTGATCTACTTGTTTAGTTGTGAGTAAAAATTTTTAAACAACTTATTTGACAGGACACGTAGCAATGTCTGGTAAGTTTTTTACTGCTGTTGTAAATAAGCGAATGTATAGACTAATTTTACAGATATCAGTGATGCATCTGAGCACTTCAGCTCTAGCGATGATTTAGAAGAGACATTGGACCTCATTCAAATACCAAAGTGTGAGGGATATTTTGAAGACGTTGTTCGGCAAATGCCAGACAACGTATATTTTGACCACTTCCGTATGAGCCGGCAAAAAACAGAGTATCTTGCTAAAAAATTTGCTGTATCACAATATTTTTCAGCCGGCAGAGAAGGTGATTCAGAGAAAATTAGCGCACTGCAGTTTATAACTGTTTTTTTATGGTATGCTTGAAATGAGGCTTGTTCAAACAGAGATGTAGCCGACAGATTCAACATATCAGTAAGCAGCTTGCACAAGATTATAAAACGGCTTACGTATTTTTTGAGTAACCTTGCCCCAGAAGTAAAAAGATGGCCAGATGAAGAGGAAAAAGCCATTATAAGCCAACATTTTCAGAAAATAACTTCCCAGGTGCGATAGGTGCTCTAGATGGTACACACATTAGAATTGATAAACCATCACAAGATCCAGAATCGTACTTCAATAGAAAAAGTTTCTACTCCATCCAAGTAATAAATATTGCAAGACTACCCTACAGTATCTATAAAATATCAAGTTACAATTAGATTTTGATATAGAATTAATTGTAGGCTTTAGAACTGTAGAACTCTCTCCTATCGTCTCTGATTTCTTGTAAAATGTTATACTTCAGACGTTTATTAGGATACGTTTTAGTTTTGTGATGTTGGCGTCGTGGTGTTTCTTTGGATGAGTGTGGGGTTAATAATTGCTCGTCTGGTGATTCCAATGCAGGAGTGTTCAGCATATCAACCCTGCTTGTATCAGATATCTCGGGTTCCTTTAAGTGTTCTACCGTGTTACTTGATAACAGGAGCACTGGATTGATATTCTTTTTGTCCACTAATATGTCGGCCATTATGTCCGCATACTCAAAAAAGCCTCTACCGCTGCCTGTTTTTTTATTATTGTCACAATTTTTTTGTAATTTCTTTCCAATACCTTCCATCGATTTTCACAGTTTGATGGAGCCACGTTCTCATTCTCTGGTTGATCTCACTGGCATTGGCAATGGATTCGTACACATTTTTTAGTTTTATTTTCCCAGCCATCAGCAATTGCTTATATTTCTTATATAAATCCAAAAACAGTAACGTATTCTGTCGTGTCCATTTATATGAAACCTCTGCATTTTGGGATTGCCACTGTGATTGAATTGCAGAATTACCTTCTGTACTGATTAGTATGTATTCACTGCATCCTAAAATAATTCAGATTTAGTTTGTTTGTATGATTTTTGTTCAACTATAATTCTTACCAACACTGTGAGTATTTTCATCACCCTGGAGTGACATACATCCTTTGATTCTCCTGTATGTTAGACAAGCACAAGTAGCCTCTACCACATATTTACATGTTTCCTAAGGCTAAGTTCAGATGATCCGGTGCACGTTCGCCCGACGCTGGCTTCAAAAGTACACGGAAGTAATACTAGCTATTCACATGAAAACGCGCGTACGACAGTACCAATCGCAAAGTATCTCAATACAGGGTGCGGCATATCTTCCTTCTTTGAAAGTTTAATAAAACCCATTGTATGAATCCGAACATTTTTATTTTTTTTGTGATGTAGGCGCATGCCTAAAGTTTTGTTTTACATAGTTTTGAAAATAATCGACATCCTCCATATACTGAGTACACCGATTTCTCGCGTTTGTCATGACTCTTGCATAAAAGGGGTTATGTTGACAATTTCCTGATTTATGTAGGCCTTCAAATCTTGTAGGGTCCTTGAACGATTCACGTAAACATGCTTTGTCAAGAAACTCCTTAGAAAAAAATCTCTATATATCAAATCGGGATACCGAGCCTGCCACTCCAAATCGCTCATAATTGAGATGAGGCGCTCTGGGAAGTGTTCGCTCAAAACAGCCATCAATGCTCTTGAAATGTGTACCGTTGCACCGTCTTGCTGGAACCAAATGTCCAACTCATCTTACAGCGAAAAGGAACTCCTGTAGCATGTTTACGTACCGGTCCGAATTCACTGTCACTGTGACTTCATTTTCTTCAAAGAACCAGGGACTAATAATTCCATCTCAAAAAACAGCACAGCACACTATAACTTTTAGGTGAAAGCAAAGGCTTTTGATGCAATTCTCGAGGATTGGTGTGAGTCCAGTAGCGCATCTTTTATTTGTTGACGGATCCAGAAATAAAAATGGGCTTCATCACTGAAAAAAAAAACAATAGCCTCTACAGGAACGACTTTCAGAAGGCGCGTTCATCCGAAAACTGAAGTCACGTTCAGTTAACCCCTGCACAGTAGGAAAGTCTAAGCTTAGACGCATGTTTGCGCGCAGAATGCTGTGGTGATCGCAACATTGAAGCTCTCACTGCCTCAATGTTTTCGGGTGATCTAATGGGCCGAGGCACACCAGCACTTCGTCTTACTGCACTTGCAGCTTGTCTGAAGGTTGTGACCCACGCAATCGACTTTCGGTCCGGGACAGGCGCTAACGAAGCTAAATTAAAGCGATTCCGAACGGCGCGCTGCGCTGCGATCACAGAACATCCGCTCAAAAAGGAGGCATCATCGGCAAAAGCACGATCCTCACTGCTCCAACTCATGCTGGCAACTGAACTGTATTGTATTTATAGTCCTGTCACTTGACTACTAGCGCTCGACTTCGACATCAACCGACTGAATTGCGCGTATCTTAAAAAAGGAAATTATGCTGCCGCATCCTGTAGATATTCCCATTGCCTGTTCAGTTGGTGCTCGTCATTTGATGCATTCATAAAGCTGCAAAAAACCGTTTGGCAGGAGATGGTTCTAATTTTTGCATATCCAACTAAGACGAGGAAAAAAGATGTTAGGTAGATTTGATATAGTTAAAGATTACAATAAAAGCAAATCATTCTGTCGTGCCTTTCAACGATTTTACGGACAATATAAAGTAGATCGGTTCATGTTTCCGAAGGCTGGGAAAGAGTATACGGAATAAACCTGCGGAAAATCGTTCACTTCATTTTATTTATTTTTTTTTTATAAAGAAGCAGCCGCGCAGGCAGAAGCCTAAATGCCGGACTACCGCGGCTGCTATGATGATCCCAAGGAAATTTTATTAATACGATTTTTGAACTGCCTAAGGTTAATAGAACTGGGAAAAGCTTCCTCTTGTAGATTGTTCCACAATCTCGACACCCTCGGGACAAAGGAGCGATCGTATTGGCCGGTTATGGATGTACGAAGTTTGACACGGTTAGGATGGGACGCCAAAGTTAGGAGGGTCTGTCTGGCAGGCACATCGCGCGACGGCATCATGGAAGAGAGCTCTGAGGAGCAAAGCCCGTTGGTGTAACGGTAGAAAAGAGCCAGATCGCCGACAGCCCGCCGGTGCGAAAGAGTCCCGAGAGTGACTGTTAGTGAAGAGTCATCGATCAGTCGGACCGCCCTCCTGTGGACAGCATCGAGCATGGATAATGTAGTCGGGGCGGCAGCACCCCAAACGTGCGAGCAATACTCGAGGCTAGGCCTTTTTTGGGCCTTGTATAGAGTGAGAAGGTCATGCGGAGAAAAGTACTTCTTAGCCCTAAACAAATAGCCTAGCTTTTTTCCAGCAGCTGCAGCTATTGACGAGATGTGTTCGTGCCAGATCAGGTCCTCGGTGATCTGGACTCCGACCAGCCAAAATGAATGGCTCTTTGACAGAACTCGACCATCCATCGAAACCGGGTGAGCGCAGGGACGCTTTTTGTTCGTCAAAGTACAGTACTGCGTTTTGGAAACATTGAACTGTATATGATTGTTGCGTCCCCAAGCAGTGATAGCCTCCAGGTCTCTTGTCAGAGAGGAAGTCATCGCTAGTCTTCTTTTTTCTAACTCAGCGGCAGAGATCGGCTTGTCACTCTGAATTCCTGCATGCAGAGTGCTGTCGTCGGCGAAGCTGTGGATTGGGTTGATCGTGCAGGAAAGGAGGTCGTTGATATGTAAGAGAAACAGTGTCGGAGCCAAGACCGATCCCTGGGGAACACCCGCGTTGACGTTGTGGGATGAAGAGGAGAACCCGTCAATTACGACGGATATCTTGCGGCCAGAGATAAAGTCAGCCACCCAGCTGCAAGGTTTTTCTGGGAGGCCATAGGATGGAAGTTTGCTCAAGAGGGCAGCGTGCCACAGCTGATCGAACGCTTTCGTGATGTCAAGAGCAACGACATGAGCCTCACCATGAGACTGGATGAGTTTACTCCACAGTTGCGTGACGTAAGCTAGGAGGTCCCCTGTGGATCGTTGGTGCCGGAAACCGTACTGCCTGTCGCTAATCAAGCTGTGACGTTCGAGGTAGTCCAGAAGCTTGCGATTTATGCACCTCTCCATCACCTTACTTAACTCTTCTGTATGTTAACCAAGCATAAATAGCTTCTTCCACATCCTTCCTCACCGATTCGACAAACCCGCCACTTCAACGTGCGTGGGATACGTGACATCAGAACTAAGCCTTAGGCTGCGAAACACACTGACAGAGAGACAATTTGGACGACCGTAAAAATTCCAGATAGATGGCAGCAGAGCAACTCTCAAAAAAGACAGAAGCAGCACATTGAAGCGCACACATTGAGAGGCACCGTCTAGAGCAATTCTGGTCTGTGAGTATAAAGTAGGAAGTGCCTTTGTCAACGATACGAGCGTTTCATAGAAAAAGTATTCCAAAGCTAAGTAATGTTTTTTAATGAACCAAAGTCTGATATATTTCGCAATCTGTATACAGGGTGTTTCGCAATGTAATGGACAAAATTTTTCTGCGTGTTCCTCAGTTCAATTTGAGTGGAAAAACTCCTATGAACATGGGTCCGCCAATGCTTCGTTATCGGGATAATGATTTTTTCATTTTTAGGATGCTAATGGTTGGAAAACTACAATATTGATGGAAAATTACTTTTATTTAACACAAAATTACTAGGTACAATAAAAATAACTATTCACAATAGTATAGTTGTTGAGACTGTCCATCTTCACACTGTAAAAATATAATAGCCCGTTTAATAATGTGACTGGTGGCTTTCCCAATAACAAGACGATTACTTCTTATGTCGTCAGCGACTTCAGCAATTTTACGGAGCAGTTCAGCCCTGGTACGCGATTTCTCTGCATACACTAAAGACTTCATATGTCCCCACACCTAATAATCCAAGGGATTTAAATCGGGCGAGCGGGGTGGCCAAGAAGCTGCGCTCCGTCGTCCAGTCCAACTCCCAGGAAAAGTATTATTTGAATACTCAGTCCCATTTCCACCACTGTGGAGCGGAGCACCGTCATGCTGTAACCACATCTGTTGTCTTCTCTGCAGCGAAATATCCGCTAACAACACAGGCAGTTCTTCTCATAAGAATTGAAGATAAACTTCAGATATCAACCGACCGTCAAAAACACAAAGGGCCAACTAAATGATCCCCTAACAAACCGCACCAGGCCGCATCAGAAATTCTGTTCGACAGTTGTGTGGGGATTTTCAAGCTGCCAAGAATGGGAATTCCTCAAATTATTGACGCCGTCTCGAGTAAAAGTAGATTCGTCGGTGAACAAAATCTTTTAACAAGATTACGATTTGCGAGGAGTCAGTTACAAAACTGCATACGAGGATCCGAATCAGTGAGCAGCAGAGCTTGGACAGGTTGCAGATGAAATGGGTACAAACCAATGTTATGCATTGTTCTCCACACAGTCATTCGGCTAACACCAGTGCGACGTGATATTCTGCGAACGCTGATTGATGGTGACCGTCCAACACTATCCAGTATTAAGTCATGGGCAGCTTCTGATGGACGTGTTACAGTAGCATTTGGAACCGATTCTGTTGCTTTCAAATGTGCCAAAACTCTTCCAAATACTCTTCTGTCAGGTATTGTTCGATTTGGATACCGGCAGCGGTATACGTTCACTGATGTTCTGCCATTTCCGTTGCAATATCCGTAGACAAACATCATGCCACCGTATTCTTCACTTGTAAAAACAAACATGACAGTAATTTTGCAAAGTTGAATCAAACCGACACAACTACTCCGTCAACAAACAAACAAACACCAGCGTATTAATCAAGTAAACAGTTTTCATACGATTAGTATCAAATTTTTTGTTAAATAAAAGCAATTTTCCAACAATATTGTGGTTTTCGCCCACTAAAAATAAAATGATCATATCTCGATAAGGAAGCATTTGCGGACCCAAGTTCATACGACTTTTTCGACTCGAATTGACCTGAGCAACACGCAGAAAAAGTTTGTCCCTCACCTCGCGGGACACGCTGTATATATAAAAATGGATCTCTGTTTCCCGTGGTCACGCCATAACTTGAGAACGACTTTACCGATTTCATTTATATTTTTTTCAAAGTTTCCTAGTACTGTATAGAAGGTTCTTACGGATAAAAAATTAAGAAAATTGCGCATAGAATTCGGAAATCCTTGAAAGCCTAATGTTTATTGGAGCTACGCGCGTTTGACACTTCGTTTGAGCATGGAGCACGCACAGCAGAAGAAGTATCTCAAATACTAGAAGAGATAGGCACTTCTTTCCGTCATCTTTATTCCAACAGCTATTGACAGTTAGCTATGTCAGAGAAAAATGAAAATACTGCTTTCTTTTAGGTCTTTCATCTCTCTATGAATAAAAATGGCGGACGAAAATACGTTTGTTTTGCTTAATTAACTTTTGAACTTGACAGCTTGCACGCCGCAAATTGATATTATCGTTTAACATAAATAAATATGGACGAAAAAATGTTTTTATCCAATTAGTAGTGCAAAGTCCATTTTAACCAGTTTTCAGTGTGTTCAGTGAGTTTGACGCCTTATATTAAAATTATGATTCTTCAAAATGCCACCAATTAGACGTGGTCGCAGAATTCGAAATGCTGCAAGTCAAAGAAGAAGTCAAACTGACGAGCAATGAGAAGCGAGAAATGAAGTTGAACGGAAAGGCTAAAATTCACCAACGTAGAAGTGTCGCATTTAATCCCACTCGAACTGCATTAAATTATAACGTAGTAATCGATTAGAGTTCACAACAAATCGCCGCTATTGTACCAATGAACGTTGTGTCCACATTACTTCAAGTTTAAAAATGAAGTTTTCACACGACCAGTTGTATGTCTCCTGTACTCGCGTGGGAAAAGTATAATCATTATCTATTTACGAACCAGAAATCAACAGAAAATGTTGTGTATAAAAAGCATTAGAATGAACACCTTGATTTCGAAAGATTTTTATTATTCACCCCAGTTCATAGCTAAGTCAAGACAACATCTCTCGGGTCAGCTAGTACTGAAATGAATATAAGCTTAAGTTACACACTAAGGTCTTACTTTAATAGTTACAATTTTCTTTGTGGCTGCTTGAACAAAATAACGATTTTGCATTTGTACCTACTTCAACTATAGATTTGTTTTTATCACTCCGAGTCCGAGTACACGTTAATTCTGAACAGACCGGAGGATTTGAGGAGAATGCAAGACTTTGGTGGCTACATGCCTCTTCTATTGGATTGAAAGCTGCAAGATTGTCGGATCGGTTTATTTCTCCCAAATTCTCTTGGGCTATATGTCACATTTGTCATTTATCAAGAATTATCGCATGTTTGAGCTTTAAGTGATGAAGAACGAGGACGTTACTAAGAGTGAAAGAAGATATATTTTAATAAAAACAGAAGAGAAAACCATAATAGATACCGATTCATCACGACTAAACTAAAGCTATTTCTGGCCAGCCTGCTACTGTTAGAGCATTACTTAGAAATCTGTCATATTGTGCTATCTGAGGTCTGGGACATTCTGTTCGTTTTTTCGCACGCGCGCGGTAATTTCGAACACCGGCGATTTACGACGGGTTAAGCGAGTTTAATTTTGGGGAATAATTTTATTTACGGTGACAGGAGAGGCGACAGAATGCGTGATGGATCGGACGCGTTTCCATACAAATCGGCTGGAAGTGTTTTACTTTAGTTCGTTTTTATGTCGCTGCCGACACGTCGGAGCGGGTTCGATGATGCTCTCTGTCAGCGATTTCACCATTTGGTAGATTGCTGTTTATTTGCGTGACATCTATTCAGCGTGTTTCCCACTCAACCGTTTTTCCGTGCTTAGAATGCCACAATCAGCTATTTTGTGTTTTTACCATTACATTATTCCTCCATACAGATACTCTTTTTACAAATAGTGCGGGAATATTGAATTGAAGTATCTCTTGTTTTTGATTCCCCCATGCTTCAGTCGGCAGGAGCAAATTTCGGTATTTTGAAAATATTTCTGCAGATACGGCAAATTCTGTTGAGCAGGGCAACATTGCAGTTTGCGTCGCAAGCGGCAAAGTGGCATTTGGCGCTCTTCATAGACAGATCCCCTGCTGCTATTTTAATGCAAATTTCAATGAACCGTCTGCAATAATGGCTGCTGCTGCAGAGACCGTGTCAGAAACTAAAACAAAAAATAGGCCAATCTATTTCAAAAATGCAAAATTCAAATATTTTAAAAATATGTTCTGGAATACTATGCAACCTTGAATTTAGGAGATTGATGGAGCATAATAAAAAAGCACAGGCCACTGGAAGTAAACTAGTAATAGCATAGCATAGCTTTTGTTTGTTGTCCAGCGACACCACTCCTACACTATGCTGAGGAAGGAGTTTCCAAGTAGGACGAAACAGGTGTCCATGGTTGGCCGTCTTTGCCGTCGGATGAACGAAGGATACATTACTAGTTCGATGGCGAGTAGACCGTATCTAATATAGGTCCAGAATCGGCAGCATCTAGCGCGGCAGCTTTAGGTTTTCACCTTCGCAGTGATTGGTTCTGGTAATAGATGGCACTTTGTGCTGTCTTATTCCGCCATTGGAATTGCTCTGAAGCAGCAAAGTCGGTATCGAGAGTTGAATAAAAAAAATGTTTTTTTGAATTTGTCAGGCAGATCCTCATAATATACTGACATGACATTAGAAGTGTTACACCTAGAAAAAATAATTTCGTAAGCCTTTTTGTTTTTGGCAACATAATGGTATGGTGTCAACGTTTTATCTTTGTTTTTTTTACCTTTGTTAAACGGTTATCCCTTAGTTTTTGTGAAGACAGCAGTTTCTGAGAGCTGGGTAGTACAGATAATTTTAGTTATCGCCCTTTCATTTACTGGTGTTAAGCATAACAAAATGCTTTGAGTTTGAAGACTTCCAAATTATCACCATGTTAGCGACTTTGACAGGGATAGAATTATTGCCTATCGAGATATTGGTTTGTCCTATCGCAAAATTGGCCACCGTGTTAATTGTACTGCAATGACGATAATGCGTGTGTGGACAGAAGAAGGTAGAGGAACACGAAGACGTACCACAATGGTTTGGAGAAGAAGGTAAGGTATGCGTACACTCTATCGCCGCATTCGAGCTTTTGGACTTTTTTCATACCGACAATGGTTAGTGCTTCCTCTGACTGCGGATCACTGTCGTTAACGTTTGAACTGGAGCAGAGAACTGCAAAATTTTGAGACAGAATGGTAAAATTTCAGAATCGCGATTGTGTCTAGGTTTGCACGATGGTCGTAGAAAGGACGCCGCCGTGGAGAACGGCGTGATATTCGATTTTTCGTTGGGAGGCATGTACACAAGACTGTTGGAGTAATGGTTTGCGGAACTATTGCCTATGGAAGCGGATCACCCCTTCTCTTTGTTCAAGGCAATATGACTGCCGCTTGCCATGTTGTTGATGTCCTACAAACCACTTTACTGCTGTATCTAGAGGGCCGTTCATACGTCCTTTCTCAGCAAAACCACGCACGTCCCCATATTGCTCGACTTTGCTCAAGAAGCAGGCGTTAACGTTTTGCCGTGGCCGGATTTAAATCACATCGGACGTGTGTGAGATATGATGGGGAGGAGACTATCCACTTAGCACCATCCGCCACAGACTCTGCCACAGCTAATTCACGAAGATCTAGTTGCTGGGTATATACAGGAGTGTATTCAGCTGCGGGGTCGCCTAACACATTATTAACATTTTTTCTTATTACCTGTCAATAAAATTCGTGAGAGTGTTGTCTCATTCTTGATGTAAGACTACCTCATTGCCAAAAAATCAAGTTAAAGAAATTATTGTTTCTGCATGTAACACTCCTAATGTGACTGAGTATATTTTTAGGTTCTTATAACAATACAATAAGGTGATTATATGCGGAATTACAATCAGCTACAATGATTGGGAATTCAAAATATCATCAAACCTTTGCACAGCTTTTTAACCACCTATACATTTAGCTGTACGATCTCCTTCTGCATAAAACAAGTAAAAAGGAAGGTAAGGATAAACATATCAAAATCTTGGAATCTCCCGTAAGACCTTTTCGATAGCGTTGCTAAAAGGTTGAATAAAAAAGTTTACCAATCAAAATTGGAAGCTCTTCATTATAACAACTTTTAAAAAGAATTAATAATTAAAAAAAATTAAAAAAAACTCGAAATTCTTTTAAATATGGGTCCCAAAATATCTTTTTACAAGGAAATAGGGTATTAAGGCTATAATTTCCAAAAAAGGGTTGTATTAAGAGATCGAATTTTAATTTTACATATGTGGCATTGGCAGCAGTGGTGTAGAACAGAAGGAAATGAGAACGTATTTTGTATTTTTGAATAATAAATTCGGTCTTATACAAGACACCTTTCTTGAGGAGCTTTCGGCGAGCCTGATGATGAAAAATCGGTTTAAATGTTTTGTGATGGTTGCACCGTCCATAGAATCCGAATGTTGAGGATATCCCTTCATGCAAAAGCGATTTACGAATATCTGTCATAGCCTGTCTATAAAACTACTTTCGATTTCCGTTGTTTACTATAACTTTCTTAAATAGCTCCTTACAAACTGTGTACAGATGTAAGCCTTCCTTTCCGCAAAAAGTCCAGAAAAGATGGAATGCAATGAAGATTCCAACTTTTCTGCACAATCACAGAAAGGGGGTTACCATTAGCTTCCGGTAGCTCAGTCTCAGACATCTACAGGCGTGTAGCTGTGTGTCGACCATGGCATGGCTAGAGGATAGAAGAACAAACAGAACACAAAAATTTAACAGATTTTATTTAACAAAAAAGCATTTTCATTACATTTGAAATTGAAATTTTAAAGAACAAAATAAGTTTTAAATCTTTGGCGCTGCTATAAAACTATACACTTATCTTTCGCTAAGCTGGCCCATTTTGACTGGACTGAAGCGAGGATGGCCAGGTGCTTCTAGTGGAGGTCCCAGTTATGAGGGGTGACCTCACATTTAGTGGCTTCAAAACTAGATCTAGGCGAAGTTGAACTCGAACGAACGTGATGGTGCTGCCAAGGCACATGTATGGGTGAAGTGATGGGCCAAGCAATGCAAAGTCAAAGACAAAGGCAAAGGCAAACGTCAAAGACAAACGCAAAGGGAAAGGGAAAGGGGGTGGCCCCAATCATTTGGTCCTATTCGGACACACAATCTACAAACCGCTAGCACATGGCGCTATATGACCTCATGCTACAGAGAACAAAATTCTTGGCTCTTGTTAGATCAGCGGCTCAAGTGAAAAGCAAGCGCGAGGAAGATCGCAGATCAGGAACTCCGCATCAAGCGCGCTCCAACCGGGAATGTTTCCAAGTAAAAAAACTAGAGATGGGATAAGCTAGAAATGGGATTAATGAGTTGCGATTCTGAAATGAAAATCGAGAAGTGATTTAATAAATACAATCGGACGGTGAAACTGTTACACAGAGTCGATACTAAGATTTTCATTATGCCATTTGCTATTTCATCTGAGTTTTTTATTTACAGTCTTCTTGAAAATGGACGAATTTATGAGGGTCTCCCTCATATTCAATGTACCACTTCCTTTACGTCACTTTATCGATTCTATCAAGTGCTATACTCCGTTCGCTACATGCAAAGTGCTTGGGAACGTTTTATTGGAAAATTGAGAAAACTCCGTAATAGAAATTTTCTGGTGACCATACAGGCAACATATAAAATACATTTTGCTACAACAAAGCTGTTCATAGATGTGCTGGTCTCGACCTTCTATAGTTATCGTTGCTTATATACATAGTTCTTTACGCTATCCAGATTAAACTAATTTCAAATTCTACCCATGAATGAGGGTCTTTTATGCGCAATGAACTTTATTTTGAACTTACTGTTTGCAGTATCATGTTTCGAGTTAGCCAAATGAATCTGGATATCGGTGCTGGAGGGAAAAGGATGCACGATCCATCGGCTACTGATGTGAGACGAGATACGAGAGGAAGAATGTAATTGCTGAAACTTATCCTGTGATTTTCATATGTATACGACTCCATCAAATCACGTATATGTTTTGATTTCTGTGTATTGAACGACGTATCAGTCACCATGGTGGCATTTTTCAAGTTCAATGCCAATACGTCGAACAACAAGCAAAATCGAAAATATACGCAGGTATCCATTTTTTGGTAAAACTGTATTTTTCTTCAATGAATAATAGTAGAGTAGATTGCATCAGGCTTGCCTGGCAATATTTAAGATTCCTGTAATTAAATACAGGGCAAGTTTTTACTGTTGACTCTTCTATTGCGCATGGTGTTTAAAAATGTAAATTACAAAATTGCAGACAACAGTTTAGTCTTTACCTGAAAAATAAATTTATCTCCACAGGGTGATCCATAACTACGCGATGACCTAAACATGACTTTTTTTAAATGGAAAGTATTACATTTTTTCAAAGATTTGGATACACCCTTCCAAACTGTGCTATTTGATACTAGGTATCATAGAATTTATTTTCAGATTGTCGAGATATTGGACAATCAAGCGAAAAACAAACCACTCAACATTGACAAGTCGCACCTTCGCAGATGTTATAGCTAGAGTACGGAGTTTTCCGTTAATAATTTTATGATGCCAAATTTCGTTCCTATGTACTCACTTTTTTTTGGATAGTTTATACTGAGTGGTCGAGAACGTATCATGAAGGATTTCTCACAGATTTTAAATGGAGCAGTATGTACATTTTCACATTCCTTGGTTCCCCTTTACACAAGCCTTTTTCATACAAGGCGTTTAGGGCCTTGTACGACCGGTTTTTGGGTTTCAGCACATGATTATGAATCAATATCAAGGCGAATGGATAATATTACAATACGTCTCAAACATTAGGATATATTATATAATAACATTTATCATGTTTTCGATGAAAATGTACCTAAATTTTGCTATAAATCTCGTAAGTTTCCTATATGGTTTACTAGGGATATCAAGAGAAATTTGAAGAAAAAGAAAAAATTGAGCCAGGAATAACAATAAGCGTACAGGCGATAGCTATTGTAATGACAAATTCAAAGTATTACGATCCACAATTAAAACCCAGATTAATACCGCCTATTCAGCTTATTTACAAAACACTGAGGACAATATAACTCAAGATACGAAAAAGTTCTGGACATTTATGAGTGCCGAAAATGGTATGTCAAGGGATATGATTCGCATCGAGAAATTGTTGATGGTGCTGCTTCATTTTTTTCTACGGTTTTTTCTCAGCAGGATCTACCAAACAGTTATGCTGATTTGCAAGGTTACAACGACTGTTTGAATCTTTACACGATAACTGAAGATGATGTATTTCTTGCAGCTAGGAAATTAAAGAATGAGACGACCACGGGAGTCGAAAATATTCCTAGCATCATAGTCAAAGATTGCATTCACGCTCTTGCTAGACCACTCTCTGTTATTTTCAATCTGATCGTACGCACTTGTTGTTTTTCGCAAATATGGAAGATGTCTAAAGTATGCCCTGTTTCCAAAAGCGGTGATACATCTGATATGACGAACTACCGTCAGATTGTCATTTTGTGTACTTTTAGCAAATTATTCGAGATAATTATTTATGAGCATATTTATAATTTTTCCAAGCTCCATATCGCTGAATTTTAACGTGGATTTGTTTCTGGGCGGTCAACAACATCTAATTTAGCTTGTTTTACCCAGATTGTTGCCAAGACTGAACAAGGCCAGATTGATGTAGTTTATACAGATATACAAAAAGCCTTTGACCGAGTCAACCACCCCTTATTACTACATAAATTATTATTCTTAGGATTCTCTGAAAATCTACTCTCGCTCCTCCTGTCATATCTTTCGGACAGAACACTATTTGTAGAATATGGTGGTTACAAGTCTAATAGTTACATAGCTACTTCAGGAGTTCCCCAGGGGTCTAACTTAGGACATTTATTACTTTTAATATTAATTAATGATTTGTCGCTTGAGATTAAATGTCATCATTTATTCTTTGCTGATGCTTTAAGAATTTATAATAATATCGTAACTTCCGAAGACTGTCATTTTCTTTAGAATAAATTGGAAGTTATCAATTTATGGTGTTCCAAAAACCTCCTCACACTAAATGTGCCAAAATGTAAAGTAGTAACATATTGCAGAAAACGAAATGTTGTGCTTTATGATGAATACAGAATTAATCAGGTAAGGTTAGAAAAGAGTAACAGTTATAAGAACCTAGGTGTTACATTTGATGTCAAGTTCACTTTTAATGATCATATAAATAGCGTTACATCGTCTGCTTTCCGGATGCTAGGGTACTGTGTTAGAAACTAGTCAGGTTTCTCGAACGTTGAAACACTCAAGCTTCTATATCTAGGATACGTCAGATGCAAGCTTGAATATGCGTCGCTCATATGGGCAGCTATTTATCAAAGCTCTATTAGCAGATTAGAATCTATTCAACGAAGAGCAGTAAAGGTTATGTTCTTCAAATGCAATGGTTTCTATCCACAAAGAGGCTTCGACCATAATGTATTGCTCAAAACGTTTGATATCAAACCGCTTGAAGTACGCCGAAATATTGCCGCTCTTTTTTGTTCAGTTTAATGCACAATAAGGTTTACTGTCCATACATTTTAAGATATGTTTTAATGTTCCTCGCTTAGGTAACCGATATTGTGCTACATTTTACTATGATTTCTGCCACACCAATGTCTTGTCCAAGTCTCCCGTGCATAGGATGTTTTTTTTATACTCCAACTACCACGAAGGCCTGAGGCCTAAGCACCCATTGGGTACCGTGGGTATAGGGGGATACATGGGAAAGGGGGGGGGACGCCACACGGACTCTGGCGAGGGAACACGTGTGCATGCAACATGCACACATTCTGGCTCCGCCTACGAGAACCGCCGGGTGGTACCTCCGCGTTCGACAGTCAGAGACCATCTACCACCTACGGACAATCACAACATCCATAGCCAAGAGAAACATTTCTCCTGGGGCGGGACTCGAACCCGCACAGCGCACGGCGACTGATCAGGAGACCGAAGAGTCTACTACTGCGGCCACCGCTGCTGCCTAAGTCGGTAATTGCGATATATTTAATGTCACTAAATCTCGCGTTATCGAACTGAGGAACTTCTAAGGTAGGATATTATGGCTGATTATTAGTTACCTATATACTATTATTCTTATCTATGTATCTGTTTACGGTGTTTAATTGATATTTTTTGATATTTCCTGTAATTGGATGTATCTGCCTGTTGGAAATAAAAATTATTATTATTATTAAAAACAAAAAATAGCATTTATTTGGTAACGACAGACCGTTAGATTGGGCGTATTTTTTTATAAATTAAATCTACCTACTTTGAACAATAAAGTGGAAAAGCCAAAAGGGGTCCCTATGCTTTAGCAACTCAAATTACAAGCTCCCATAAACATTTTATCAGAAAAGGAACCTAAGGAAAGGTAACTCAAACAATGTGTAAATATTCAGGAGACTCAATTGGAAATTTTCCAGAAATATTTAATTTTGGCTTCTTGACTACCCTGTATAAACTATCACAAAAAACTGAAAAAGCGAACGGATAGGGACCAATATGGGATCATAAAATTTTCTTAACGGAAAATTCAGTACTCTAGCTAGAGCAGATGCGGAGATGCGAGCTGTCAGAGTTGAGTGTTTTTTTGATAGATTGTCCAATATCTTAACAATATGAAAATAAAATCATATAGTGTGCTGTATCTAATTGCTTTGTTCAAAAAGGTGTATCCAAATCTGCAATACAAATTAATGCTTTGCAATTAAACAGAAATGCATGTTCGGAACACCGCATAGTTATGAATTGCCCTGAAGATATATTTTCCGAATAATAAGCACACTGTTGGCTACAAATTTTGAAATCAAATTTTTTGGATACCACCCCAAACAACTAAATATCCGGACACTTTTAAATGATGTGCAAATTGTTCTATAAAATAACAGAACAAGATAGTAAATTTGTACCGAAGACTTTGATTGATAGCTTATACAAAATGTGACCTATTTTCGATAATAATATTTGTTTTTCTTGCTAAGTAATTTTAAATTACCAAAATTTTATGCCAGACCATTTCTATCACATTTAAATCGGGGCTACTGGCGGGCCAAGAGAAGACATGTACGTCATGATCCCCAAACCATTATTTTGTGCTTTTGGCGGTGTGGCGATGCGCCGTCCTGCTGATAAATGCAATCTCCGTCAGGATATAAGTCTGCTATGGTAGGCAATAATGTGTTCTTGAGGATTTCTTGGTATTAGTTTCATTTACTGTGCCATCTACAAAATGAAGACGTCCCATTCCAACTGCAGACATACAGCCTCACACCATAATACCTTTGGGAAATTTCACTATACGTTTAATGCAGCCTTTGTGGTTTCAGTTTGGCTTCTGATGACATTTCTCCGATGATCGCCTACGCATCCGCCAAATTTGGCTTCGTCATTAAATATGATCTTGCTCCAGTTCTCATACATCCAAGAGCGCTTTGATTTTGCTCAAATTAAGCACCTTTGTTTTTGGACTTCAGTTAGAAGCGGTTTTTCTTAAGCCTAATTATTGAAAAGACATTTAAAATTATTTTGGAATAATTATTTTATAATGCATACCTTATAAAATTTGAGTCCAGATTTATGAATGTATTTTCGACAGCATTCTCGTGAAACCTGCATTCCACACTTTGTGTTCCACTGAGCGCCAACTGCCCTTAAAGTGTTTCGTCTACCTGATTTGCAGATTTTGACCACAGCTCTTCGATTCCGTTCAGTCACAATCTTGGACGTTTACCACGCACATCAGTAATGGCGCTTTCGCCATACTTTTTTATAATGTCGGAAACTGTAGACTTAGGGATAACAAGATCACTTGATATTTTGCGTATTGACTTGCTTTTGCAAAAGTGCTGAATAATAATTTGCCCCACTTTCTGGCTAGTGGCTACTCGCACCATTTTTGCGTGAATATAAATTACCAACTATGATTACCAACAAGAAAATACAATTAGATATTAAATACAATTTCTAATGATGTTGACATAAATGGTATTTTGACATTGGTATCGCCCACAATTGTTATTGCATAGCCTGCTAGTCTCTGCTTATGTCTAATGTTATGCTTCTTGACCTGTTCGAACATCTAGTTGTCACCATATTTCACGATATTTTAGTGATTTTGTTTGTCTAAAAGTAATAAATTTGAAATCAGAGGTGCCGCTATTAAAAATATCTGTTTATTATGCTTATCTATCAATATAAATTGATTGCCAAACATTTTAGAAGGTGGCAGTTTATTTATGGGTCCACTTCTAAAAAAACTAAAGGTGTCCGAATATTTAGGTGTTTGGTCCCGTTGCAATAAGAGAGTTTCCGTTCGAGCTACTAAAAACTCTCCCTGTATTTAAATACAGATAGCAGCGGTTAATTACGCCAAGCTGCCCGGTGTACTATATTCTAATATTACTTATTTATTTTTTTTATACTCCAACTCATGAATGAACATCAAGTTTTATCAAAAACATCAAGGGTACAGTTAGGACTAGTTACTAGCCGAGTAAGTACTTGGTTAATAGGCCATTTTTCAACTTCATGAGTAATTAAAACGACGCTTTTAAGCCAAACCATGTTTGTTATGGACGTTCAAATCGCCAAGAAGAGTTATTTCTGACGAATGCTGTTCTACAATTTCTTGGCAAAAAGGCTGTTCAGTAGGTTCGCTTAGTGAAATTATGAACAATTTGTGGGAACTGTTCGATGTTATTATGCCTACGATACTGAAGTAAGCTTGACTTTCTCTAGAAAAGCTCGTATTCTCACGGATTTTATACATAGGTGATATTCAATCAAAATAATAATTGACTAACGGAGGCGGTCACTGTCAAATTGGGACCTTTGACTAGACTGATAATGACAATAAAAATTAGTAGCCTAATGTTATGAATGCATACATGATAGAAAATGACTTTTCTGATGTTCCAGCTGCCCTAGCAGCTCCTTTTAAAGTACAAAGTCAAAAAATACAGGAAATTAGGTTTAAAATACTAAAAGTAGTCTAGTAGCAGTTGATTTATTGGGAATAACCATCGTTCAAATTTCGAGCTTTCCCATAAGACTTTTTAAGGAGATTTTATTTGAAGATTGCTATTCTTTTATGGTTTTTTTCGGCACCAATGTTCTCCTTCCGCGTCATTAAGTTAACTGTCATCTTACGCCAAAATGAGAATATCTCGTCATGTTGGGCTCTCCACTTTAGATGCCAGAAATGTGCATTGCATCTCTTATTATTTATATGACTTCATGAATGCATGAATGACTGACTGATGTTCCTTTAAATAAACTAATAATTAAGGTATACGAGTATTCCTAATATAAGTTGCAATCACATGTACCAGGTACATATTGTAAACCGCAATGTTTGCGGTGCAAGTTGCGACACATGTCAGTTATTGTTCCGCAACACGTTGCAGATTGCCTCCATTCCTAGCAAATTCCGGAAGTATGTTTACAGTGCGAAATCGTGGAAACAACTAATTCACTCTACTTGAATCATTTTTCATATCTATCAACGAAAAGATTCTAAGTGAAATAATTATCGATTCAATGATTTACTTTTGTGAACTCTTCTAGGTTTCCAAGGTTCTCCGAGACTCCTGGCCTATAGTATCCTTCCACAAAAATGAGAAATGACTGTAAAAAGTCAAGCAAACACTGCACCTATTATTCACCAAGCAAGCAGAAAAAAAACATACAATATTACAAAGGGCAGCGTACACCAACCTGTAACGCTCCTGACCTTCAGCCGTCAGCTATAGGAGACCCAGTTTCTCAACATAAATTAAGTATTTCAAGATACAGCTTGCTAATAAACGTGTCTCGGTATCGATTTATTTTAAAATTTGCTCCCTCGGGTATAAGATATTGCAATGGAGACCGCAATTTTTTCAAGAGGGAAGGTTCGAGGTTAAGGGGGATTGTTTACGAACCGTTCTAACTGGGTCTTCGGAATGAGAAATGCCTTGGCTGGGGTCGCCTTTTGCATACCAATTCATGCAACAACGGATTTTCGATTAACTTTGAGGTCAATTGTTTCTTATAATAAATTATTTTGTAGTAGTCAAGAGTGTGGTGGAATCATGTGAATAGACAAAACTTGGTGAAAACGGTATTCTATTAATGCTTATAGTGGATCTTATAGTGGATCAACAGAGAAATAGAAAATACGTGTCATTGATGTGATAAATCGGAATAAGACAGTACAATAAATTCGACCACTGCGGACAGTGCATCGCAGCTATTTGTTGGAACTGTGAAGATCTCAGATTGCGTTTAATAGTTGCCGCTAGAGGACTGACAATTCTGGCTGTATAGTAAATGTGATCAAGGGTTCCTGAATAGAGGATAGTTGCCCCAGATATGAGAGACCAAGATGATACCATGCTAATGAGTAGCCAAAAAGCACAAAACAGCTGTCCATGGTTCACTACCTTTTGGTCGGATCATGTTCAGCTTGTTCAATAGCAAGTATATCACATCCACTGTACAGTCAGAATCGTCGGCCATCTAGCGGTCAGGTGGTGACTGGTCTATTAAATGCGAACTGAGATTCAGTTCCAACAAATAGCTGCAATCTCCGCAGGAATCAATATTTCGATTTTGGTATTGATGGGGCTTTGCGGTATCGTATTTCGATAGACGGTCTCTCCTGTACAGAGGACAGTTGCGGTGTTTTCGTTTGCTGGCCCAGAGACGAGAGACCAAGCCTAGACCTCGCTGATGAGTAGCAAAATGCATGAAACAACTGTCCATAGTTGGCTGTCTTTTGATCGGACGAACAAAAGCATCACGTTTAGTTAGATATGGTGACTTATTTGAACTTCACAACATATTTCATTACTCTTAGGGATTAATGTAACACTTGAAACTTATGCTGTGGTTTCTATGTTCGTAGGACTCCATTGTCTGACCGAATGTGATTCGATTCGGCAAGACAATGACGTCATGCTCTTAGAGGTGTCGACATTTCCCTTGCCCCCGTGAACCAGGGCATCTGTAAAGTGATCGGCAAGGCAGGCACTTGAAATTAATCTTCTATGCTTCAAATTATTTGATCTTTTTAGTGAGGCTATGAATTTTCGGGCTCGTTCTCAACCTGCAGACCCAAATCAAATCAGAAGACACTGGAAGTTCCCACCATTGAATAATTAATAATAACGAAGGATCTGAGCAGGCAGGCATCTTATTCCGTGCTACACCGTAAAGCCTATCCGCTGCAATAATTCCATCCTCAAAAAAAAACACAGATATAAGTTAAATATCCTTAGTTCTTAAGGCAGTATAACCGATAGTGAAGTTAGAATTCAAGTAAATCCTTTATTAGCGCTTAGAGCACTTGCAAACTTCATTTTAATATCTTTTATGTTAAGATTTCTTCGAAATTAGTATTTTTCGTCGTCATGAAGCCATGTTATACCATATGATGATTATAAATGATTTTTAATCAAAATAACCTACAACAGGAGTAGGACGTTCAGTAATAAAAAACGAGTACAGTAAGGCGTGAGAAGTTAGAAGCAAACCTATTTGGTCTAACATTTTCTGTACTTTGAAAAAGCGCGAAAAATACAGTGAAGCTATAATTAGTTTGATGAGGGTATAACAAGAGAAAGCTAAAAAAATATAAATATGATGAGGGGATCCTGCAATAAGAATAGGATGAAGTTGAGTTATATTTAGGTTGAGTACTCGGTTATCCCACAACTTAATATGTACTTATTAATATGTTCTTTCTAATAAATATGAAACTGTTTCATAGGTGCACAACTATACGGGTTTTGCAGTTCATATCTCTATTTAATCGTTAAATATAACGCTGTAAAATCAATATGCGTCCTCAGTACCATATCAGCTTTTAGCTTCAATTCCACCTGGTTTGAAAGTATTGTTATGGCCACCATATATTCGCTCCTAAAATCAATTTTGTCCAACCTTTAGAACGTACGACACATAGACGTAGGCCCTGATATCAGATCCGAAAACATTTTTGTTTTGTTTTTGTGCGTATTTCTGCTTTGCGGTTCAAACCCAATTCATTAGATTATTATTTGCAACTTAATGAACTTTTCATTGCTTCATTAAAAAATTGTAGGAATAATGATTTCCAAAGCGACTTCATTTACTTCTGATTTGAGGAATAATGACGTCAAGTAGGCTGACTCTGCACTTTCCGTACAACGCCGTTATGAGTTCATCATGTTCAGCACAAACTAGACCCTGTAAGTAAAAGTTAGTCAAACAGGATCGTACAGCTAGTCCATATGCATTCGTTCCCTACCCTACAGGTAGTGCATCCGGAAACGATGCCTCTCCTCGGTTAGACGTGGCAGCGCAGTCAGAGCATAGGAAGCACTATGCTGTGGCGCGGCAGAAATACTATTCCACAACACTCACCAAGGCCGACAGCATGCCTTCAGGAGCTGCAGCCGCGGTCGGTAGGTACACGATCCGTCCACTGAAACTATTTTTGCATGTTTTAAGGGTTCATGTACGGAGAAGTATGTGATGTGTGAAATATGTCTGATAGGTGCGTAGAATAACTAAGGTTAGGAGCGAATAAATGTACGAACCTCAAAAAATTGAGATAAGTTGATATAACATCTCATTTCCAAAATTCTCGCGATTACAACATTTCCACCAATAGACGTAGGAAGTAAAAAAAATTACGCCATTTAAGCGATATGAGGTAGTCCATCATAGTTACAGAAGTAAGTTTATCACACTGGAAAAGGTTCCCAAGCGTTTGGAGAAGTGGCGGACAGGTTCTATCGTATTAACACGTTATGCGAACAACATTTTGTCTTGATTATTCCTTTATCATGCGATGCTCTGATAATAAGAGGTTTACTACATATGTGAAATTATTATACTTATCTTCTATCCTTCTTTTGCAGGTAAGACATGGGAAGGAACTGAGCGTTGCTACTGGGATCAGGACTGATGCATTTGTTGTGAGTAGTATTATCATTTTCATATACTAAGTGACATATAAATCCGAACACCCAGTTTAAATGGTTTTATTTTAATAAAATTTTGTATAAGTACTTAATGAAGCATAATAAGTAAATGATAAAAATTTCAAAATGATTGCACTGCTTTAAAGCCCTTTGACCTTTAATAATGTGTGGATGCACCCTGATGTGCTACGCATTCTCCAACGCGCCTAGGCATGCCTCTGATCAGGTGGTCAATGTCCTCCTGTGGTATCTCATTCCAGGCAACCACCAACTCCCCTCGAAGTGCTTCTAGAGTCTGAGGAGGACGTTGCAAATTGAGCAATCTCCTACCCATCATATCCCACACGTGCTCAATTGGGGATAAGTCGGGAGATCTTGGTGGCCATGGTAACAATGTGACATCATTATGTTGAAAGAAGTCTATTGTAACTCTTGCAACATATGGTCGGACATTATTTTGTTGGAAAGTTGGATCTGCCAGGGTGTCAAGATAGGGTAAAAGATGGGGTTCTAGAACTTCGTGCATATAACGCTGCGCGTTCATGTTACCTCTGATGAAGATTAAAGGTGACCTGGAACCATAAGCTATAGCACCCCAAACCATAACTCCAACAGTGTGATGAACATGTCTTTCAACAAAAAACTGTGGATTCCTCCTTTCACCACGTCGCCTTCTAACCCTGGCACGACTATCGTGCATGCCTAAACAAAATCGAGACTCGTCACTAAAGACAATACTGTTCCATTCCTGATCCCAGAGTGACCGTTGTCTGCACCACTCAAGGCGATTACGTCGGTGTTCTCGAGTTAAAGGGAGGACCCAGTGTGGCCGGTATGAAAACAAGACAAAACTTCTCATTCGTCGGTAAACACTTCGCATGCCAATAGGTCTTCCGTGTTCTGCAAACCATTCATTTGCAATGGACCTGGTAGTGGAGAAATGGTAACTTAAGGCCAATAATATTAGGCGGCGATTTTCACGGTCTGTTGTTCTACGGCGGCGTCCAGTGCCCCTTGCTCTTTGCGTACGGCCTTCTCGAAGCCATGCCTGACAACACCTAACCACAGTGTCTACACTTCTTTGCACTCTAACTGCAATTGCCCGAAACGAAAGACCAGCTTCCCGAAGTCCCACTATACGGCCCCTATCAAACTCACTAAGTTGACGAAATCGTACAGGTCTCCGTACTCTAGGCATCGTAACCGATCGTAAAGGATGTCAAGAACCAAAACCCGCCAACGTTGATTCTTTACTGCGGCTGAAATATTCATTTTCAATGCTGAAAATTTGTTCACTTGTTATTTACAGTAAGATAAATACATTCAGCAACTTTTATTAAAATAAAACCATTTAAACTGGGTGTTCGGATTTATATGTCACTTAGTATACTACGCTTTTCGGCTTGCAATAGTCCAGATAAAGCTTAAGTTTGCCTAGAGGCAACGAAAGTTTATAGCTTAGTCCCTCTAAAGTAAAAAAGACTTTCGCTTAATATTAATGTATTTCATTCTCGTAAGATTGTATAATCTACGATCTGTCGTCGAATTCTCCAAAGGTGAATACCATTACTTGTGCCTATCACAGAAAATCGTAGCGGTAGCATTAGACCGCTATAGCCTTTGATAGTGTTTTGATTTATGACATCGCAACGTCGAGTTCACCTGATCTGTGCTGCTAACCAATATTTTTTATACTACATCCAAGTCCGTCTTTCCGTGTATGGCTTCTATGCAAACAATTTTCTATTAATGCGATCGACGATAAGTACATTTTGAGCTAACCTATCTGTACAACCTTTAAACTTGACAATGCGCATGCACCCTACTCAGTGCTGGATCGCTTAACCAGCAAAAATCCTAAAACAGTTTGGTCTGGATGTGGCGTCAGTCGCTTTTAAAAGCACCTGAAACAGCGGTGTCGTCTGTCGCCTGAAATGGGCAGCCACTCACTGTGTTTCTTTGGTGATCGATGCAAGCATTGATCCTAAATAGGCTGCGCCATTTGTCCCGCCTTTAAAATGTCTCTACGATTCTACCCATTGATACAGGGGATATGGCACATCGTCTTTGGTTACAGGGTCATCATACGAAACTAATAAGTGACATACGTTCATCATTTGCACAACCTACAATCAGCAGGGTTCTTTAGGAAAAAATTATTTTACTACTTTATTTTCATCTTTTTTTATTGGCACACTAGGACTTATGCCAGATTCCAATTTTCATTTACTAGGCGGACAATTTACATGACACACACCCGGCTACCCAGGTCCCATACCTTCATATATTTTTTTTTCGTTTATATAAAATTATGTCTTGTACCTTGATGCGGTTATTCGTTGGGGATATCAAGAAATCGTGAGATACACGGTTTTCACATGTAAACATATCGGATGTACGACCGAACTAAGGTTAACTTGACTACTAAATTGCTACGGATGTATGTAGGGTGTGAAACTTAAGCAAGTCAATCTGTGTCAATATGGGCTAAATATGCCATACTTGGCTTCGCATCCTGACGCCGCTTTGTATAGCCTAAATATATCTTAATAGTGAATCTCTAGATAACGTTTAGATGATTGCTACCACATAGTGTTAGCTGTCTGCTATCTCATTTCATTTTTCTGTTCTCTATACACAGCTGCAATACCCGAATAATGAAGTAAATGAATTTCTGTTCCACCCTTGAGTTACCTGATTCTAATTAAAGCGAAAGGGTAATCACCATCACGAGCCAGCCCCGCTGTTCGTAAAACGTACTCGGATCGACGAAAAAATAACAAATTTTATGGAAGGATTCAATATCTATGGCAGTCCTGCTGGTTCGTCTACGCGGTAAAATTTTAATAGTGGGCCGTTGAAGGTAAGTAAATGTTGACATTAAGCGGCTTAATTCGACAGCTCTGTCGAGGAAAAATTCTAAGCCGGCTTGGATAAATAGTACTGGTAATGATCCAACGATTTATTATTCACCATCCACGTATAAGGGCGGGGTTGGGATGAAACAAGAAAAACTTTTAAAACGAGTAAAATAAATCATTGATTAACTATGTTTCTCCTCTTCGCAGTAATTGGACATTCATTATGAAAACGACAGAAAAGATAAAAAAGATAGGAAAACGGAGGGCCATAACAAATACTTTAAACTCGCTTTCATGGAACAAACGAGTACAAAGTTAGTACAAAGCTGCAGTCTTTATGACTCAGAAGTTTTGACCCTCAATGACAAACTGCGAAACATATTCCGAACAATAGAAAATACATTAATACACGAGATCGAAAAGAAAGAAATATCTTGGTCCGGCAGAATAAAAAAGATGACACAGGAAAGATTTTGTATGGATTTCACAAAGGTCAAACTGAGGTTTGATGTGGTGAAGCAATATTAGATAATATATTCACGAGGTAATAAGTGAAAGTGAAGTTCAACCAAATATATGTAAATATATTCTCTATACTGCAGCCGTAGAACTGGAGAATATTTGTTGTGGAAAAGAGTTCCAAATTCATTCGATGCCCTCGGAGTATTTAAGTGAGCTCGACTGAGAATAAGAGAAAGTTGCGTGAATAATCCGTGTAACAGGCCTGTTAGACGGCGACATCGTTGGAGAGATTTTAGAGGAGCAAAGCCCGTTGGTATACTGATAGACGAAGTTACCCGTGCCTGTCGATGTAAGAGAGGCTTAGGACTACTTGACTATTTGATGAAAATTTATCACTGCCCAGTCGGATAGCCCTCTTCTTATTCCCGTCAGGTATGGTCCGCAAAATCCAGACAGTAGAACCCCAGACATGTGGAGATATTCCAGATCAGGGCTTAGCTGGACCATTTACATAGTGAGAAGGTTATAGTGTGAACAGTTTTTTCACATCAGATACTGCAACTGACGAGACATGTTCGTGCCAAATTTTGTCGGGCCGAAACGAATATCTTCATGACAAAACTCGACTATCAAGACTAAATGTGCGTTTATGTGCTGGTTAAGGTACAATCAGAATACAAGTCTAATGACCAATTTCACCAACATTAATATTATGGACCAATGGGAAAATACCTTATCGAAATACAATTTGACAGAAGCTGTCAAAAGTCTCTGAATATTAGTGATTTCTATTGAAATATTGAATAAAATCGTGAAAATTCGACTGTATTATAAACAAGACCACTTTTTGATTCCATCATGATGCTTTTGTACATAAAAAACAGGACAACTTTCATGTATTTTGATATATGTTATAGGTTTACATTTAACAATCCGTTATCCCCTCAGCGAATGGGAATGCGGCAAATAATAGGTAGATTTTCTAGCTGTTAAATTTGGCAGCAGATCTGGACGTTTGTTAATGCATGGCACTCTCGAATTTACCAACTTCAATATACTGAAAGTTATCATTACATATTGAATAGTGTGGATTTGTCTGTATTTTGCAAGAAAATAGAATATAAAATACATTCCATCCAATTCCTCATCTTCCTTTCCGTCATAATAGTAATGATTTATTAATTTATGGGTTAATGAATTTCTTCAAAGCAATAAAAAAATTTTGTCCTCTCCATCCTAAAACACAGATAATATGTGTAAGACGTGTCAAACCCTACATCTTCCTGATGCATAATGCAATTACTATGGACATAGACAAGAAATTATGAAAAATGTGCCACAAATAAAGTCCTTTAAGTCCAAAAATCATAAAAACTAGTATTGTTTGTCTTTTTTTGACTGGCGGAGACATCTGTCTGTCACTTGCGGGGTTGGCAAGTCTAACGACGATCACGTCCCGTGGTGGATGGTGCGAAATGAATCTTTTACATTTGCTGGTTTTGAATTTTTCTCGTGAAAATTGACTAGGTATCATGATTATAAGCATCTTTGATAGATTGCTCGATCCGGAATGGGAAAGATCTCCTATTTATGAAAATATTTTTGGTATCATCCAACCGTTGCAATCAGTGCACAAACACTGTGACATATGATTTATTGCATAACCCGCTGCCATACCGATACAAATTTAACATACAGGTCGCCTAGCCGTGGGGATGCAGTGGTCGGGATGAATATCACGGCAGCAACAGATGATTTGGGCATGTCTGGTAACAACGTATGAAGTGAAACTTCACAAATTTGAAGATTTTGTACAATTTCTTTGAAAATGATGAAAGATACATGTATGTCTGGTTTGGCAGGGTAATGTCACAGCCAAAAGGCAGTCCGGATCGAAAGATGACGATATTCGTGAAATGTATAGATACTTCTAAATATAGGATCCTATCGAACATCCCTACTGTCAAGATGCATAACCCAAGGTACCGACGCTATTTTGCGGCGTCATAGAAATCATTTTAAATTTTCATTTGCATTTTTCCAAGTGTTGTGCAATGATTTTGGGAAAAATGTCACGAATAGTCTTATAAAGCATAGTAGAGTATATTTCAACAGTTGGCGGAACTTACTCCACTGGGACCAGGAGGGGATATTAATGTACAATCTAGCAACCCTGTTGCACCCTCACAAAATGGCCGCTGACAACCACACAAGTCACCGTGTTGTCATTGAATAGCATGGAATTAAACCTTCAGAGTATATGTTTTGTGACTGGTACAAAGAGTTGACAGATCCCACCCGTGTGTCACTCCTTGAAATGCAATAATCAGCTGTATTCAAATAATGTCTAATATAAATATAACCTAAAATGTGTACTCGTGAAAAAAGAAAAATATAGCAAATTTGCAGGTTTTTTGCAGGTGTCAGGTTTGCTGGTAGCTTTAAGGCATATATTTGGGAATTTCTTAATCTCTGTGAATATAGTGTGGATGTTTGTTCAGTTCCTGAACAACGAAAATTATTCAACTTTATGGATGTATGGATATCAAAAAATCTGAATAGTTTTGTGGGAATATCAATCTAAGGTGCCATAATGGTTCTGATGAACGGCAAGTAAATGAATGAATGTTTGGAAACGAGCAATATCTTTTGGTAGAGCCTGTCTTCAAGTAGGTACTTAATGGCTATTTGCAAGAGGTTTACAGGAAAAAACATCCAGTATCGCATATCAATTGAAGAAAATAATATAAACATGAATCAAAAATCAACAATGGGAATTAAAACATGAATTTTATTCAAAAATCCAACATTTCTTTAAATTTTGACTGAATTATATATAATTTCATAATATTCAATAACCTGGTGATGTTTCAATGACAAGCTGTCATCTCATACTTTGACAGTATTTTGTTTTCAACATTTCAAAGCTATTGGTTGCTAAAATATGTTGATTGGAACTTGAAGCTCATTCGTTGTATTTGACGGTCTGTTACCCTATAGGTGGAGAATAACGGACTGTTGTTGGTGAAATTGGCCCTTACTCTACCAAATTACTGAGTGGCAGTGACAACCGAATGGCTTCTTGTTAGAAGAGAAGTCAAATTCAAATTCAAATTCAAATAATTTATTCAAATAATTATTACATTGACAGGCTCTAGAAATGTTAGACGAGGATACGATGAATTTTAAAATTTGTGTGTATCCCCGAATAACATTTAACATTTAATTTCCTTATCAAAAATTACAACAATAGAAAAAGCTACACTACAAAATTAATATAAATGATATATACGCACTATCTAATGTAGTAAAGCTATATATTACACATGTAGCAGCGCAGATACAGGTATTCGTTTACTCAGAGAACCATACTACTTTTTTTGTAATAAGTATATAATTAGTTTTTACCCAGTATCTAATTTTGTTTTTAATGGATTTTGTAATAATTCGTTTATTCCTTATGAGAAGCGGTAATAGATTTAACAATATGGGACCTGTAAAAGAAATATTTCTCTGAGTAAAAGAAAAACCTGCAGAGAAGAACAGAATCTCAATTCAGTTACTGCCCTGGTTTCTATCGGGTGGTTAACTCTCTCATGAAAGATCCCATACTTTAAAGAAAATTTAATAACTCTTACACAGTAAAGTTGCCTTAAGTTTAGAAATTCTGTTTGAGAAAAAAGAAGATCGGTAGAATACATTTTAGGTTTAAATAACAAAATTTTTAACAAAAATGTTTGAGCCACTTTTAATGGTTGTAAAAGGGATTCACATGCTGAGCACAAAATGCCATAATTTAAAATAGATTCCGCTAGTGAAAAATACACCATTTTCGTTAACTTAAAGGTTAAGACATTCCTTAGTTGCGAAAATTTGTACACTAATTCCCTAACTTTTTTGCTGATGTAGTCAACATGTATATCCCATCTTAAGAATCTATGAAAATAGATACCCAAATATTTAATATTGTCACAGGATTGTATTTTTAAATGACAGTTACAATTTAATTGAACGCTACATGAAGAGTTATGTAAGAGAATATACACTTTATTAGGCATGTCCCTTCTGGTCATAGAAAAAGATATAAATTTTGTCTTTTCAATATTTAGAGTCAGTTGATTTGTGTCTAACCAGCATTTTATTTTGTGTAAGTCTAGTTCAGTTTTATTAAAAGCATCAAGCCATGAACTACCAGCGATTAAAAGGGCAGTGTCATCTGCGAAGCACACAATTTTACCATTAACGTTTAAGAGACTATTAACATACACTGAGAACAGAATCGGGCCAAGCACTGTACCTTGCGGTACGCCAACAACTACTTTTTGGGCTTCACTATAAATAACATCGCTTAACTTAACTTTTTGATATCTGTTCTCCAGGTAAGATTTAAATAAATTATGTGCTACTCCACGAATTCCTATGCTTTCTAGACGTTTGAGTAAAATATTGTGATTAACCGTATCAAAGGCTTTTTTTAAGTCTAAGAAAACAGCTACTGGTTTCAGACCCTTATTTATACTATTTGTCACAAATTGGTTAACATTGGACAACGCATTATCAGTACTAACCTCTGGTTTAAACCCAAATTGATCCGGAGATATTATTTTATTTTTCTCAAGGTAGTCCCATAACTTTGATTTAATGCACTTTTCTACTATTTTATTAAGCACACTATACAAAGCTATAGGCCTATAGTTATTTATGTCCGTTTTATCCCCACCTTTGTGGATTGGAATGACAATGGAGTATTTAAAAATTTTAGGATAACAACCAGAAGAAAAAATAATATTGATCAGATGCAGTAATGGTTTAATGAGACTTTTATGATTTTCTTTTATAATTCTAGAGGATATGCCGTCCTCTCCGCATGAGTTGGTATTTTTTAACGAACCAAAGACATTAACAAGTTCCGTCTCGTTAACAGGCTGGAGAAATAAGGATTTATCCAAACAATGCTCATAAGATTGTGGTTTTGGTACTATTTTAGATGCAAGTTTTTTGCCAATTGAACTAAAAAAGTCATTCATTTCATTAGCTATCTCATGTAAGTCTGTGGTAGTTTGACCATTATTTTTTTTAATGATTTTTATGGTATTTTTTTCTTGAAAATCGTTTGAAGCCTCGGTAATGTTTTGCCACATTTTTTTTGAATCACTTAAGTTCTGCATTATTTTATTTTTGTAGTAAGAATATTTGTTTTTTTTAATATAGTAATTTTAGACAAGCAATCTCTATACTCAGTATATATTTTCACAGCTTGTGGACAATGATTGGATGTCACAACATTTGTTTTTAATTTATTTCTATGACAAATACACTTAACAAGATTTGTAGTGATCCAAGGCTTTAAACATTTATACCTAGTGTGTATTGGAGTTACAGTAGTGCTTTGTTCTAAGTACTATTTAATTTTTTTTGTTATTGTTTCAGCTATAATGTCGCTACCAGTCTTCTACTATCCAGCTCCATATGATTGTATGGTCCTTTTCAAAAACGCCCTCCCTTTTTGTTTTATGAATCGGTCAAGTTAGCAAGTTGAAATTCACGGTGATGCCTTTTAACGGAAAAACAGCGGATGGAAATTTCAAGACGGCGTCGGCGGTTGGGCACCATCTAGGAGATTTGTTGGAATGGAGTTGGGATCTTGTGATTCCTCCTCATGTGTACTTTATAGCCTGTCTAAATGTTTTCGTAAAAAATGGGTCAGCAACATTATTGACAAGCAAAATCGCCTGCAGATGCCGCCGATTCTAGTGCCATAATAGATATGGCCTACTCGCCATTGAACCAACTAGTAATATAGCTAAACGGCCAATCATGCACAGCTGTTTCGTTCTGTTTGACAATTCCTCAGCAAGGTCTAAGTTAAGGCTAAGGTAGCACAAGGTACCATCTATTACCAGAATCGACCACTACAAGTCATGCCAGGTATCATAGAAACTTTGTCTACATTGCAACACGCAACGACCAACATCCACCACTTTACCAGACAAGCGAACCGGTTATCCCAAGCGCACCACCAGTTGCGAGTTAGAAACATACCACTGCATGCTGTTCTACAGACGTATAATGAAGGTTTTCATAACCATCTAACTGTAACGATACCAGGGCACACGAAAGCTGTCTAGATATCATCATGTATATACCCAGGGTAGATTATTCAAAAAAATGCTCAAATTAGCAATAAATTTTCTATACCTATTCATTCTACTATATCCTTTATGCCAATGCTTTTCATAGCCACCTAAAGGATACCAAGACCTACAAAAGCTGACATGCACGATGCAAGGTCAACGTTCATTTGATTAGAACTGCATAAAAGGTAGGGTCGATCTACTTGTCACCATTTTTCACGAATGACGCCTAGTTCCTGCCTATCCAGACCTGCCAGATTTCTAAACCTCACCCACTCACCCAAGAACAAAGGTCCAAAGGACCACCCTGACAATACATGGCAAATACTAGTAATTTTAGAATAAAACCGGCCCTGGGTTAAAATGAATCCTTTTTATCAGAGCGGTATGTAAAGTTCGCTTTGTTCGAGGCTGGCTGAAGTTGTGAAATGAAAATGTGCAACGAGGAGAACGAAGCCATGTGTGTAGCACGGCGTTAGTGGACTATATTAAAAGTAACTGGAAAATATTAAACATTCCTGTTAATAAGAGTGCTTGCTGGCTGGCTGGCACAGTCGCACACGTTAAAATAATAGCTTATTAAAATCTGGACGGCATGTTCACACGCCATGTTGGAGTAACGATGTTTTTACATTTGGTTTTTATTGTATCAGCATCGTTGTGAAGTCTCATCATTTCTGAATTCTGTAATAATTTCACTTCATAGTGATTACTGCAGTTGCGTTGTGGACTATCACAGAAAAGTGTCCTAAATTGGACCTCTCCCTTAAAGCGAGCACCTGGGGCCCAATTCTAATCGAGCTTCAAGCGTCGAAATTAACTTCGATGTCGCCTTCCCGTCATACATATTGCAATCAAAACACCGTTTTTACTGTCCAATGTCTATTACTCTATTCTAATTTACAACACTTGCAAGCAATTTAGCATCGGTTGCTGTTCGTAATCTGGTCGGATATCTACATAATTGGTGAATCGACGGTTCCAGATGCACTGCAGCATTTTTTTGCTAAAACTCGATTCCTCCTCAAAGTTGGTATATGGCGATAGGTGCTTCCTGGTGGGTTTTGATTATTCTGGAATCTCGCACCAGAACGCAATTTCTCTCGAAGCTTCACACCCTGAAATACATGATGGTGTAACATTGACTGCCTAATTTTGCCAGGGTATCTATGCGCTATTTAAGGTCCCAGCTACGAGGGCGTTACAACATGATCGGCTATGATCATTCTGTCACCGGTCTCTAGCGATTTTCTATATTCAAATTGTCATGGCAGTGTCATAATTATCATAGCAGATCAAATTTATGAGAGCAAGGTCCCAACGAAATCAATTTTAATGGTCGAAAATTAAGTAGTATCAGGTCCCTGGCCTGTGATATGCCATTATGCGGAAGTGGAGCGCAGTCCCAGCCCGCGTCAAGTGCAGCCTGTTCGTCCATCGTTATGCGTTTTGATAGTTGAAAAGTTGTTGCTCAGTGCTGCGCATCCCACAAGCCCATAAAAAGGTGGTATGTGGTCCTATTAAGTTTTTCTCAAGTTCTATTTCACGATGAACACAAAATAACTTCAAAATTGGAGGTCGGTGGACAAATAAGAAAATAATTAAAGCATTCAGATAACATATTTTCGCATTTTTGGTGAATTTGCATCCCTTCAGACGTCTCTGTAAGATGCACATCCAGCATAAATATCAAAATGTCCAATTCCAATGTGTGGATTACTTTCATGTTTATTCATCGTCCTCTAATTTTGACTACACCGAGAAACAATACATGAAAAACACATAATCGGATTCAAGCACAGGATACTTTTTATTTGGCTATTATTCATAGACATTTGCAATTGATTGTACCTATTTTCTGAAATCGCAGTCATAAGTTATTCTTACTCGTAGAATTGCTTCATATAGATGTATGACTTAAGCTTTATTAAATAAACATGTTTTTGGTTTCAACCTCCCATATTTTTCTGGCCAATCGAAAGCACATGTTGAAAAAATTTCCTTTATTTTAAACGTTCCGGCCAAAACGGTGACCTTCTTTAGTACAATGACTTTACCAATATATTATATTTACAATGTCTTTCAGGAAACCAATTCAGACTAGGTAGAAGGGGCTAACCAATGATTTGTTTGTCTCTAAATACTCATAGTTTGTTGTGAGGATCACTCGACATATAGTAAGTCAATGTTGTGACAATTCTGTCACTAAATTGGTATATTTAGCGTTATTTTTAAAAAATGCGAGATCTTGCAGGTAATTCCGGTTGTAGACGATTTCAAGTTACGGTACTTCTTACAGAATTTGCAAATAGCGGCACAATCCGAATTTTGATAGATGTATCCACTGGTAAGTATTATTATTATTATTCTGTTGATCCAACATTGCTACTTTGGTAGGCATCGGTAGACAAATGAATCGAAGGTACGAACAACTACACAATCTGGGCGACAAACATGTGAATTCGTTGCATCCAGTTGGCACCTCGTCTGTTTTTTCTTTTCACTTTCAAATTCCTATAAAGTGTGTTAGTACAGTAGTGCGAAAGGTCCCGTAATCCAGGACCTCCGGAGGGTAGGCGTTCTCATATTAGTCGCGCAAACCGGACCGCATTCAGTTTCCTATATATAATAATAATAGTAATAAACGTCTTTATTTCAAAATAGACTGAGTATATAAAAAATAGCCAAATACGGGCGAAGTTCAGCTGTAGCTGCTCTTCCACTTAACCCGCTATAGAAAGTCTGTACAAAAGGTGAGTGAGACCTACTTATTTTACACATTACAATTACTAAAAGTATATGCAGTGCCTACATTAATACATCTACTATAAAAGAAACATAAACTTGTATAATATTTTCCTGAAACATGGTTACTACTGCTGGGATAAGAGATATTTTTTTAATTGAGTTTTGAAACTTGAGATGCTCAGAGTTTTATATTCTACCGGAAGGGTGTTATAAATGGAACAAATTTGGTAGCTGAACGATCATTCAAATTGGGCTGTTCGGAATATCGGCGGTGTCAACAACCCCCTGGATCTTTTATTGATGTTATGCACATCTGTTCGAAATGTAACTTTTTCAAATAAGTAAGTGGGGTCTTATACAAAATTATTTTATGATATAATGTTGCGGCATGCAAAAATCTTCTTGTTTCCATGTTAAACCAATTCGCATCTTTCAACTTATGCAATATTCGGTCTCGTCTTGTGATGCCATATATTAATCTGAGGCAAGAATTCTGCGCAACCTGAATTTTTTGTTTGTAAGTGGCAGTTAAGCACGGGCCATACAACATATCAGAAAAATTGAAGTACGAGAGCACGAACGACTCACATAGATTTATTTTGACTTTAACGGGAAGGTTACGTCTGTTGCCGTACAATATTTTTAAAGAGGAATATGCCTTACGAATTCTCCTGAACATTATAAAGTGTACGTTGCGTGACTTGAAAACGTTCAGCAGGTTTCCATGTCCTTTCTCAATGAATAACTATATGTTACACCAGCTTTGGGCACCTTCCTCTAAGTTGTCATACCGATCAACAGATATACATGGATCGTATTGAAATGAAAAACTGCACAAAGGTAGAACTTGATACTAACCATAGATTCAGCCTGCGACATCATATCACCTGATCTTCATACTTGTTATTAGTTTCTAGCATTGTTAGAAAGTTCATCGTGCCTCCGCACAGTGCTCCAATTTTCAATGACTACTTAATGAATCTTGCCTAGATGATTAGTTTAGCTGTTTTAGAGGGCAACGCTGGATTGACATAGACCGTTGACTTCAGTAAACCCCACGCAGAACATCCTTCATTATCATGCGATGAGTTCGTCTAAATTAAAATGTTGATGTCATTTATCAAGGGCTTGCCGTGGAGGGTAATGGACTCACCAATATCGAAACTGATTATGCCAGTGACTCAAGATCCGCACCATATCATGTATGAATGAATGAATCACAATGGAATTAGAGATATTCCGGCAACCAAAAGGTGCTGTACATGAGCCACTCGCTTGGACCTATGGCGCCTTTATATTTCATTGTCTTCCTCTGATGCTGTGCGTATCGTAGCTTACATGATCCTTTTTAAATCGCAGATCTTCGACTGAACACCTAACAGCACGCAAAGAATGCAAAAAGGTCGCAGTACTACTACTCTTGCTGCAAAAATGTTAACTGAAGTAATATGGATAGCTAATATTATAAAAATATTATAAAAAACATTATAGAACAGACAATGAAACATAGATTTCAGGAGAAAGTAGAAGATAGATAACCTAAAGGACTGGATGTAGAAGACGTAAAAGAAAAGAGTGGTACACTCACATCAGCAGGATGAAAGGAAACAGTACAGTAATAATAGTAAGAGACAAGTTACCAGATGGTCTTAGGAGGATAGGAAGACCAAAAAAATGAGCGACAAACTAAGACTAAGGAAGCATCCAACGATGGAACGGGAGCAAGGCTATTGATGGAGAAGAAACAAGACGAATTTGATTTTGAATTTTTCTATTATATTCACGTCGAGCATTCGGAATTTAACTGAATCCAAGCCTGCATGCATTTACTCTGCAAAAAAAACTGAGCGTTTGTTATAGTACTCGGGACAGTGGAGCGGCTCGCATTTCGGGCTTATTCCCGTTAATTACATGTTTTGTTTAATTAAATTGGCTTTTCATTTAACGCTTCGCAGCCCGATTTGATGAGAATTTCGCGAAGTTGCGCTCACCATTATATCCACGAACAGTATAAACTTTTAAATTAACTGCCGTATAGGCTGGTCCGGCGGTGCCAGAAACACGTAGGAACCATGCACAAAGCGTCATTGTCTTTCACTATTTACGTCAATATTGTAATTTTGTGCTGTAGAGGAAAAACAAATATAGGTGTCTGATACAGCACTAATAGTACCTTTCGAGGAAGTAAAGCCTGACGACTTGGACAACTTGGGTCTAGTTTTTCAACTCTTAACCTATGACAAGTTAAAAAGTCATTCCCAGTGCTTGAGCACCACTATATTTATGCGAAAAGGAAGTACTCACTAATACTCCGCAGATAAAAAAGATCAGACTATCAACAAAGAGTCAATATCTTGTCTAACTCTGTTAGAGCAGCTTGGAGGGTGGTAGGCGACCAAACAAAATCTAACACTCGCATCGGGTTGCAAACGATCGAACCGAAGGGTGGTGACACAATTGTTGATGATCAAAAAACATTCGCAAAAGCATTAAATAAATTCACAATGAAGGTCCACAATATAGAACAAATCTACAGTCATCTCTTAGTAGCATGTATTTACTGAGTATAAGCGGATATGAGTTGATCGAGATCATTAAGCATGAAATTAAAAACAAAAACTCGAGGTATTATTTCTCAGACTTTCATTGTGTATAAGGATTTTTGATTTACGACAGTTCGATTGTCGTCAGCGGGTAAAGAAAGGAGTCAAATGTTCCATAACAAATTATCATCCTATTTCACTTATATCTGGCTTTTCCAAAATATTGGAGTTCCTTTAAGTTAAGGTTAGAAAATTCCTCGAGGAAGTATAAGATCATCTCTCCTTCACCGTTTGGATTCAGACCAGGGCCATCCACAACAATGGCTATTCTTCACTTTTACGAGGATCCCATTTCATAGTTGAACAACAGCGAATACCTTGGTGGTATATTTTGCGACTTAAGTAAGGCAAAATCATACGCCTATGATATCACGTCTCTCCTTCTCATGGATATATTCATTCTTAAATTCCTTGAATATCCCATTAGGGTCAAATTCTATTTGCTGAGACATATACAAAGTTTCCATTGGTGTGCCCACATATTTAGGCCTACTTTGATCTCATGACCACCATTAATATGCCAATCCCGATTGCACTATGCAGTCTTTTTCTAGGGCTTGTCTCCCGCTGGTAGCAATGATGTGTATCGCGAAAAAGCGAACAGTAAGGAGAATATTAGGAATCTCCCCAACCAGTTTCTGCAGAACAAAGTTTTAATACCTCATCATTTTTAGCAGATGGGTATCGAAATTCTTGAGGTTAGGAAATATAATATTTCTGAACAGAGACGAATTTCCAGTGAATAAGTATCACCACGACTAGAACACAAAGAATAAAAATAATTTCAGATTACCATGCAAAAAATTTGAAATAGCTAGAAGTGCGCTCCACTCACTGGGTGTGGAAATTTTCAGTTATTCACAAACTGAAATAAAAAATAGGAAGACGTTAGCCGTGTTTAAAAATAAATTAAAAATATTCTTAATCTTTTACTCCTTCTGAGAGTTCTTTTAGTAAATATTATTTTTGCTACACGCTTAACCAGTTTTTACAGAGCATACGAGTATATTTCCATTTGTCTTTATACTCCAGCTACCACGAAGGCCTAAAGGCATAAACACCCATGTGGTATTGTGGGGTTATAGGGGTATACAGAGGAAAAGGGGGGACGCCTCATGGACTCTGTTGAGGGAACACGTGTGCATGCAGCATGCACACATTCTGTCCCCGCCTACGAGATCCGCCGGGTGGTACCTCCGCGTACGACTGTCAGAGACCGTCTACCATCGACGGACAATCACAACGTCCATAGCCAAGAAAAACATTTCCCTTGGAACGGGATTCGAACCGTCGCAGCGTACTTCGACTGATCAGGAGATGAAGCGTCTACAACTGCGGCCGCCGCTGCTGCACAGGGTATCATGATATATCTCGCGTTGTCAAAACTATCAGACTTCAGGGCACAAATATTTTGTTTATTGAATGTGTTTTATCTGTAATGTACCTACTTGTTTTAAAAATTTTACCACTAAACATAAAATATGCTTATATTGACTGAGATATTTAATATTTGCACTTTTATTTTTTATCTGCATACATGTTTATTTGTTGATGTATAATGTCTGTATTGTTTTATCCTTTTTTTTTCAGTACACCGAACAGGTCTTGCGTTCAGTATAGTGTAATCAAATTATTTCAAGTAGAATCCCTGAATGACTGAATTAGTTGGTAAGGTATTCATACGGTCTCACGAAGCGATGTTAGTTCCAGATAACAGGGGTTCATATTACACCATGACACACCTTAGCTCTTTCACGACGTTAAATATGCATTTTAATAGCTACTAACAACATCATAAACGTTATTAATTCAAGTCTCGAGCTGATTTATTACTAGACTTTAAGTTGTATAATCTATGCGACTGACGCTATACAGGTATATAGAACAGCAGGGTATCTTGAGCTCAGAGGGTCTCTTGGATGGTCAGGGCGTGATTATTTGGGACACAATACTATGAGTATTTCACATCTGTATTTTTTCATATCTTCTCAAGACTACCTTATATTGTTTGGTAAATTGCTTGCTTAGTTTCTGCTACGCTTAAAAATGTACGCACATGCTCCATCTTTTAAAGAAAGTATGGCGGTGGCCAGAAAGGTTGAGCATGGGCCAGGCGTATATCCTAACATAACGTTTTTCTTTATGGATCGATTTTAGCTAAGATTTAGATACCTATTCTATTTGAAAATTTTGATTTTCCGACAAAATTGCTCAAGCTAGTCAACCAAAAAAGCCATCAATACCAAATTTTTAAATACGTATTTTCATAAAATATTTGGTGAAATTTAAAGCGGGTAGATTAGTGGTCGCCAACCCGTCGATCGCGAGCTACCGGTAGCTCGCAAAGGCAATTCTGGTGGCGCACAACATATTTTAAAAAGGTGTAAAAATCATAGAAACTTCCGTGAATTTTGTAAATTCTCATAATAAACACGAGCAGCGGCAATACTGCGGTGAGCGATCTGTTTGAGAACGATCTCGATTACTTTAAACAGAATAAATACGTAAGGCAGATAGTGCACTCAGTTCAAAACTGGGCGGTTGGGTTAGAGTTGGGCTACAATTAAAAACTTTCTGAGCAGTAGTAAGAAGATGAAGACATACCATTTCTATTCGAAATGGGAAGAACAGTATTTCTTTACATAAGTTAAAGGTAAACATGTATGCTTGTTATGTAGTACATCTGTTTCCGTTGCTAAGAAAGGGAATATCGAGAGACACTTTAAAACTGTACATTCGAATTTTGAAAAATCATTCCTATTAAGTTCTGCAACCAGAACAGAAAACTGAAACAAATAAAAAATTAGTTAATTGGACAACAGACAATGTTTTTATAAGCAATCGACAAACGTGAGGCTGCAACTGAAGCATCATACCGGGTGTCCGAGATAATTACACAAAAGAAGAAACCTTATGAAGACAGACTACTGGGCATGACTTGTTTTCTTCTTATAAAAATATTATTTCTTCTGAGAAAACTCCAATATCGAAAATGGTAGATTTGAAAACCGATGGCGCTTCCCCAATGGTGGGTCGTGCTAAGGGTCTCGTGGTGTTATGTCATAAAGATGAAAGTTTTCCGCAATTCCTCTGTTGCCACTGCATTATAAATCAGCAAGCATTATGTTTACATTTTCTAAAACTAAACAAGATTACGAAATCGGTAGTAAAAATTGTGAGCAAGAGCTCAGGCGTTACAACAAAGATTATTCAAAACCTTGGCTGATGAAATTGACTGTCAACACTGGGAACTACTTTTTCACTCTGAAGTCCGATGGTTAAGTAGGAGACGAGTGCTGAAACGTTTTTATGATATACCTGCCATAGTTCAATTTTTCAAACAACGTGATGAACCGATTCCGGAACTGGAAAATTCAATCTGGCTTAAAGATTTTGTTTTTCTTATGGATATTACAGAAACGTTAGATGAACTTAATTTGCAGCTTCAGGGGAGAGACAAACAACTAGTAGAAATAATTTCTGATATAAAAGCGTTTATCAAAAACCTTGAGTTTTGGGAACAAAACTTAATCGATGGAGATACCAGGTATTTTCCTGATCCTTCAGAAGAGATATCTCAAAGTCCATTAAAACCATATTACAGTAAATATCATGTATATGTATAGTGGCGCAACTGATACCCAACAGTTTGCAACTTCTGTTACGCAGAGTTTTAGCGAAGATATCGCTGCGAGAGAAATGGAAGTTTCAAAAAGATTTAAACTTTAAAATCATTAGTCTCAAATTCAAAATGTATCTGGCCTTCAGCAAGTAAGTATAAATATTTAGTGTTATGTCGTGTGTCTTGAAAGTGAAAGCGTTATTTAGTTCAACCTATTTGTGTGAATCTTCTTTTTCAAATATGAAGTTTATTTAAAACAAAAACCGTAATCGACTTACAAATGAACATTTGGATAATTGTATTCTAATGGCTGTATCAAATTATACTCCAAATATCAAAAAAATGTTAGTGAGTTTGAGTGTCAGGCTTCTCACTGAAGACGCAGTTTTTATCTGGACATTTTTTTGTTCAAAGTAGTGCTTTGCTCTTCTTTTGTTAAATCGTATGTGACATTCCATGTAGTATGCATTAGTTATTAGTTTATTTAAGTTTATTAGTATGTATTAGTATTAGTAAAATAAACACTATGTAAAATTTCATTTAAGTTGGCTTACATTGCTTACGACTAGGTAGTTCACTGCTTATTCCAAAATTATCAAAGTGACTCAACACACTGAAAAGTTGGCGAAACTGGGTCAGATGAAATGTCTCTATAATCAGAGGTCTGGTAATAATCTGTTTTCAAGGTAGAGGAAATCAAAGTTGTTTGAAGTCGCGTGATATTTGTAAATTAACAAAAAGCAATTACGAGAAACACTTAACAAAGCAACAAAGAGCGATGACCCGCAATCAAATACGATTTTTCCTTTGGACAATCAGGGCCGCTTTGAATCCATCTTTTCTGTTCGACATAATTAGAATTCTCAACGTTCTCAACTGTATACGCGAAAACTCAGCATATGCGAAAATGACGTCTTAAGAAGTTTGAGGTTTTCAAGAAAAATAGTTTTTTCAAAAAGGTGTAATACTAATCCGCATCCTGTAAATAAAGCATTGTCGGATTTACGTTTATACAAGCTTTCGACCTATAACTAATAAGGAAATAGCTATTCGAAGTTAGGCCAGGTACTTTTGTAACACAATACAAGTTTCCATCCCCCATCCCCTACGGAAGTTAGTATTTAAATCAAAAGATGAAATGTTACATAGCTGAAATGTCTTTGAATTATACAGTTTTTTTAAATCAATCTTGAGTTGACCTGCTGTTGACTTCAAATCTTCCACATATCACTGAGGCCTCTTTAAATTATACGATTTTTTAGAGATATGTACTCCAACAAGCAGCCTTCCTTACTCATCCCTCAGGGAGGACAAATACTGTACTGTGGTTTAAAGGTTTTGAGCTTCACTAAATTACTGCGGCCCAGGCAGAGATAACTTCCATGTCTTTAGTCGGAAAGATCGATCTAGTACTCTGACCTTCTACATACAGAGTGCTGTCATTTGAAAAATTGTTTTTGTGTTGTTATAGGAGAAGTTAACATCTTAGTTGCATCTTGAACCTTTAGGATATCCTCCTATACTTTCACTGGATCGGTCTACTCGATTTCGTCTTTATCAGTAAATTATGTAGCGCCGAACGACACTTTGATAATTAACGGGCTGCTCTTGAAAGCTTCTCTCGCCACCAAATGCCGACTTCTATTCATCCCATTCAAAAAGCCACCTTTCATCCGCTGGATAATTTTTTATCCGTTCTCTGTCTGTGAAAGCGGCAGGGCCCAACCCGACATTAGCCTTTTATTATTTTCCGTTCTCGATTCTCATTCACTGTAAACAAAATTTTCATTCTACCATTCTAGCGGGATCGCGGGCGGCGAGATTTCTCCGTTCACGGCAGAAATTTCCCCTTGCTGGGGGTTTTCGGGTTGCGAACCATTAATCAATAGCCTGGAGTGAGACTCCAGCGCTTCTCTGTTTGAAAGATTTTGCTGTTATGGAAGGTTTCCGTCAAAAAGTATTACGAAATTAACTATTCCCTAGTTTGGCCGGTTTCCTCAGGGTAAGTTTCCATGCAGGGCAGGGCGTATATTGCCTAGAAAAAATTCTCATTAGATGACGATACTACTATTCGTCATTTATTTGTCTGGGCGGTCCGTAGGACCTTTGCCCATTAGTCACTGTCTGATGTACGTTAGTCGAATCTGTCAGTCCTGGTTGCCCAGAAACCAGACAAAGTCAAGGAAAAAGAGAAAGGGAAAGAGAAGAAAAAAGAAGAAGAACAAAGAAAAACAGATATGCTTAGTTTAAGAGGAAACACCTAGGCTTTTTGACTTGGTACACGGATTAATTTTGAGGTGAACTAAACAAATTTTTGATTCGGTTTTGTTAGAGTGTAATTTTGAGTTTACTAAAGATTCACGCTAACTTTTGATTACAGTGCGAGCCGTGGCCTTGAATGTTTACGAACTTGCTCCACTGTGTAGTCCACTGAGTCACGCAACAGAGGGTTGCTGTGCGATTCCGCTTGACTATAACGTCGCTGCGCCTGAAGCTTGACATAATCCCTCAAGTAAGGAATGTCAAGGTCTCTGTGTAGTGTCTCATTTGAGACATACCATGGAGCATTGCAAATCGTCCGCAAAGTTCTGCTTTGCAATACTTGAAGACTTTGCATGCGTGTCTTGGCAAGAAAACACCAAGCCGCACATGCATAAGTAATGGCTGGTCTAATAATCATTTTATATAGCCGAACTTTGTTTATCAAACTCAATTTGGAGGATCTACTTAACAAAGGATATAGTTGCCGAAACGCAATTTGGAATTTTGTTTTTATGGATGCTGTATGTTTCTGCCAGGTCATGCCTTTATCAAGGGTGACACCGAGATACTTGGCAGAATTTGTCCATGGTACACGATTTCTGTCTACAGAAACATCTGCTGGGGGGCCGCGACGTTTTTTGGTACAATAAATAGCCTGCGTTTTCGAATGATTAATTTTTATCAGCCACCTTTCCGCCCACTCTAGAACTTCGACCACCGCACTCTGCAACCCATCGTGAACCAGATCACCAGTACACGACTGGGCGACAAGTGCAGTGTCGTAAGCATAGAGGTAGACTTCACAGTTGCTGGGGGAAGGGACATCATGGATGAAAAGCGAATAAAGAATTGGTCCTAGGACTGAACCCTGAGGAACAGCGGCCCGTACTCGCCGTGTTGTTGACAAAACATTGTTAATTTTGATCCGAAACTTCCTTCCTTCAAGAAAGGATTTCAGTAATTTTAGAAGCCAAAAAGGAAAACCCTTTTGGATTAGTTTATAGAGGAGGCCCGCGTGCCACACCTTGTCACAGGCTTTTGAGACGTCCAAAAGCAAGATGCCAGTACTCATGTTAAGGGTGAACCCTCTGGTTACATGCTCCACCAGCCTGACTGCCTGTAGCTCGGTGCTATGCTCGGACCGAAAACCGAATTGGACGTCAGGAATCACATGGTGATTTGACGAAAAATTCTCAAGGTGACGATAAATCACCTTTTCGGCGAGCTTAGAAGGAGCTGACTGCAGACTTGTGGGACGGTAATCCTGAGGAAATATCGAACCCACCTTCTTTGGAATCATGATGACCTCAGCAGTCTTCCACCCAGCAGGGAAGTACTGGATTTTGAGCGTCGCATTGATTATTGTCACCAAGTATGTCAGGGCTTTCGGCGAGAGCAGCTTCAATGCCTTATTGGTGATTTGATCTTCCTCAGGTGCTTTATGCACCTTGAGGTCTTTAATATGACTTAGTAACTCCGCTGGTGTGCAACGTGGAAACTCGGAGGGTTCCGCTAATGTGCTATGTGGAGCCTCAGACGAATCTTCTGAAGAAGAGTCATCTGAAGAGGATTCAGTGCCTCCGCTAACGCTGTGGGCCCTAAAATATTTCCTGACGGATCGTACGATGTGCTGTTCCTCGTCGAGGTCATTATCGAGATCATAGTTGGGAGAGAACTGTTTTTCCATGCCATCAGCGAAAACCTCGACCTTATCCTCCGTTCTGAAGACTATGCTTTCAGGACCGTGGATGTGTGGGAGTTGTTCTCGCTTTCCGTTTCTGAGTGACTTTGCGACCCTCCAGAGAGGAATACTTGAATCAAGCATTCCCGCCAGAAAGTCGCTCCATTGCTCGTTGCAGAGTTCGTGCAGTGCGTTTCTCACTTCATGGACAAGATTTGTAGCCCTACGAATGTCATCAGGATGAAAGATGACGATACGATATCTCTTTTCATCTCAGATAGTTTTTTGGAGGTCGAAATACAGAACCTGGTTGGTTCACCTTATAGGTAGAAGCCGTTAATCAATGATTCAACCGAAGAGTGTACAGGGTGTTTAAGATTCGATCCTCACCATTGGGGTCTTGCAAACTGTAAAAGATACAAAGTCGCTTAAATGGAGGCACCGATGCGTAATCAGGTAATCAACAAAATGCCACTTGGAAAGCTTCGAAATTCAAGAGACGGAAAAAACCGAATTGCTCCGAATTCATTTGAATTTTCTCCAGACTCTATCATTTGTGGTGGGATTTCAATACAAATTGCACATTAACATTGGCACTTTTTCTCCTCTACAAGAAGGCCTAATTAAAATTTCAACAAGACGTTTTGTTTCTTGCCCTCCAGCATCACCATTATTTTTTCTTTCGGACGCCATATTGGATTTTCATACAGATAAATAGGATTTTTAATACTCATTCCAAAGATATATAATTAGTCATACATTGAAATTGTTGTTTCAAAAAAGCGTGCTTTTCTAGTTAGGCCTTGAAATTATTAGATAGTCATTTGTTTTGCATACCAGATTTATCACAAAATCACTTTCATTTCCTGACTTTATTTGAGATGGGATTTCAAAATAAATTGCATGTTGTCATTGTTACCTATTACCGCTTACAAGATGGCATAGTCAAAATTTTAAGTCCACATGTATTCTTCCGACTTCCATCACTACCTTTGTTTTTTCCTATGGAAGCCATAGGTATTGATTTTTCCGCAGATGAGTTTCAAATTTTAATTTCAAAAATGTATATTGATATTGCCAAACGTTTATTATTCCAGACAGAGCGAAGTTCCTAGGTATGCCTTGAAATTATCAGATTTCTTTTGTTCCGTATATAAGACCAGACCACAAATCGAACATAGCAACAGATTGTAGGCAGCAGCGGTGGCCGCAGTAGTAGCCTCTTCGGTCTCGTGATTAGTCGCCGTGCGCTGTACGGGTTGGAATCCCGTCCCATGAGAAATTTTTATCTTGACTATGGATGTTGTGATTGTCCGTAGGTGGTAGACGGTCTCTGACTGTCGAACGCGGAGGTACCACCCGGCTTATCTCGCAGGTGGGGCCAGAATGTGTGCATGTTGCATGCACACGTGTTCCCTCTCCAGAGTCCGTGTGGCGTTCCCCCTTTCCCCTGTATCCCCCAGAGCCCCACGGTACCCCATGGGTGTTTAGGTCTTAGGCCTTCGTGGTAGTTGGAGTATAAAAAAAATTACTGACAATTTCAACCTACCTGCTTTCTTTGAAATAACTAGTGTTTGTCAACGCCAATGTATGACGTATTATACCTTTTTGGAAGCAAAATATAAAATTCTATTTATCTGTACAAAAATCGATAGAAAAAATAAAGTTAGTGCTGACGGACAAGAGACGAAACGTCATATTGAAACATGTATTATGCCATCTAGTAGAGGAAAAAAAGTGGCAATGTCAATGTGTAGTTTATTTTGACGACCCACTACAAATAGAGTAAAGAAAAAATTAATACGGTTTTGGGAAAATTGGGCTTTTTTCCGGCTCTCTCCGGTAAGACTTTGAATTTCGGAACTTTGTAGAAGGCATTTTGTTGGTTGGTCAAATACGCAACTTTGCTCGCATTCAAGCGACTTCATATCTTTTAGTTCCTGAGATATCAATGGTGAGGGTCAAATTTGAGACACCCTGTATACAGTTGAATAGATTGAACAAAATAATTTTCTTTCTCCCTTACCACTTTACTGTTTAATTTTCTGTAAATATTTACGTATAGAAAACTTGCAGGCTTAGGTGATAGAAACCTAGGTATCAGAAACATTTTTAAAAGACAAGATAGCATCTTGCACACTTGATCATCATCCATTATACTTTTGGGCAGTAACATTATAAGGTCTTCCTTTCTTTCTTGTTGCCGGTATTTTGGAGGGTACTGGCATGGTAGCGTTAGTCTATTTGCCACAAAGTATTTTTTGTTGTCATTAGTGTTCCTGTTTTGCTTTTCTTTGTTGTTGCTATTTTCCCCTCATTCTTAGTATTTTTTTGCGAAAATGTCTACTTCGCTCCCATCTTCATTTATCGTTTAGCTGAAATGTGAATCTGTTACTGTTTGCATCAGCAGCTAAACCCCTGTTCGTCTATTGAAACCAAGGAAACATATTTTATTTATCCTGTCGAATGTTCAGCAAAGATAGCCATAACAAAAAAATACTTAAAAGAAAGATTTTTTGGATTAATTTGGAGGCTCGTAAGTTATATTTTGCAGAGTGTAAGATCTTACTAGAACATTTATCTTTGCCGGTCCCACATTTAAGAAAACATGTGATCTATACGGGTATCTAAACGTAGCTCAAGGTATCGCAAAAAACGTCAGGGGTCTGATTTTAAGTGATATTTAGGGAAGTGTTCATCTCTAAGAAATAATTATATTCACTGTACACTGTCGAATCACAAGCCACATACATGCTAACAGTAATTACAACCAACGCGGGCGCGGCGATGGTTTCCCGTAATTCTCAGTTTTTCGTAATTTATAACCTTGAGCATAATCTCTCTTTAGAATGCACAACACAAACATAATCCATCGGGCACAACCAGTAGATAAACTTCATTGGCAGCATAATCAGTAATGATTTTCTCACACAGCAAATATCACTGATTCTATACACATGCAGACCAATACACATAATCATCCAGATGAGATCTTGCTATTCAACCAACTTTCTTCTCAGAGATAAAAACCACATACCATTTAGCCTCACAAAGCATATGCGACCAATAATGCGTGTATTCCAATTAGGTGATTCCTCGTTAGATGGACGTTCACAACGATGCTGGTGAGCAAACATGGTATAACTGTTTGCGCCCTAAAATCTACCTTGTTTGCAAGATGACATCTGATAAGTTTTTTGACGTTTTTTAAGTTTTTTACATGATACCCATGCCGGGGTCCGCTAACCTACTGGTGCCACTACCTTTTAATTTTCTAATCGGCGATGATCTTTTCTTAATTAATAGAATGAAAGTAGCAAACTACGTTTCCGAGAAAGTGACGCCACGTGACGTACAGCTTCCGGCACCAGAATAAGGGAAAGGTAGATTTCATAAGCAAATCGCTTCTCCTGAAAGGCACTATAACGAGCCCGAAAATATTGGCCTTAAGAGCGTTTTCCAGGTATCTAGTATTATTTTCTCTGAGGCTCCAGGAATTTCAGTTTACATCTACCATGCCAATAAACATGCGCTACACATGCTGCAGAATCTGATCGAAGACTAATGTTCCAGATAGTTAGACACAAAGTCAGTATTCCCAACACTTTCTTTGAAGTGAGGATCATTGTTCACTTGACATAAGTTAATTTCCGATAGATATGTCATTATTGTTGTATCTTTAATATTGTTTTTTAAAAGTGCAGGTAACTGCAAATAAGTGGTATTAGGCGATTTCAACACTGGCACTTCTTACCTAATTTGCAAAGAGAGGCAAAAGCCTGATGAAGGGAGATGCTTCCACCAGCAAGAATTATTGTTATGTTGATACAACGCTGTCACTTTGGTATGCATTGGTAGATAAATGAGTCAAAAGTATGCACTAAAACTAAGCAATTTTGACATCAAACAATCCAGTGCAAACATATAGGCTTGGCTCCTAACCTTTTCGAATTCGTTGGTTCAAACGACTTCTAGGAGTCGTCATTTCCCACGTTGTTGGCGAGGAATTATTTGACAGGTGCATCACGGAAAACTATGTCGCTAATTGTTGCCAGTCTGTCATCGTTTTCGTCATAACTTGGAAAGTACCGCTCGGATTTTGATAAAATTTTCGCACAAGATTACCACTATGTAAGGACAAAGAAGATGTATGGAAGGTTAGGAGCAAAAGGAAAGAAAATCGCCAAGACCACGTTTATTGACGCGAAGACGCCCAGTAATTTTTAGAACGATTTTTGGAATGGGTAAAAATGGAGGCATTTTTTGGAAATTGGTATACTAGTATGTGTCGGTCGGCGTCAAACGCTGAAATCCGCCCTTCTCTGAAATGCCTAGTCAGTCCGGGTATTGCCGGCAAACACCGTAACACCGTAACAGTTTGATTATTAACATACAACGTTTGACTAAGCATTTCAGTCATTCCACGTAATGACTGAACAATTTCAGTCAAACACCGTAACAACACATTAACTTCGTTACTGCATTCTCTTAGATTAGTCAAATGCTGTAATCAATACAGTGTTGCTCCAATGAAGTACATAATATAAAAAGGAACTACTTTATCAATAATATTAAAAGAAAAATAATCAAGCATGAATTAGTCTAAATAGAAAGAAGAATATATAAAAACGTTGTCTTTATTATTACATTATTGTGGACATTATTCATTAATGTATTAAATCAACAAGAAATATCCTGAAACTGTCGTAAGAAATATAAAACAATAAATACATAAATAAATGTAGAACTGTGAGTAGTGACAAACGAATAAAAGTTACCTAGAATTATCTTAGGTATATATTTTATTATTTCAAACAATATTTTTTAGCGCATGTGGCACCTTGAATTGCAAAGAAGTTTTTTTTAAGACAAACACATCTATTGGATAAACACTGCTTTTCGCTGGTTTACAGGAACACCTAAAATGTCCTTGGCTTCCCTCTAGCGAAAGTGACTGCACAGCTTCACGTATTGATAAAACTTTTTCAGGAATAGCTTTTATTTGTAATAAGTTTATAAGAGTCGATATAATCTCCTGATCGCGAAACGTGCGTCGGGGACCTGTATTGCTGGTATAAATAACTCTAGTGAGGATGAATAATATATTTTTTAATCAAGTATTTATATACGAAATCAGGCAACAATGGATGCTGCTGTTGAGCAAGCCTATGTACGTTATAATTTAGGTTAGGTTCACAGAATTATAAAAATTAACTTACCTCCTTTAACTCATTTGTATTCCATTCCTTTTTCTTATTCACACTGTCATAGTTTCTTGTAAAACAATTCCGAATGCTGTGCCATCTTTACAAACACAAAAAAGACGACGTGTATACTCAAGGAAATGGACACAAAACTGCTACAATGAATGACTGAATCAGGCAAATGCAGTAACGAAGTTGTTTGTTACGGTGTTTGACTGAAATTGTTCAGTCATTACATGGAATAACTGAAATGCTTAGTAAAACGTAATAATTAAACTGTCACGGTGTTTTTTGGCAATATGCATTTAAGGGAATGACGGATTTCAGCGTCTGTCGCCGACATATGCATACGCTTCCAGACCCAGTAATTATATGCACCTATTAGATCTATCTCACACATGATAGACTTCCTCGTACATTTGCCCCTTAGATGATAGAGAAATATTTTCACTACGCGCGTCCAGATATACCTGCGTCGTGTCTGCTGAGGGTTAGGCATAGCAACGTTGTCACATGGTCGGTACTGTTGGTAGGGCCAGTGAAAAATCAAATGCTTGGGAAATTGTATGCGCCTGTTTGACTTACTTGGTCGATTTTATTTGTTTTGTACTTGATCGTAGCTAACTATTTTTTTCCTAGAATAAATAACTTGCGTTGAGTATAGTCTTTTGTGAACTGTTGGCAGTCTTGCGTGGGAAGTGCAGAAACGTTATACTTGACGCCATTTTACACCGTACCATTTTTTTGTCTAGCTGCAGTAACCCATAGATTGGCTAGGCAAGAGAGAGGTCAGGAAAAAGCAATGGGAGTAACTAAAAAATGCCCAAAAAGCTTACTACCCCAAATTCGAAAATTTCCTCGATCACAATAAGAAAGCGGATACAGTAAGAGATACATTCTGATGCTTCGCGTAGATGACCTTCTTTTGTCAACGAATTGTCATTGTGTTTTGCCGAGATACCGGCCGCCGCAAAATCACCGCGTACTGAAGCGGGTGCTTCCTTCGTCTTATCTAAAGTCTCCGCGATTTATGGCACAATTTATCGGCATTTTCATACTTCACCGGTGTAGATTGCCAAGGTAATAACGAATTTACACCTCCCTCGTCGCGGCGCTACTTACCCCTATCTCTAAGATGCTTAGGCGTTTCTGTTACTGCAAAGTTACGATACCACCACAGTAACCCTGATAAATCGTACCATGCAATCTGTACAGTGAGTGCAGGAAAAACCGAGCTTAATATGTATGTAGGTGCTAAATTCTGGGTTAAATGTTGTGATAGGAGGAACCAGGACTTTTAACTGTGCACTATCCGGCATAATTTGCCAATACCTACACCAGATAGCCTCTATGTTAGGATTAACTCTAATGTGAGCCTCGCGTATTGGAAATGAAGTAAGCTAGAAAAGGTTTAGTTGGTACCAACAAAAGGGTAGCGACAAACGGAAGACGCATAGGCAAATCAATGGTTCGGCAATCATCGAAATATGTATCACACATTCATGTGAAAGAGCATTTCATCATTTAATACGACGAAGCGATATTTAATCATAATGTACATGGTGATTCTACACTTTGACCCAAAAGGAGGTTATTCTATTCTCTGGTTCAAAATAATATGCAGAGCGAATAAGGTTCTCGAAAGTAATATTTTGCATTAGAAAAAATCATAGACGAAAACTTCAGGTAGGATTTATTACTTTAACCTTCTGCTCATGACACGCCGCATCAGAGTTATCTCTTAACGAGCTACATCTAGCAATCAACGTACTTTTCAAATCTACCACATTATCCACAGTATAAATGAATCATTTCGAATGGTCCCATAGCGAGTAATATAAAAAGTTTAGGTGTGAAGATAGAGTAGGCTTTAAGTGAACTGTTTCTGGACATCAATTTAGGCAGCTTTCATGTATAAAAAACTTGAACTACATTATAAATTAAATAAGACAAATATGAAATTTAAAAATTCTTCTGATCATAGTACTACTACATTTGTATGTCAAGCGAAGCAAAAATATGTACATGATTTGAAAGTAATTTATACTCGGTGACAAAGAAAAAAGAACACCTAGTAGAAATAATTTTATTTGAATGGAACTTTTTACATAGTTTGACATGGAGAAGTGAAAGACGTAAATAGGTGTTTAAGTGAAAGCATTTGCTGGATTTCCTTATTAAAATGCTGGGCTATCCAATACCGCATACAATCCTCCAGTCGTCAGGGCACGCATCTGATGAGGTGACTTTTGTCTTCTTCGGGTATCTCATCCTAAGCTGGCTGTGCTTTGTTTCCCAAAGCTCTTAACGTTTTATGAACGATTAGGGAAATAAGTAATTTTTTCTCACCATATCCCACAGGTGTTAAATGGAAATAAGGTCTCAATATCTACAAGGTTAAGGAAGAAGGATGACTCGAGCATTATTGAGGTAGCCTATTGTAGTTCCAGTGTTGTGGGACGGACATTACCTTGTTGGAAATTAGGGTTTCTAGGTGATAGGAGGAATATCAAAAATGTGGTTCCAGTTTCCGCAGGATGTGCCGTTGCGCCAGCCTATGTAATGGAAACTAGAGGTGACTCAGCACCATATGTAATGGCGACCTTCACAATAATTAGTACAGTATGTGGCATTCAATGGAATACTTTACATCACTACCCCACTTCTGACTAATGATCTCCATCACGCGCTCTCAAAAAGAATGTTATACTATTTATAATTTGAACTTTCGCAAGCCGCCAAAATGGATATATTCAATGCTCAAAAACTCGGTTAGAAATTATAGTTTTTGATGTCGCCAAGTATCTAAGTTAAAGCTTGTACCTTGGTTTACAAGACCCTGAAGGGGAGATTACTTGACTTTGGAGTAATTTTTAGTCTTGTCTGTTAGGTCCAAATTGGCGAACTTTTGATTTTCGCAGACTGTACAACGTGGCAAACTAAGAATGCGAGATACTGTATCTGGGCACATATCCATCGTAGAGGCTTGCGGCAGAAAAGTTCTTACAAAAACTAAAAACCTGGAAAATATCCTCAAGTTTCTGAAATGGCCGCTAGGGAGCGTAAGCAAAATATTTTTTTGGGATAAGCAATTAGGAATTCTCAAAAAACTACTTGACCAATATACTCCAACTTTGTTGTTGTTATTTAGAAGTATGAATCCTACGGATTTGAAGAATTTCAACTAGTTGCGTGAAATTATCGTCGCATTACCAACAAGTGTCAAAACCTGCATTTTGCCTCGTTTTTCGGCCATAACATTTTTGATTTTAGGTCTCGTAAATACCTAAAAATCTTATATAAAAAGTTTGTCCGTTCCGGCCAACACTTTAGATTGAATCCCAAAAAACTCGTACTCTCATTCTTTGTTGTCGAATAAAGAGTTTTCCCACAAAAATTGATGTACCCATTTTATGCGTTCATGTTTTGAGTACCCCCTTGAATAACTTGCAGCAATAAAACCAGACTTTACAATTATTTCGCAAACCAGGGGTATTTCCGTCTAATATGATTAGAATATTGTTAAAGTCGAGAATAATGTGGACTTGTTTGTTAAGCAATTTTTGCTGTATCACTAAAAGTAAAGTAATGGGGGGTATTCAAAGGTTTCCGTTAAAAACACCCTATATCTTCGGAACGGCTGGGCCTATTTTAACAAACTTGGGCTAGTTGAAAAAAGCTATTCTTGGGCTTCAAATGTTATAATATTTTAAGTTTTGTTAGTAATACGTTTGGCCGCTAGAGTGCTTTTTTCGACATTACGACATAAATGGTTAATTTACTCAAAACTATTAAATGCGGTGGTATGATTTTTTTATGAAAAAGTAGCTTAATGATATCTAAACAAGCTCGTGAAAACCACATCTCTATAATTTGTTCGTAACCTGAAATTTAGCCCAAAGAAAATTTTATAGGGAAATCACTCAAATTTTTATTTTCTTAAATTAATTTTTCTGGAATTCCTCTTTACTCAGAATATTACAATATACAATATCGCTAAAAGGTAACTAAGGCGTATTTTTTGTTTATATGCATATTCACTATATGTAGGAATATACGAAAAAGACAATTAATAGAAGCAGGTCATGGAATACAACAAATAAACACCTAATTAACACATAAGTAATTCTCAAATTGTCAATAGTTTTCAATAGTTTTTGTGCTTAACAAATGCGTTTTACGAACGATGAATGCTTGCAGTTTATGTTGAATGTCTTACCCGACTCGATATCCAAGTCGGCGTCTTTGCGATGTAAGAGTTTTTCTCCGATTAGTGGCGAGCTTACGAGCCAATGGTAGCTTTCGGCCTACTCGGCAAAGAATTGGAAGAACACAAAAAAATATTACCCGCGTACTGGGATATATTAAAGGGAATCCTTATGTTAGCACAAGGGCCTTATCCCTTGAATTAGGCATATCACAAACAACGGGTCAAAATATTTTGAAGGACCATAGGTACGTTCGAATGGCCATCAAAGTATAGGTAAATTTAACTTTTTTCAATTACTTTTAGGATGCACCCATATCATGTCGTTTTGCATCAGGCCTTGTAAGAGGAATACTTTGATCGGAGGATGGACCATTACTATTGGATGTTAGGCATGATACGCGGAAATAGAGAATTTTTATTCCAAATTCTTTGGACCGATGAAGCCACCTTTAATAGTGACGGCAGAGTCAATCTGCACAATATGCATTATTGGTCTGCAGAAAAACCGGATTGGTTGCGTGAAGTTCAGCACCAAGGAGGTTGGAGTTTGAATGTGCTGTGGCGTACTGAGAGGCAGAATTATTGGGCCATATTTTTTAGAACAATCCCTAAGTGGTAGTAGGGTCTTTCTGAACTTTTGGGATAATCAATTATCGTTGTTATTGGAAGATGTGCCATGGGAAACACGGCAAAACTTGTTTTATCAGTTGGATGGTTGTCCAGCACATTTTGCTATTATTGTGCGAGAGCATGCGGTATTTCAACACCGGTAGATTGGAAGAGGAAGTCTGTTTCCATGGCCTTTGCGATCATCAAACTTAATTTGTCTTGATTTTTATTTGTGAGGACGGTTAAAGAACAGCATGTTGCAAACGCAACCTACAATCAGAGGAGATATGAAAAACCGGATTCGTAATGCAATACGTAACATACCGAGAGCCGAAATTGAAGCTGCAGTTTTGTATACTCGTGAGAGTCTTCAGGAATGCATAGAGGGTGATGGTCTGCATTTCGAGCATTAAAAATAAATTTCGGAAGAATTAGCTTAAAAAATAAAAATATAAGGAATTTCTTTATAAGTTTCTTTGGCCCAAATTTTAGGTTAGGAACAAGATATCGAGATGTGGCTTTCGCGAGCTTGTTAGGACATTAAGCTACTTTTTCATACCAATGCATTTAATTATTTTAAGAAAATTAACCATTTATGTTGGAGTGTCGAAGAAAGCCCTCTAACGGCCACATGTGAAACTGGCAGAACTTCAGATATCATCACATTTCTGGCCCATGAATAGTTATTTTCAACTAGCCTATGTTTGTTAAAATTGGCTCAGATACAAGATGTTTTTTACGGAAACCTTTGAATACCCCCCACGACTTTATTTTTAGAGATACAGCAAAAAATGTCAAACAAAAAGAGCTCACATTATTCTCGACTTCAAAGAGCATTTTTGTTAGGTTAATATAGCGGAATCCACAGAAACATCACTTTTTTAAATTCAAGGTTGCAGTTACGCCCCTTAGCGGCTATTTCAGAAACTTGAAGATATTTTCCAGGTTTTTCTCTTGGCCGTTTTAGTAAGAACTGCTTTTGCAGCAAGCCTCTACGATGGACAGGTTCCCAGATACAGTAACTCGCATTCTTAGTTGGCCACACTGTATATCATGTCCCTTCGTTTGTTGGCCCGGTGGTCCGCAAATTTTTTGTTTGCCGATAAGTTAGAAAGTACTGCTCGGATTTTGATGAAATTTTCGACCAAGTTTGGCACTATGCCAAGGACGAAAAAACGTTTTAATATTTGATAATTGGTCTTGTGGTAGGGGTGCTACAGGCAAAAACCAAAAAAGTAATCGCTGAAACCTTGTTCTTTCACGCTTCAGAGGATCCTCATCACCTTAAAAAACATTTTTGCAGGGATTAAAAATTGGATGATGGGGGCTATAGGAAGAGGGTACGAGAGGTATGTGTCAATTATTTGGTGTTATCAATTTATTCGTTTTCTAACCCAACAATTCTACGCACTTGTAAGACGTATTCCATACATCATAGATTTCCCGCGCATTTGCACTTGAAACTTAGATAATAGAGGTGTATTTTGGACATACGCGTGCCGGACAACCCAACGAACGTATGTCTGTCTGATTCGCACTCTTAGGGATAACTGAGCGATGATGCGTGTATCCAGTGCCGGATGCTCCGCTGTTCGATTTTCGTCCGCCGGCGCGCATGACGTCACGCTGAGAGTGATTATCATTTGGGTTGATATGGATAACGTGCATATTTTCACCTACAGGCCAAACGGCTAGACGGATTCTCACATATGGAGTGTCGTTGGATTCGTCTTAGCTGTGCGAGTGATACTAGATACATTAAAATTTTATACAAAACAAGATGGTGGATTTTAATAAAATATTTCAGCCTTGTAATGCAAATATTTCGTAGACTATAGCTCAAACGGCTTGACAGATTTTCACATTTGAGGTGTCGTTGGATTCGTCTTACCTGTGCGAGTGATACTAGATACATTAAAATTTTATACAAAACAAAATGGTGGATTTTAATAAAATATTTCAGCCTTGTAATGCAAATATTTCGTAGACTAGAGCTCAAACGGCTTGACAGATTTTCACATTTGAGGTGTCGTTGGATTCGTCTTACCGGTGCGAGTGACACAGTCTACATTAAAATTTTATAGAAAACAAAATGGCGGATTTAAATAAAAGATTTCAACCTTGTAGTTCCTAGCTCCACAATCGCCCCTTTACTGTAAAAACTAGATTTTTCTACATTACTTATACATACTTCAATATGTTCTGTGGAGCAGGATTAACACGCTGATGATGTTAATACTGCATTACATTTATTCATCCTAAGTACTAACTACATGCAAGCTGGCGGTATAACAATAAACGGAAATGACGTAGTCTGAGCCACAATTTTTCTCCATTTCCTTATACGATTTTTCAGTTTTGATCCGGAAGAAAATCCCTAACCTGAAAAATAGTTTCTTAGCTTTTTCAGCGCAGTCAATGTTGCTGCTCTTCAACAGAAGTTCGCCAATAGAGTTTTGCTTTTCTGTCACTATTCCATCCCCATTGAATGTAGTAAACACCTTATTAAGCTTCTCAATTTGATTCATAAAATCTGTGGAAGGTTTTGATAATCCGCTCTCACTAAGATGGTTTATCCAGGAGTAAGTTTCATTTGAGGAACTGTCCAACCTCTCATCCTGCAATTTATGGCAAACAAAGACGGCCAAATTTTTCAGCTCATCATACTCGAGCTCATCTATTTCTTCCACTAAAACTTCCTCATTATAGTCAGCTGATACTTCAGGAGCATTTAGTCTATTCGTTAATACTGCGGTTAGTGGAATGTCCGGAGTATCCTCTTCCTCTACGCTGCAGTACTCTGAGTATGCGCCTTCGTTTCATCCCAAAATATATGACCTTATTCTATACTTAAACTCTGGGGGATAAGTTGAGCCCTTTGCCTTTTTTTCGTAAGTACTTTTCCGCTTTTCCCCATTACCAGATGTAGATGGTCCAGGTGATGATAGAGACTTGGATAAATTTTCCATAGGAATGACTTCATCTTTTAGAGCACGATATCTTCTATGGGTGTAACCCAAAAGGGTATGTTTCAAATTGACCTTATAGGCACTTTCACAAAAGTGATTCGACCAAGCCCTAGCACCTTTTTCATTGACTTTGATTTTTCTGTTTCTATGATGTGGCCGTTTTTTGCTAAGGTTTGGGTCTTGAGGAAGACTGTGGAACTTCATGTCTTTGCAAGGATTCCGTTTAGAATGGTTGTGGGAATTACATCCCATTTTTATCAATTTACTAACAACACACTAAAGTATGTATAACTAATACAACAACTCACAAACCCAACCAAACATCACCAACAAATCGCACTATATAGAATTCACCACGATACACGTGCACTGCAGTAACGTTACGACAATCCTGCCGCTGCCCAGTACTGTCGGTAGGGTGGAAGGCTAGATCGTAATGCCGTCAAATCTCTGGGGACTATGGACTAATTGTATGAGCCTGTTTGACTCACATGATCAATTCCTTTGTTATATATTTGTCACTGGGTGTTCTATTTTCTGTTACTGAGTATATGTACTCGTATAACATGCTCAGCATCACAGTATCATCATGCTCGTTAGCCTCATTCCAGGAATGCTCCTTTAAGCGTTCAGATTGACCAACACTTAAGGTTCGTATTCCATCTGTGATTGGGGTTGGACTATGCACCAAAATATAATCTAGGAAAGCTGTGCTTCGGGTAGACCTTGTTAACAATACAGCGCCACCCACTGGCAGGAAATTCAGTGTGGTCTATTGTCGTTCGATTTGACCCGGTTTGTTTTCGGTTCCAATCAGGTGCGTGCACAAGGGGCCAACGAGATAATTAGGGACGTACTCGAGAAGAAAACATCGTTGGACTCCGGACTTTAAAAATACAGAGACAGGTGGATCCAGTAGGATTATTATGGAAAAAGAGACTAGAACTGGGGCTAGAGGTTAAGTCAGCTGGCTTTGGTTAAACAAACAATAACACAAATTATAGCCTTCTGTAATTATGTAACTGTATGGTTTAGTTACCATGGTATTAAGGACTTTAGTCGCCATAATTTGACATTGTTCTGGATCGATCATGAACCTTTAGAATTTCTGTCCTAAGCGGTTGATCTAGGACTGCCCTGCCTTGTTAGCACTTAACCTGTGATCTCATATATGAAAAGCTTTGCAAACTTACTAACTTCTCTACACATGTTGAAAAATTAGTGTTTCACGTAACCTTCAGTGCTTCAGTGTGTTCTAACTAGATGAACTTCGCAAGAAGCTTACTGATTTTTTACCCTTTCCCTTTTCAATTTGTTTTTTTTTCTGTTGTAATTCACCATTTAAATATCCTGCAACTCTGGCTCCAGCATAACAACTCTGAAAGTGAAGGTGTATCAATCTGAGGAAGAAGGATAATAGGAAAGGCTTACAAATCACTCATATCGGAGTAGTATTACAGCCAAAGGAGTTTTGTGGACCTCTGGTTGATGTGACACATGGAACTTATCATGTGGTTTTCATGCTGATAATTTTGCATCTATCGGCTAGACAAGTATGCAGACCTATCGATAATCCCATTTCCTATGGTTCATTCCATTCACCCTTGGAAAGTAACAGTCATTCTATCTTGTGGTTCTTATTGCTGAATGGCCCTTTTAACCAGTCCAAAGTGGTGGCTGTATAGTTTACTAGGAATTTGAACATATTATACTAACTTTTACTCTCCACGCCAACTTCGTAATTGAAATATTATGTTTTTTAGATGTTATATATATATATATATATGTACATCACGGAAAACCATGCTACTCATTTCCGTCGGTCTGTAGGTCGGTCTTTTTAACTGTTTGTCTGTCTGAAAGTACCGGTCGGATTTTGATGAAATTCTTCACGCAAGCACTCAAAAATATTCTCAGCAGACGGATAGGGTATCTATCCGTCGCACTTGCTGCGCGCCACGAGGTTATAAATATTGAATTTTTACTAGTGGATCCGATGGACTCATAGAAGGAGGTAGCAGTTGACGCGGTGATGCGATAAGAACATACGAGGTGGGCACGATATTATCTATATATATGAAAATTATGCTTGCAGTTTAATTTAATGAGGTTACTTGATTTCCTGAGGTAATATTATATAGGACAGTATATACGAGTATAAGGGGTCCGTCAGAAAGAACGCATGTTTCTTAAATGAGGAGTACAGTCAAAATAAGTATGGGAAATATATTTTATTATATCAAAATACTTAGAAATACATGCCATTTTTTTGAGTAAAACAAAATTTACGCTCTAAGAACTCTTGCGGCCATATGGCGCCTTGAGCCGAAATGCAGGAATCAAGCCTCTCCCGAAATGAGCCCATTGCGTCGGCCAGCATCCGTGCAGGAATTTTTTTCCTCCTTAAAATCGACGAGGGTCCGAGGCTTGCGTTGGTCAACTTTTAATTTCAGGTAGCCCCATTAAAAAAACCACACGTTGACAGGTCCGGGGAGCCAGGGGCCATGAAATATCGCCATGACGTGAACTGAGGCGTCCTGGGAATTTTTGTTGAAGAAGTTCCATCGAAGTGCGAGCTGTGTGAGATTTTGCCCCGTCTTGTTGCAACCACAATGTTCTGAGACGAACACGTCGACGTCGAAGTTCCGGAAAAAAAGTTGTTCATCATGTGGATGTAACGCTCTGAATTCATAGTAGTTGATCCTCCATTATCCTCAAAAAAAATAAGGGCTAATTATCATCGTTGGGCCTACTGCACACCAAACTGTAACTTTCGGGGTATGCAGGGGGTGCTCATGCAACTATTGGGGGTTCACTGGAGACAAATATCGACAATTCTGTTTATTGACGTATCCATGTAAATTAGAATGTTCTTCATCACTCATAAACAACGCCATGTCATTGTTATCCAACTGTTCAGTCATGGGCTGTGCAAAATTAACACGTTGTGCATAATCCCCTTGCAACAGTTGTTGACAAACTTGGATTTTGTAAGGACGGAACACTAAATCCTTCTTCAAGATGCGACGTAGGTACAGAGGAAGCGTGGATCCCTAGGGAACTGGCACGCAAACGGACGGAACGATTCGGGCTTTGCAGCATTTCAACTCTCACTCTGTCTATATTTTCGGGGGCTCTAATAGTACGGTTTCGCCCTGGCGGTTTTTTCTTCATCACATTACCTGTTGTGCTGAATGCTTCCACCCATCTCAAAATGGTGTTACGGTCTGGCACTGTCCCACGACGTAGAACACGAAAGTGAACACGAAACTCACGTTGCGTTCGAACGACAGACTAGCCATTTTGAAAGTACCGACGTACAATGAACACACGATGCTCAACGTTCCAAACCATCTTGCCAACTGAAACGGCACTTCTCCCACTATCCAACACGCCCTTCCCCACCGACACGGCACCAGCCCACTCGATGTAGTACCCATTCGAAAATTAATTATGCGTTCTTTCAGACGGACCGTAGTACCTAAGTACGTATCAAGAGCTACTACAGTCAGCTATAAAACATTGCTGACAAACAGTGTAACCACAACTACAAGGAAATGAGGTAACCATGTATAGACACGCTCATTGCTGCTATTTGACGAAACGTTTTCTCGTGAAAAGCCTAAATAGTGCACTAATGGTTCCGGGTACGGCTTTTAGCATTACCTGGTGGATTGTACTGGAAGTTTCTTCGAATACGTGGGAAATATAGAGTCAATCTACTTGACGCCATCTTTCGTCAATAATTTGCGGCATAGTCTTCTCATTATATTCTTTTTTTTTTCACAACTGGCAAATTTATTTTGACACACGTCAAAATTACAGCAGGGCACAAATCTCTCTTAGCCACCTTCGTCTGCTAGCTACAAAAACGATGATACTTAAGCCCTTGTGGACAAACGAGAACTAGTTACGTAATTCCAAAATGACAAAGTTAACGAAAAATCTACTGTCACATGACAAAGCAACTACAAGTACGGCTATAAGTGGCAGTCCTGCCGGCTATGAAATTATACAATATCAGTGAAGATCTACAGACCAAACTTACATATTTGATTCGACATATTTGGGTTGGAGAAGCTTAGATCCTTAGATGATGGCCTAAAGACTCATCACTAATCACTTTTGTGTATCACTTTATAAAGAAGATTTATAATTACTGCGAAAAGGAAAACACAGCTACCATAAATTCTGAGAGATAACGCAGTAGTAGTGGGGAAGCGAACATGCTGACTAGGCCACCTTTGACCCTTTTTGCCGACTCCGTAATACCATTATACCACTCATTGAATCAACCAGCTCCAGCATTGCGGCATACCTATGTTGATCTAGCACGGATCTGGTGCATAATATACGAGCCCCTTCCCACTTCAGTTGGCCCACTTCATGATTTGTACCAAAATATGCCTTTATAAACTAAACATGACGAAACGATTAACATCTAATTTATTTTCTCAAAAACATTTTAGATGCACTCTAGTTGTCAAAAATACATATTTGAAATCACTTAGACCTAAAACTAATAGAACATCTGAACAAATAAACAATGTGCTAATAAATGTGCGAAGTTAACGAAGCAACAATTGAAAGATTACCATTGGGTAACATCACCTTTATCTTTTTATTACGGCTGAAATTCTTTGGGGCATAGTGTTAACCAAGTTTTGTCAAAAATTTGGTGTAAGACAATCCCATATTTCTTGAATCTTTTGTCTCAGTTCGGTGATTATACGAGCAGGATGTTGTCGTAGAACCTTTTTCATCTCGTGCCACAAAGTTCCAATAGGTGACAGATCTGGACTGCTAGAAACCCATTTCAAAAGTGGTACATTATTTTCTTCCATCCATTTTATAGCCTTTTTTGAGGCTTGTCACGCTGCACCATCTTGCCGAAACACAAAATCTTGGCCGGATGTCAAACATTCTCCCATCACTGGTAAAAGCGATTCTTCTAAAATTGCCAAATATTTGTTTGTTTCCACATTTCCATCAATAAAATGAAGTTTTCCTACTCCTTTTGATGACATGCTGCCCCAGACCATAATGGATGCTGGAAATTTCACTTTTCTCTTCAGACAGTCAACATCGAATGCTTCATTTTTTTTGCGAATAACTCTACTGCGACTGTCACCAACACAAACTTCGAATCGGGCCTCATCACTCCATTGTATTGCACACCATTGTCTATATTCTTTAGTCCATCTAAGCCGATTTTTCTTTTGCAGTGGAGTTAATAGTGGCTTTTCTTTGGCCTATATACAAGTTGTGCAACTTTAGGGTTTTACTTCACTTTTTTTTATAAGAAAACTTACCTTGCAAGTGCTAAATCCCAGTTTGTGGGCCTCTCTATGAGTTGTGGACCTCGAAATTCTCCTTCCAACAGCGTCACTCCACAGAGCACTTAATTGTAAATAATTGACACGCCTGTTTTTCACGATTATTCTTCTTAATGCTCTTCGGTCGGCATTTGTGATATTACTTTTTTTCACATATCGTGGCTTAATATTAATTGAACCAGTCACGTTATATCTTCTAACAATATTTCTCACACAGTACCGCGATAAGTCTAACAAAGTTGCAATTTCTGAGTTTGATTTCCCAGAATTAAAAAATTTAATTATCAGTAACCGAATTTTCTCACTAATAACCTTTCCTCTACCCATTTTGACAACCTTAACTACCCAAAACTATTTTAAACGTATTCTGATAGCTGTGATTAGTAAAAACAATTGTTATGGCTTTTATTTTTCACAGTGACCTATGCGTTATAGACTTATTTTGCATTGAAATGAAAATAGGTTGATATGCTGTAATTGCAACGTGTTATTTTTATGCTGCAAATTTGATTAGGGAGTGATAAAAATGGTGCTTTCTACTATATATTATCAAAATATTCATTGTTATTATTTCAAACCTATGAAGAGGGAAGGGGCTCGTAGACAACACAACATCCATGCCTCGCAATTAACTCTTAGAGGCAGAGATTCAAACCCGCAAGCGTTAGATCCGACCGAGTACCAGCTCGACGCGAACCGCTCAGCTACCCGTACCCCAAAAGATGATGCATTCGGGTATTTTTTTGATAGTTGGCAACCTCAGCAATCAATGTTTGAACATACAGAAATTTAAAGTATCTTCATAAATTGTGATCTTATGTCACAAAGTTGTCATGCGTCTGTCATTATCTCGTAGTACATGGAATCTTGGACTGTTAGCCCGTCAGGATAGATGTCCGTATACGCTTCTGGTTTCAGCAAGCAGTGTAAATAGAACAATTTTACATTCTCCCAGTTGCAGCAAATAAAAACAGAGCAAAAAGCAAACTACAACCCAGATTCAACGTCGCAATAGAGACCTCGCAATTTTATCAAACGTCCCATTTACCGAACAAAATTCATTCGAAAGTTTTAAGTGCATTAGAGACGCTGTTTAAACGTAGAAATAACTTTCGTTTTATCATCTGGAAGTTTTTGTGAGTTGTGTTGCACGCTTGGAATTCTTTGATCGGTTCGATACGCGCGATACTTAATTGAGAAACTTTATTGAGTCCTTTGAAAGCTTTGAATTTTGATATTGCCCTAAGGAACGGTGGAAGGTTAAACAGTTGTCAACTGTCAGGTCGCTTATAGACAAATAGAAAAGTTTTCTCTGCTTATTTATGAGAAGCGAGAACCTCGCATCCTTTGGTAGAGTGAGGGAACTCATAGCGCCCATTTGTTTGATTGGGACACCTGTTTGTCTAGTGACACCAACGAATTCGGAGTAGGGAGAAGGAGCAAGTGTAAGATTTTATTGTCCATAAAGTTATGTAGTCAGTAATCAGGATGTAAGTTCATACTATAAGTCGATTAGACTATACGTTTTAAGTTGGAAAGAAGTGATCATCATTGTCGATGATGAAAATTGACTTTATTGCCGCAACAGAACTTATATTTGACCATGAGTGTCTAAACAGTCATCGCTGGCACAGATGTGACTTACCGGCTAGACTAATATTTCTCATCAGCAACAGTTATCGTCTACTATTTAACAGAAACGGGTCACAACTCGCTGCAGAAATTTAAGTCTCTGAGAAAAGAGGTGCAGTGCAGCCCATACGTCAGACACGTCGTTCTTTTCACATCAGATTATTTATCATGAAATAATGTAAGATACATTCTAGTGATAAAACAAATGGAAAATAAATGGTCTCAAGACATAAGCAGTGTATTTTGATACCTTAATCCATAAAAGTTCCTAGTGGTAAAATTTATATGAGGATCGGATATTTCTGTGTTAATCGGATATAAACTCACTCCACTCTCGAAATGTCCGGGTGGAGGGTCGAACAACATCGAAAACAAAATTTGTTTCACGAACATCTGCGGGATTAACAGCAACATGTTCATCACTACCTGCAATACAATTGTCCCGTCATGCTTTTCTTGGCAGAGACAAAAATCTCAGAGTCTGCACCGATTAACCATCTTAGCTTCCCAAATTACGAGGTGCACTCCAATCTGAGAAATGACGGGGGAGTTGTGGCCTTTGTCCGCCTTTGTCCGGAAGGAGGTTATGTGGCTTAGCCTCAACGCCAAAACATCCCCCAACTTTATATGCTGCCTTTATCGCTCTGCCTTGGACCATAACTGGGATGACCCACTTGAATACCTCGCCGTGAATATCGACTTTCTGAACATAAATCACCCCGCTTCAGAGGTAGTTCTCGGTGATTTTAATGCCCAAAATGAGCGTTGGTTGGGCTCAAACAAGACCGACGCAGCAGGTCGTGCATTAGAAATGTTCGCTCTCACTCAAGGGCTGACCCAGCTGGTGACAAGCCCTACTCTTTTCCCCCGCGTCTCTACACATGCCAGTAGCCTGCTGAATCCCTTTCTGTTCACGCATCCTGTCTCTTATAGCACTGCTGTCCTGTCCCCACTGGGAATCCAGACCACGGTGTTGTGGAGGTTAGGTTTCGGTCAGAACCCGCTTTTGCAGCTGAAACTCGCACAGGCCGCAAGATTTGGCATTACGGACATGCCGAAATTATCCACGTCGGAATGGAGAAATACATCTCTCAAACAGGGAAAGTGCCTAAACCAGGGTCCAATGGCTGGTTCAACAAATGGAGTGACACTGCTCGCCAGCAGAAGATCAAGGCACACAGAACCTTCTTACAAAGCCTCACTGTCGAAATCAGACAAGCCGACGTCGAGTCCAGAAACAAATATAAAGAAGCGGTTCGCAATGCCAAAAACCAGCATGATATAAAAATTAGACACAGGATAATGTCGCAGCGCAATGGCAGTCGATCTTTCTGGATTCTGGCAAAGCAGGTTGAAAAAACTTATCACACAGTAGCCTTCCACCACTAACGTGTCAGGATGGAACGATTGTATCCGACTCAAAGGCCAAGGCTTGCCAAGATCTTTGTTGCCAACTCCCCCCAACGCCCAAGTGCCGTCAATTCAAAGGGTTCCCCACACTATGCAGGAGGTAACATTCAGGCATAAGACCGTAAGGCGAGTGCTCTTGTCGCTCGACATCAACAAAGATTCTGGTCTGGACATCATTCCAGCTATTGTACTGAAGTGCTGTGCAGCGGAGCTTGCTCCAGTTCTTTCGCGTCTCTTTCAGATATTTTATGAATCCGGCACCTTCCCAGAAAACTTTAAATTAACTCATGTCTAACCCGTCCCAAGAAAGGGATCTAAAACCGACCCTTACAACTACAGGCCTATAGCTCTGCTTTCTGCTATAAGTAAGGTGATGGAAATATGTATAAATCGCGAGCTTCTGGACTACCTCGAACGCCACAGCTTGATTAGCGACATACAGTATGGTGTCTGGCAACAGCCTACCACAGGGGACCTCGTAGCTTACGTTATGCAATTGTGGAGTAAACTTATCCAGTCTTATAGTAAGGCTCATGCGTTCGATCAGCTGTGGCACACTTCCCTTTTAAACAAACTTACATCCGAAGTCCTCCCAGAAAAACTTTGCAGATGGGTGGCGGACTTTATCTCTGGCCACAAGATACCCGTCGATATTGACGGGTTCTCCTTTTCATCCCACAACGTGAATGCGGGTGTTCCCCAGGGATCGTTCTTGGCCCCGGCACTGTTTCTCTTACATATCAACGACCTCCTTACCTACACGATCAACCCAATGCACAGATCCGCTGATGACAGCACTCTACATGCAGGAATTCATAGTGACAAACTGATCTCTGCCGCTCAGCTGGAAAATAGACTTGCGACGACTTCCTCTCTGACGAGAGAGCTGGACCTTATTACTGCTTGGGGCGCAACAATCTTGTACGGTTTAATGCTTCCAAAACACAGTACTGTGTCTTGAGGAACAAAATGCGTCCTAGCGCTCATCCGGTTTCGATGGATGGCCGAGCTCTGCCAAGGACTCATTCATTTCGGCTGGTCGGAGTCCACGATCACCGAGGACCTGATCTGGCACGAACACATCTCGTCTATAGATGCAGCTGCTGGGAAAAAGCTAGTCTATTTGCTTAGGGCTGAAAAGTGCTTTTCTCCTCATGATCTTCTCACTCTATACAAAACCCAGATAAGGCCTAGCCTCGAGTATTGCTCACACGTTTGGAGTGCTACCGCCCCGACTACATTACTTATGCTCAGAGGAGGGCTGTCCGACTGATCGATGACGCTTTTCTGACAGACAGTCACGGGACCCTTTCGCACCGGCTGGCTGTCGGCGATCTAGCTCTCTTCTACCGTTAAACCAACAGGCTTTGCTCCTCAGAGATCTCTTCCATGATATCGCGGCGCGTTGTACCCGCCAGACAGACCCGGCTGACTTTCGCCTCCCATCCTAACCGTGTCGAGCTTCGTACATCCAGAACTGGCTGATACGACCGTTCCTTCGTCTCGAGGATGTCCAGATTGTAGAGCAATCTACAAGAGGAAGCTTTTCCCGGTTCTACTAACCTTACGCAGTTCAAAAATCGGATTTACAAAACTTCTTTGGGATCATCATAGCAGCCGCGGTGTCCCGGCATTTATGCTTTTGCTTGGGCGGTTGCTTCGGTATAACCATCGTGCTGGTACTTACGTTTTTTCAGTGTTACGCATAGTTTTATTCTGAACCTTTCTAAGTAGAAAAGTAAGAGCTTATCAAATTTGTCGCCACAAAAGAAGAAATTTCTCTCATAATACACAGATACAAAAACATGGGATTCACTTCTACCGAGACTTCCAGGGTTGAGAATATGTATTTACTGAAACGCCCTCCCCATCAACTTCATTTACATTTTACTATCAAAAACAACCAGTCTGCATCTCTACATAAACGTAAAGCGGCAATTTCACTTTACCTCGCAACCATAAAAACTCTTTTATACATATACATCATACGCAGATGGTAGGCACAGCTTGGAAATTCAGATGTAGCCTGAGGCCAATAAGGTTTTGTCAGAGTCTCGCATTACAATAAGCAAAATAAGATCAAGGAAAATTGAAGCTATAATCACGTTCCTCACGTGTTCGACAGCTTTTAGGGATAAATGTTTCCAGATCAGGATCGTCAGTGCCAAAGCGAAGTCTCAGTGTTGTTTTCAAAATTACTGTAGTGCCCAAAAAATATGCCTGCATTTTGTAATACATTAGGAAAAATACGAAAAACAGTTAAGCGTATGTTTCCGCTAGGATATTTATATCGTAGTCACTTACCTTAGGCCCGTATCGTCAGTCGTTCCTACAATTGTAGGGCGCCTTTATGGCCTCCTTGATTGTCATAGTTTTCTACTTCTCAGTGTTAGAACTCTATTTTGAGGTTATGTCACAAACATCTATTTGCATCAAATTGTGCTTGCTTTTGAGTTATATCATGTTTTATCACCCTGAAATTTCCTACAATTTAAAAAGAAAACATATCTTCACAATAGGAGAGCGCTGACGCTGACACGGGACAAGTGTAATCTAGAAATTTTTGAAGGAGAGAAAGGAGCATGACAATCAAGGAGGCCATAAACGCGCCCTACAATATTGTAGGGACGACTGACGATACGGGCCTTACACGTTCATCAATATTTCAGTATGAATAGAGGATGAACACGTTAACTGTCCATGAATCATATGTGATTCATTAGACATGTTTGTCTAGACGCCCTTGAATCATATGTGATGCATTGTACTTGCGTTGCCTTACGATATGTTAAAAATTGGACGTGTTACTTTATAGAATTTTACACCATATTTTCTACATTTTGAGCGGTTGCATTGTATAAATTTTAACCTTCTGAAAGAAATCACTTGCTCTGGTATCATTGGACTTATGTTCACATATGATTCATGGACATGAGATATATATTATTCCAACTTATACGTTCGTGAGTCATTATGCGATCATGGAAGATGGAGAGGGGAGAATGATGAGATTTTGTCTATAAAACATAGTTGAAAACATGTTATAATGGTATATTAAAAAAATATGTGTCTGGCATAATGGACGTGTTACTGGAATCCCGAGAATATGCTTGGACCGTTAACATGTTAATTGCAAACATCGAGGAATAAGCACTGCGCAAACCTTTTCCACTATCAAAAAACACATCACGGTGGATGAACAAGGTACATTTTACTATGGCGCCGTAGATACATGTACTATTATTGACACTTGGCCATAATGGAATATCCGAGAACGCAGAGTGGGTGAGACCCAGAAATCCGAGGAGAGGCATCCGTTTCATGGCACCTCCAACTACTAAATCGCTCAACTTGGGTTTAAGTAAATAAAATAATGCATTTTCAAACAGAGGCTGGTATTCAGCTGGCCGCAAAATGAAATAGAAACTAAAAATTACATTTCTCCGATTGGAAATATTTAAACGATATTGGAGCTCATTCACCTCAAATTTTAAATGAAAGCGTGTTACACCCTATTTGCAACCTGCTCTGAAAACGTAAAACGCTCTTATTTGAAAACTTGAGATGAAGGAGTTTTATTACCGCTCAATTATTTCCAATCAGAAAAACACATTTTAAAATTTTTAGTTCATTTCATGAGCATGTGAATAAGAGCTTGTTCTTGAAAATTTATTTATTTCATTCTTCCTTCACTTTTTAGTATTTTAGATATCTACTAGTGTGGTAATTTCTATTTAACTTTCGTAAATATGTTCTATTTATTTGTATCATAAAATTTCGATAGATTTGATTATATGATGATAAATCGATATGTTGGACGATCGGCATAATGTAATTTAGAATGATGTTACTTGCTGATCATATTTCGCTCTTGAGACTTTTTGTTCGATACCCACATCATAGCGGTGACCTCGGACACCATTACCCATTCAGCGGAGGCCGCCATATCAGATCTAGAATTATGACACTTTGCTTATTATCAGACATCATCAAATCCCTTTATTTGATACCCATTTTGAGATGGCCGCCATATTGGATTAAGAACGGTCCTTCAATTTAATACCTATTTCATAGGGATGACTATAATAATTCTAAACGCCATCTTGGGGTGAAGTTCGCCACTTTGCTTATTGCGTTTTTCTCACCAAGCCCTTCTATTTAATACTTATATCATAAATATCATAAAGATGACTGTGATAAATTCAATAGATTCACAATGACATCACTATGCTGGGCTTGCTATAAAGTATGTAAGTTGCAATTTTGCGGCGATAACCATATTAGAATGCCACCACGGATCTATCAAAAACCACGGCTGAAAAGGAAAAACGCAGAGTCACGTCAAACGATTTGTCAAAGGGGTCATCTTTTCAACCAAAAACTACTTCACCCCCTTTCACCCTTTGCCCCTCAGGGTCATCCCCTCAAAAATTTTAAGTGACAAGGGGTATCGAGTAATAGCTTGTTTGTAAGGTCGAAATCCTTTCTTTTGACGTTTCATTTTTTGAAATCGGTTCATTAGTTTTCAAGTAAATTAGTAAAACCTTTATTTATCTTAATTTGTTCAGATAGAAAACAAAAACACACGAAAATATCACTTTTTATTTCAATAAGTGTTGAAAATGCTGCCCGTTATTGGCCAAGCAATGATATTGGCGATGTTCAAATTCCTGACGGACATTTTTAAAAACATGTTGTTGGATATCATAGCAGCTTCCGATGATGCGTTTACAAAGTTCATCCGAGCTTTCAGGTTGGGGAGTAAACACAATGGATTTTAAATGGCCCCATAAAAAGCTCTAATGATGTCAAATCAGGAGATCCCGCGGACCATTCTATAGGCCCTCCTCGCCCTATCAATTTATCAGGAAACTTGTCGTCTAGCAGAGCCGGAAGAACATAGTGAGGAGGAGCGCCGTCTTGCTGGAAATATATTTCAGCCTCATCAAGTGTAGGGCTTTCAGCCTCTTCGAGTTGGTTTTCAATGGTTTCAGTGATAAGCGGAATGATGGTATTTTCCAACATATCCAAATAAATGTCTCCATTCAAATTTCCATTAATAAACAATGACAGAGTCACTTTTTTTCCTAAAATGCCTGCCCATACTTTAATTTTTTGGGCGTACTGGGTATGCCTTTCTACAAACGCATGAGGAATTTCATTGCTCCAGTACCTGGGGTTATGTTTATTAACAAATGCATTTAGATAAAAATGTGCATTCATCACTGAAGCAGATATTTTTTACATGAATGGTATTACCATTGCTCAAAGAAACCCAACTCGTCTATCACGTTTTTTATGTGCGACAGATCCACTTTGAGTAAATTTAGTAACAAGGTCCAAGACATACCTATGCGAAGTTATCTTTCCCGGATGTCTGGCATTAAACCTATAAATCATTTTCACTCTTTCAGCTACTGTGTACTCGTAAAGCATTTTGGAAGTAAACTCTGAATCAATAAATTAGTTTTCACTATCCCCAGACTGTTACAAAGGTGACAGCAAAATTAATTATTTTTTCCCTTAGCAACAAATAACTAAGCAGGTATAACAATAAATACGGTTCGCCCAGGATATCTGTGTGGATGAAAATAATGCGGAAAAACAATCGGGTTGTTATTTGGTGGTTGCCACGTATATTTCTCCGAAGTGCCGTTTATGGTGATACTCTCCGTTTTAAATTATAAACGACTTGTTGGTTTGGCAAACCCTATCGAGCAACATTTGTAACACTAATTGAAATAAAAAGTATTATTTTCGTGTGTTTTTATTTTCTGTCTGAACAAATTAAGATAAATAAAGATTTTTCTAATTCTCTCGAAAACGACACGACCGATTTTAAAAAATCAGACGTCAAAATAAAGGATTTTGGAAGACCTTTGAAACAAAATATTACTCTATACCCCTTGTTATTTGAAATTATTAAGGGAATTACCCTGGGTGGCCGATGGTGAAAGGAGGTGAAGTAGTTTTTGATTAAGAAGTTGTCCCCCCTTCACAAGCCTTTTGACGTGTTTTGGCGTTTTTTCTTTTATTCAGTGATTTTCGATAAATCCGTGGTGGGAAGTTTCCAAATGAACACCCTGTACACTAACATGCATACATACTAATAGGACAAGTTAAACTAAACGTTCTAGTAAGAACTGTCCTACTGTCATTCTGAATCTGTGGCATAGAAGCAACGATTGGATTTGGAGCAATTAGAGCTACTGTGCGAAGTACATGAAATCTATGTATACTAGGTGCAATCTAGGGGAGATCCAGTATACCTACTCTGGCTCAAGAATGAATAAAGGTACGTTGTACATTTATTTGCGACTTTTTGATGGCCCAATTCTAACAAGTTGCGATACATGTTTTGGGATATTCCGCGGAGAGCATATTGCGGAGTACATTAATAAGAACGTATTACCTCATACCTTTTTCACAACTACTTTCCTAGTTTTTTTATGATATACAGAACATTCTGCTTGTTGATTAATATACTATAGTAGGATATTACTCAAACCAACTTAACAGTATTTTTAGAGAACGTCCTGCTTTTGTATGGTCAACAACTAAATTGGTAGCAAATCACGTTCAAAAAATAAAACCATTAACCGAACCTATTACAACCATAACATGGACTTTGCCTCTGGAAACTAATGTGAATATTGTAAAAACTTCAAATTACCTGGAAGCTTTTACTGTGGATGATTGATGAAAATATTTTTTTCGGAGTAATGCGCATTCGAAACATGCATTTCCTCGAAATGTGTAACTTTGGATGGATATAATTATAAATTATTCAACTTTAATTTCCACAAGTGACAAGGGGTAATTCAATTACAATATTTATTATGATGTCGATATCACGAAGTTATGTGTAATGCCTATGTGTTTTTACATAGGGCTTTCCCCTTTCATGACTCCTATTTGAGCAGAAAGTGTTTTTACATTATTTTTATATAATTTAAATTTTATAGAAATTTATTTTGAGATGTCAATAGAAAATACAAATCAGAGCCTAGATTTTTTTATATCGAAACAGCCGCGCAGGCAGAAGCCTAAATGCCGGAACACCGCGGCTGCTATGATGATCCCAAACAAATTTTGTTAATACGATTTTTGAACTGCCTAAGGTTAGTAGAACTGGGAAAAGCTTCCTCCCGTAGATTGTTCCACAATCTAGACACCCTCGGGACAAAGGAGCGGTCGTATCGGCCAGTTCTGGATGTACGAAGTTTGACACGGTTAGGATGGGATGCCGAAGTCAGGCGGGTCTGTCTGGCAGGCGCATCGCGCGGCGGCATCATGGAAGAGAGCTCTGAGGAGCAAAGCCCGTTGGTGTAGCGATAGAAAAGAGCTAGATCGCCGACGGCCCGCCGGTGCGAAAGAGTCCCGAGACTGTCTGTTAGAGAAGAGTCATCGATCAGTCGGACCGCCCTCCTCTGGACAGCATCGAGCATGGACAATGTAGTCGGGGCGGCAGCACCCCAAATGTGTGAGCAATACTCGAGGCTAGGCCTTATCTGGGCCTTGTATAGAGTGAGAAGGTCATGCGGAGAGAAGTACTTCTTAGCCCTAAACAAATAGCCTAGCTTTTTCCCAGCAGCTGCAGCTATTGAAGAGATGTGTTCGTGCCAGATCAGGTCCTCGGTGATCTGGACTCCGACCAGCCGAAATGAATGGCTCTTTGGTAGAACTCGACCGTCCATCGAAACTGTATGAGCGCTAGGACGCTTTTTGTTTGTCAAGGTACAGTACTGTGTTTTGGAAGCATTGAACTGTACAAGATTGTTGCGTCCCCAAGCAGTGATAGCCTCCAGGTCTCTTATCAGAGAAGAAGTCGTCGCTAGTCTTCTTTTTTCCAGCTCAGGGGCAGAGATCGGCTTGTCACTCTGAATTCCTGCATGTAGAGTGCTGTCATCAGCGAAGCTGTGGATTGGGTTGATCGTGCAGGAAAGGAGGTCGTTGATATGTAAGAGAAACAGTGTTGGAGCCAAGACCGATCCCTGGGGAACACCCGCGTTGACGTTGTGGGATGAAGAGGAGAATTCGTCAATTACGACGGATATCTTGCGGCCAGAGATAAAGTCAGCCACCCATCTGCAAAGCTTTTCTGGGAGGCCGTAGGATGGAAGTTTGCTTAAGAGGGCAGCGTGCCACAGCTGATCGAACGCTTTCGTGATGTCAAGAGCAACGACATGAGCCTCACCATGAGACTGGATGAGTTTACTCCACAGTTGCGTGACGTAAGCTAGGAGGTCCCCTGTGGATCGTTGGTGCCGGAAACCGTAGATGTGAGGAATTGCAAACATGTTTGATGCGTGTTGCGTCATTCCTAATTGTTCTGTGATATGGCTTAATTGTACACAACCTGGGTGCGGTGGCGATTTCTCGTAATGCTCCTCAAACACAAAAAACTGGAGAATTCGTAATTTATGACTTTGAACAAAACCTGTCTTTAGAAAGGGCAACATATAAATGACCCGTCGGGCACAGCTAAGAGATATACTTCTTTGGCAGCATATTTAGTAATAATTTTCCCCCACAGCAAATAGCACTGATTTTATACACATGCAGACCAATGCACATGATCATCCAGATACGATCTTCTACTCAACCAACTTTCTTTCTTTCATATCTCCTCAGAGATAAACGCTACAGACTACTCGGCTTCCCAAAACATGTACTGGCTTTCTGTAACCAACAATGCGCGTAGTCGAGTCACTCATCCGTTCACAGCGATCATAGCGAGCAAACGTGGAATAAACTATATGCACCCTAAAAACTACATAGTCTGCAAGATATTATTTTATTGGTTTTTGGACGCTTTATAGGATTTTTTAACTTCATCTAGTATCATCCTCCATCTTATATCGTCTCTTTTCGGTAGTTTTGACACAACGTTACTCCTCCATTTCATACAAGGGCGTCCTAGATGTTTTTTCCAAGCCATCCCAGCCACTGTGCTTCGACTTCTTTGAAAATAATTTCATTACTGTGCATCACGGATCTCGTTCAGACCGTTACTAAGTATCGGCCGTCTCCTCTCTCTATATGTATGGGCTTTTAAATTGTCTATTCAAGTTCCTCCTAATCACTTAGCTCTGCCAAGCCCCATTTTTTTAAGTTTGCGGTCCGCGAGCAATTGAGTCAATGATTCAGATCACCAGCAAATTAATGCATCCTGCAGTATTCTTTCATGTCTGTAGTTTAAGATTTGACAAACATGTGTGTCATCTATCGAGATCCACCTACATCAAATTAAGACTGCTATATGATAATAGATTCATTTTGAACTTTAAAACGCGTAAGAAGCTAGTAGAAAGTTTGATAATGCCCAGCCTCAACTAGGCTTTAACTTTATACTATCCTTGTCTTGACTCGATGAATCGGTGCGATGTCCAAAGAATGCAAAACAACTGCTGTAGGTTTGTGTATGGTCTTCGAAAATATAGTCATGTCTCCTCTAAGGTCAAGAAGTTGAAATGGCTGAAAGTGGATCAACAATTTGAATAATAGTCTCAAGGTATTTGTGCATAAGATATTGTGTACTAAAAAGCCCATCTACCTCCATAGTAAATTGGTCACTAGAGGAATGATTAATCTTAGAGATCTGAGGCATAATAATAATCTGACAATGCCTTTGCACTACCCCGCATTATTTCAAAAATATTTCACTTTCAATGCTGTGAGGTTATACAACTCAACCGACCCCGCCTGGAGAAGCAAAAGTGTAGTATCATTCAGGAAGCTGGTTAAAAATCAGCTGTTAGATGTATTATAATTAGTTGCTATTATCTTTATGTTTTTTTTTGTGTGCTGTCATCCGTTCAGTATTGGTTCTTGACTGTTTCCTTTTTGGCAAACCAATATAGCGCGGATTGGTCAATTGTTTGTATGTTTTCCCCTTTATTATTAGTTCTCGTAGTTGAAAGCCAGATCGATGTATATATTTATTTTTAGGTTGGATGTATTACTTTGAATTGTATATACATACTTAAGTACATAATAGGGTTGGGTGTAATAGTAGCCAACTGACTAAACTTCGCCCTATTCTTGTGTTGCTAATAAAGACATTTATTATTATTACATAATACCGATTTCTAAAGATATGGCACTGGCTCCCGAGACTCCATACCATACTGTTTCCCAAACTTTCTCCAGAATCGATGCAGCAATTGCTGATACGATGCTGCCGACAAACGGAACGTCAAAAATGGGTGATGTAGGTCTTGTGAAGTGAGACGTTTAAAAGTTTCAGTAACTATCATACGAATATATAATACTCCGCCAGTGTGCGGTTGATATCCTGTGAAGTCCTTGTCAATCTGTAGCGCAGTTGCCAGAGGGTATTTTTTTAGCATCACGAGTGATCTTGGTTTTCCGAACCGAGTCAAATAAAAGCATATCTTGTAGTGTAACTGCCACTTAAAATGTATAGCAAATCTGAAGCCAGGACAGAAAATGAACAGCTTAGGCTACATTGTAGTCTACGTTATTGAGACTGCTTGACTACCGCTCGGTGGCCGCCTTGTGATGACTCATAATACTTTCATGGATCCGTGCTATAACTCTTTGTGGACAAGTAAAATTTCACACCTGCCACCGGTCGACAGAGAAATAATGTTTATCTGAATTACTCACATTAATGCCAAACCGTCACTCCAGTTGATCTCTCAACCTAATTAGCCCATTTCAATTGATCGCTATCAACCGTACTTATCATAACCATTCATATTAATTATTGCCTGCACGGTGGCAGCAGTGGATAGCTAATTCCTTCCTAGGCCATTTTATGCTATAAAATTCTAACTTGACATCATTCTTAATGATGTCCAGTCACGGAAACGTTGATCGACAAAAGTTTAGCTTTTTAGTGGACACATTTTCTGTCAGTGCATGTTTAACAGAAAAGTATTTAAATACTAGTCTGGGTTAAGATACAATAGTGGTCTAGAATCTCTAGGAGAGAGGCATAGCATACTGGGGTCAGACCGAGATGTTTATCGTATAAACCTGTCTATCACTCACATAACTTACGGCCGTATCGTCAGTCGCTCCTACAATTGTAGGACACCTTTATGGCCTGCTTGATTTTCATAGTTGTCTACCCTTCCGTCTCAGTGCTGTATTTTGAGGTTATGTTACAAATCTATTTGCATCAAATTGTTATTCCTTTTGATTTATGTCATCTGTTATTCTATATCCTGAAACTTCCTAGAATTCAAGAAGAAAACATAGCTTGACAATAGGAGAGCGCTGGCGCTGACACGTATTACTACAAATCTAGAAATATGTTAGCCTTTGTAGGAACGACTGACGATATGGTCCTTAGGGCCGATTTCACAATTTAACAAACCGTTATGTTCCACCAATAGGATACGAGTACCAAACAGAGCGTCAAATATACCCAATGAACCTCAATATCCCCCCGTCAGATTTTGGGCAGCAAATAGCATCAAAGTATTCAAAACAAAACACTGTAAAATATGAAGTGATAGCTCGTCATTGAAATATTATCAGTTTATTAAATATTACAAAACTATATAAAATTGAGCCAACATTTTTAAAAAATGCTTGATGTCTGAGTAAAATCGTTTTTTTTCAGTTTAGCAGAAAACCATCTATCAAAACGTTTGTTCCTGGAAATGTCACATATCTTCATGACAGACAGGTGCATGAACAAAAAAGCAGATCTCAAGCAACTTAGCGTCATTTATGCATATTTGTTGAACTGCGAAAAATTGGAAAAGCACCATATCTCTCCCAACATCGATCTTTCTCCGAATAACCTTTCCTCAAGTTTTAAAAGTTGTTTCGTATTACCTAGCTCGGTGGTAGGATAGCATCCAAGTCACACTCGTCCTACAGTAATATTTATTAATTTTGAAAATAACTCTGAACTTCATCAGATAACAAAACATACCCCCTCGTACGGAACTTCCTACATAGTAGGCAACACACAAGACAAGAACGGTTCCACGTTCGATAGCGGATCAATAATTTCAATGTCACACTTCACATGCCACTGGAGAGTGTCAGTCGGCCGGCACGTGTCAGATAATGTGGAGGTTATTAGGAAAGATGAAAAATCGAAGGATTTTTCAATAGTTGATAAATCTTCAAGTTCTGCCAAATCAGTCAGTAATTTAAAAAACATAGCTATGGTGTTGCCATTTATTAATAAATTTAAAAAAAATCCGTATTGATCGAACCTCATCGGTCCAGTTTTTTGTTCGTCGACTATGTGTTCTCTTTCACTGTCGTTTAAGAGCAATTTCAGCAACAATCTCGCCGACTTAGGTAAGTAATTACTTCACTACTTGTTGTTTATTGTAGCTATTTTTTCAAAAATTGTTTTTTAGCTCTAGACGATGAAGGTATAAACCATCGAAAGCTCGAGCTCAAGTTAGAAGGGTGTACTTATGCAAAACTGAGCCTTCATCCCAAAGAAATTTAAGGATATTTTCTCCTAACAGTCAAAGCAATTAACTATGAATACTATATATATATATATAGATTTAAATATGCCCTCTTTACTGTACATGTAACCTCAAATCAACTCAATTCCAACACGTGACGTGTAAAGGACAAAGAAAAGCTTCGGCATAGCATCACTCGAGGCCAAAAACCGCAACCACGCTAACAATGCGTTACGGACCAGCAGGAATATACATGTCTACGGCATGGCATATCTAGCAGGCGAACGATAAGGGCTGCTTACCATAAGAAACTGTCCCTGTCAACTGTAAATCTATCCCAAACATGCAACGTTCGCGCTCTCCCGTCTGCTCTGCGTGCAGTTGGGGAATGCACTTCAGGCCATTGTGAGCTATTGCAGCGTGGTGTCTCATTTTAGTTGCGTAGGGTAAAGGGTGAAACAGGGAGATATAGTAAAGAACCTGGATTAACTTCAACAATGGCCTGACTGATTCAGTCGGGATTGTCAGAAACACATTGTTGGAAGGAACCTTTCTAAGGTGATACTGTTCTTTGCGTAAGCTGGTTTCCGCTTCCCTTTTATATTAATTCTTGTGAGTTCACGTGACGTGATAATAATGCATCTCTGCCTTAACGCGTTGAAGTCATATAAACGCAGGCCTAGCAATGCTTTGTTTGCGAGACAAAGGATGTCAAACTTTCTTGAAAAATTTCAATAGCCGTTTATCGGACTTCGTCAAAATATGGCACTATACAAATTGCTTGCCTTCATAGCATAACAGGTTACACAAAAATGAGTGCGAAAAGTGCTCAGTAATGCATCACCATGCACCCTTACAGGAAGCCAGTATTGTCTGATGTATATGGAACAAAATGAATCTATCTTGAATAGATGCAAAAGGTTATTTTTGATGTCATTTACAAGAGTCGCAATGAATACAGCGCATCCTAGATAGCATAACTACTATACCTTTGTTCTCAGAAAACTTAGCGACCTTGGCAGCTTCTCTTATTTTATTTATTTATTCATTTATATATTTATTTATTTACTAGTATATACACTATCCGAAAGGTTTATTACAGCATTTAACGGATAGGAACACAGGAATCAATTTTAAGACAAAATTGTTCAAAAATAACTTAAAATTGCCAAATGACTTAACCTACTGTTATGTAAAATCTTTTTAAGCTACGCAAATTACAAAAGAACAAATCTACTGCGTTTAAGTAAAAGTATTTTGAATTGGATCACGTCTTAGCATTAGGTACATGAATAAGAATCTTACCAAGTAAATATTCACAATCTATGGCATTATTAAGCATTTTATATAAAAATACACAAGCAGCGTAGTTTCTGCGCTTCTCCAAGTTACAGAGGTTATATCTGCTAAGTAATACATCATGCCTGAAGCCAACTTCTGGATACGTACCATCTTCCTTGTGCCACAAATATTTCACAAACCGCCTCTGAATACGTTCAATTTTATTCGAGTGAACTTCATGAACATGATACCATATTATAGAGCAGTATTCAATTTTCAATCGAACAAATGAATTATATAACGAGATCATGGTATGCACATTATTGAAATACCTCCAATTTCTGATAATGAAGCCCAAACTTTTATAGGCCTTGCTAACAGCAGCATTAATATGCTAAACAAATGTAAGTTTGGTATCAAAGGATATACCTAAGTCATGAAACATGTTAAGTTGCGAATTATCAGTGTTATATATGAATCTGATTGGAACAAGTTTGCGCGTAATAGACATAGTGTAGCATTTATCAGCATTAAGGTACAGCTTGTTACGGTGACACCACTTATTTAGGTTGCTCAAGTCGTTTTGCAATATATTACAGTCGTTCATGGTTTCAATTTTACAAAAAATCTTCAAGTCATCTGCATATAGAAGGCAGCTACTGTGTAGCTCCCCAACGACGTCATCAATGAAAATTTGGAAAAGCAGAGGGCCAATAGCAGACCCTTGAGGTATGCCAGAAGAAGGTATAATCTGAGTGGAGGTGAAGCCCCTGTATTCGACTTTCAAGCATCTGTTTGTAAGATAAAATTTGAAAAACTTCAAGAACTGATGGGTCAACTCTCGAGTAGCTAATTTCTTTAATAAAATACCGTGATCTAGCTTATCAAAAGCCTTCGAAAAGTCAACGTAAACAACATCTACTTGCCCCCGTTCATCAACAACTTCAGAGCAAAACTGTTTAAAACACGCTGGATTAGTTAAAGTAGATCTGCCTTGGAGAAAATCATGTTGATTTGGAGAAATTTCGCGCTTAACATGCGAGAAAATTATATCATGCAGTATACATTCGAAAACCTTACCGACGTTGCTTATAATCACAACAGCTCTATAATTCTCAATGACACAACACTCGCCTTTTTTAAATATGGGAGCAATCCTAGATGTTTTCCAAGCCATGGGAAATGTTGTAGTATTAAGAGATATGTTATACAGATAAGCTAAAGGTTCAGGTAAAACAAAAGCACAGTCTTTCAGTAAACATGCACGGATTAGATCTGGAGTGGAAGACACCTTGGGTTTAATCTTTTTCAAAGCGGCAACAAACTGTTTTTCAGTAATCATTGGTATTATTTTCGTGTACGTGTACGATACAGGGTCACGATTTATGGCAGCATAAGCACCCTGGTGACACTTTAAATTGTTAAAGAACGGCTGTCATTTTTGGTTATCCGCATAATCGGTTAAACTTGTTTGGGTTAACTGATGTAGTTTAAAGTCCTTGGAAAAATATACGAAGTAACCTATAACTGTTTTTCCGTCAATAACCTCTCATCCCTACTTTACAGGGCCTCGCACGTAGAACTGCAGGGAAAAGTTGACACGACAATAATTACGAGAACTGACGTGAAGAATTCGATTAAAGTGTTTCCGAAATTATGGCATTGCTGCTTGTACCGGAAGTAGATACCGACTTGCTTGAATTTATTATGACAGCCTGTATGTTATCTATGATTTGTCATACACGCAATATTCCAAACCGATTTTATGTTTCACATTCCATACGTTGCTTTAATACTACTTGAGACATATTAAGCTAAGCGTAACAATTGCAAGTACAGAAATTTCCAGGAATTTTTAGTATATTCTTGTATTTGCCGGAATATGTGTAACTTATTTTTACTAGAAAAGGGTCTGATTTAGTGGGCTCCATTCGATATTCCATTAACGCAGGGTGGTAAAATAAATCGGATGAAAATTGTAAAAATAATAATAATGTAAGCAGTTCGAACCGGAGATAAAGGGTTTCTTCCATCTTAGTATGTATTTCAGAGTGAGCCATGGTCACACGTGCTATACCAAGATGGTAAATCAAATTTAATTGAACTCAAATTAGACGCAATTCCTAAATAGTATAAGCATTCATCATACGGTTCAATATTCTAATTACGAGCTTTGGAATGCAAGAATTATGATCCCTAGATTTTGTAATTGAAGGAGAAAAATCTATACAGTACAGCTTAGGCTTTCAGCAAGCATCATCAACGTTAAATTTATTACTTTTTTTGCGCAACAAAGGGCTCCGCAAAGTGAAGCTGACAGTTCGCGAGCCAGATTTATTTCGATTCCATTTACTGCGTTGTGACACGTAGATTAACTTTGCACTTCATATATTTATATTTCTTTAACTTTGCTTCAAGTGTGATTATGTCTCGAAGGTAGTTACGACTGATTTTACAATTTGTCCCTATCCTCAACTTACTTAATTAATCCTAGCAGCTCTGGAACTAATAAACGTAATCTAGATCTCCGATAATATTTTGAGGACACAATCAATCCCTAGATCAATGATTAAGATGTAACCATTCAATTAGTTGATGATAATATGTATGACTATGTTTGTCCGTTAGTATCTCTCTTATAATTTAAATCTCCTATAGCTCAGAGTTTACGTTTAGAATATATTTGTTTCATCAGTAGCCGTAGACTGCCAGCTTTAGGTAATAATTATAAGATCAAACGAACTTACCTTAAGTGATGTTCGATCTTGATTATATTACGGTCCCGTCGAAGTAAATAAAGAAGTCTGTAGTACCTCCGTTCTGCGTTTCCGGACCACAATTTTTAAAGAAATCTGCATCTGGCAACACCGCACCCCACTCCGAACCTTCAGGTGCCTCGCTGCTTCAGTCATTTTAAAGTTGTTGTTGCAAAGGGGAATTCCAGTTGATTATTTTTTATAATAACAGGGCAGGGTGGGACTTTATTTACTTCGACGGGACCGTAATATAATCAAGATCGAACATCACTTAAGGTAAGTTCGTTTGATCTTATAATTATATTACGGTCCCGTCTCCTAAATAAAGAAGTCTGTAGATGTTTAAAGTAATTGCAACAACGCATAAATTTATTTGAATAATGGTTGAAATAACATGGTAACTAAAAATAATTACTATCTCAACTAAATTAAGTTTCAACTCCTTACTTATTTTAAGATACACAAGTGTATTATAATTTTTTTTTTTTTTTTTTTTTTAACAATTTAGTATAACTTTTGCAAACTTAGAATTGTCTACGACAGGGCGATTATAAAAGTTTGCGAACGTTCTAGAATCGTTAGACCAACCTGCCGCTAATCTTATGGAATCAAAAACTGACCCCAGCCCTTGCTGCAGAAGAGGTGGATGCATGTCTTGTACTTTGTGGTTTAAATATGGTCATATCTACTCCACTATTTTCTAGCATATCTTTAATCCATCTGGATATAGTAGAAACAGATGCCTTGTTGTGTGGTTTCTTAAAGGTAATAAAAAGCCAATCACAAGAGTTTCTTAACTTCTCGGTAGCACTAAGATATGTTAATAGTGTTCTAGCTACGCATAGTTGCGGATCATTATCAAAAAAAGGTAAAACCAAAAGGGGTTGCGGTTTATTTATTGAGGATGTTTTGATACGGTCTGGTATCTTTATATTGATTACGTGAGATTGAACTGAGATATTATTAATCTTTACAAGTGTTAATGTTTGTATACGTTGGCCGGTGGCCAAGGCCAACAAAACCGCAAGTTTTTTGCTTAAGGTTGCTAGAGAAAGAGTTTTAGTTCCAAGCGTCTTTACATAGGATAATACTATTTGGGGATCCCAAATATTCTCATATCTAGCTGTAGGTGGTTTTTTGCTAAAAACTCCTTTGAAGAAACGCTTGACCCTAAAATCTTGGCCAAATTGTGGCCCTGCAATCTGAGCTATGGCCGATCTATAAGAATTAAGGGTTCCATAAGTTGCGCCTTTCTCAAAGTGAATGGTTAAAAATTCCAGAACGTCCTCCACAGCTACCTCATATGGAATAATGTTTTTGTTAACACAAAACTCCCACCACAGGCGTAGACCCCCATTATACTGTTTCAAAGTTGATTCTGTGATCGAAGCTAAACAAATATCCAGAGTAGCTAAAGGCACCTTCCCTTGTAGAAGTGCTTCCCTGATAACCGCCCTGCTACCAGGGAAAGGTTTTTCCATAAGGGGTGTGGGGTCCCGCTAAATGAAAGTAGAGTTTCGTTAGGGCCAAAAACTAGGGGTTCCTGTATCAATAAGGATTTAAATAGTGGGTACCAGGGTTGTGAACACCATCGAGGTACAACGACAATGCCTTCCGCCTTATCTCTAATTATTTTTTGCAACGTTCTTAATATTAAGGAAAAGGGTGGAAAGGCATAAAAGTTCAACCCATTCCAACTTAAGGTGAAAGCATCTATTCCGTGAGCCTCCGGGTCTTGAAACCATGATATAAAGAGTTTACATTTTTTGTTAATGCGACTTGCGAACAGGTCAATTTTCGGGTCACCAAATTTACTGGAAATTTTTGAAAAGGCAGCTTCGGAAATTGACCATTCTGTTTCTCCGTGAATCTGACGGGAGGCTCTATCGGCATGTACATTATCTTTGGAATTAATATATGATGCAAAGATAATTATATCTTTTCTCTCGCAGTAATTCCAGATCTTTCTGGCTAATTTATTCAGAGCTGGAAACCGTACGCTTCCAAATCTGTTAATAGTGGAAACTGCAGTGGTGTTATCAATTCTGCATAGAATATAACAATCAGATAGACCCTGCGTAAAACACTTTATCGCAAAAAAGACTGCCAATAATTCCAATTCATTAATATGTTTTTGTTTTTCTTGAAGTGACCAGAAACCAAATGTAGTTTTACCTTCACAGTACGCCCCCCACCCAGATTTAGAAGCGTCTGAAAAGATTTCAAGAGCGAATTCCTCATTATGAATGGAATTATTCGATAAAGTGACGTGTTTAAGCCACCAAGACAAATCAGATAACAAATGCGGGGAAATATTCATTTTTGCGTCATAGTTTCCCTGAACATGATATAAGGCCTTCATTTTGGCACGTTCAAATAGTTTAGTGTACAAAAAACTATATTTTAGTGCTGGAGCGGCTGAAACCAAATTTCCAATAAATTTGGAGAACTCTCTTATGGTGCAAGTTTTAGTTTTAGTAAAACGTAGTAACAATTTTTGCAACCTAGCACGTTTTTCTTCGGGTAATGACACTGTCATATAAATAGAATTGTATTGAAAACCAAGAAAAACGCAACTTTGATTAGGCATGAGAGAACTTTTTTTATAATTTATAATAAAGCCTAAGTATTCTAAGAGTTTAATAGTTTCCCTTGTATTAACTACACACTCTTTGTAAGTTCTTCCAAGAAGTAGAAAATCGTCTAAATATATGACGGAGAGTAACCCACGTTTTCTAAGATGAGATACAACTGGCCTTAAAATCTTCGTAAAAATTAGAGGCGCGCAGCTCAATCCAAATGGCAAACAATTAAATTCATAAATGTAGCCCTTAAACTGAAAACGTAGGTACTTTTTATGTGAATCATGTATTGGTACTAAATAATAGGCGTCCTTCAAATCAATATTGCACATGAAACAGTTTGGTGTAACTATCTGGGTAACTGTCCTGTGATTTTCCAACTTAAAATGTGATGCTGCTACAAATGTGTTAAAGGATTTCAAATTAATGATCAATCGATTAGTGCCATCAGGTTTTGGCACGATAAAAACATTTGAAATAAATTGATCTTTACAGGGTTTTACTATAGAAAAAATTCCCTCTTGCAAGGATTTTTTAATAATAATATCAATAGCATCACATTCTTTTTTTGACCTTAAGGGCTCTAAAGGAGCCGTTTTTTGTCTGGGTTTGTTAATAAGAGGAATTTTTAGACCAGTTATATATGAAATAACCTTCTTATGAAAACCTAGCTTTTTCCACCTATTGGAAAAAGGTAGTAATCCGCCACACGGCTTACTAACCTCTAAGAACTGTGTCACATCTAGACACTGCTGCTGCTGTGATAGTGATTCCACTGAATCATTCAATGACGGCGTCTCCTCTCGACGCTGCTGTTGATACGATGACTCTGAGAATAGTAATGAGTCTTGGATCTTCTCGGGTTGTTGTTTTGCGATGGAGTGCGTCTCTGAACTTTTTGACCCATCTGTTGCACTCCCTTTGCAAATGGGCGCCGGAAGTTTCCCTGTTTTGAAGTAGTGGCCATGGTGGAAAACGATGGCTTATATTTTTTAATCTTCAGCTGCTCCCCAGACTTTTCAAGCTTCTTTGCAGCCTCTATGGTGGTTTCTAGCTCTTTACCAAATAAATACTCTGAAATGGTGGTATTTTTTAAGGTTTCCTTAAGGTCCTTATTCAAATTTAGCAGTAAAAGCTCCCTTCTTGACACTGATTCATGATAAAAAACATCACAAAGCAGGCGTAACGCGTCATTTGTAGTCTCAATATGTTTAATATTTTCCTCCCCACTTTCTTTCGCCAATTTTGATGTGAATTTTATTAATATTGAAATGACAGCTGCAACCTGTCCTTGTAGATTAGATAGCCTTGCATCCCTCTTCAATGTGTTTTCTTGAACAGCTACTTTGACCTCGGGGTTGATTACAGGAGGTACAATGACCTTAAAATTTTCCGGAGGAAGATATTTCTTGATAAGGTCCGTTTTTACCTCCTCTTTCAATCCGCCTAGCAAAACCTTGGTATAGCGGGGAACTAACTCTTCAAGTATAGGCTCCGAAAAAACCCTTTCTTGAATTTCATCTTCACCGAGAATAGAACTAATGTTTACTGTTGTTGGTATCAAGTTGTCTGTAACACCAAAAGAAAAAAAGGGGCATAACATATCTATAACCACTCTAGGTTAGATAACGATAACAATAGGTGCTAATAAAATGGAGAAAATCATGAATTAAAGGAGCATCCCATCATGTGTCACTCTACACACATTTCACAAACTGTAACCACTCTAGATTAAGTTAAAAAGCCTTGTGGAACGTGTCACTCTAGACACAGGCTGTTTTTTCCGAAAAAACTTGAATCACTCTAGATTAAGTTGAATCAGAAGCATTATATGTCCTGCGTCACTCTAGACTCGGGCTGCTTTAGTATAAGTACATATATCTATACCACTCTAGGTACAAATAATGTCGAAAAAATAAATAATAGTATCTTAACATATGAATCACCAAATCAACAAGATTCCTAACCAAAAAATTTTTCTTACCAGCGGCAACGCTCTCAGGAGCGTTGTTGTTTCCTTGAACACTCTGTGACTCATCTTCACCTGTAATCAACTCGTCAGCGTCAGCATCGTCGTCATAATCCAAATCATTATCACTTCCCGTCGAATAGTCAAACGAAGGGGTTAGGGATCGACGATAACGTTTCTGTTCCTGTTCGATTGCACTCAACCTCCGCATCACTGTTTTGAACATTGATTTAATCTCAGAACTATCCAAATGTTTTCTGTCTGAGCTCCTTGGTCGTTTTGTACTTCTGTCCGCCATTATGCACAATAAATTTCGGAAGCGATAGCGTATCTATGTGATCCGTAATACACAAAAACGAAGACTAAAGCAGCGAGGCACCTGAAGGTTCGGAGTGGGGTGCGGTGTTGCCAGATGCAGATTTCTTTAAAAATTGTGGTCCGGAAACGCAGAACGGAGGTACTACAGACTTCTTTATTTAGGAGACGGGACCGTAATATAATTAGAATACCTGAATTCAATATATGCCTTTAGAAACTTCAGGGTTTAATTTTACCGTCCATCCAGTAATAGAAATTGTATGTTGCCTTCTAGTCATTATATATCTTTCCAACAAGCGCTTACGCCTTTTTATGAGACACTCGTTTAATTGCTCCCTTATATAACCTATATTCAAGGGTCATTGCGGTTCTATCTTACCTTGCGGCGTAGTCCTGCACGCAATAGAGCGATAAGAAAGTCGGATTGTCACTGTTATGGGACATGAGGATGGTGCGTATCGCTTGTTGAGTAGAAAGCACTGACATCTTACGGTAAATAGGGGACTGAGGATATTGGGAAATCCTCTATTACAATAATATCACTTAGGAAGTTAGTCCTCCAAATATTTGAATGACTTTTTCATATGCGGTGCATGTTTGGGGAAAAAAGAAACTGAAGTACCATTTCGTGATCTCGAACCTCGGTCATCCGTGGGCTGTTCACTGTCACGCCGACGCTTTATTAATTTCGAATGGGGCTTTCCGTCGTAGGGGTTGGATCGCATCGTGACCGATGTAGGACCTTCCTTCCGGTTGGGATGTAAAGCCACTTTTATAATGACATCGCTGCATATTTGTTGAAAGTCGTGTGTGCTCTATTATTGTATAGTGTTTGGTGAAACTTGACCAACATGTTTAATTAATATTACAGCTGACTGAACTGTACTGAGTTCATAGTAACTTGGAACAAGAAGCAGGAGGGTCAGAACGATAGCAATGGCGCTGCATAGGTACATATATTACTAATTGCGTAATTGCGCTATTTGCTGCCTGGAAAACCGTTACAAATTGACTTACATGCGGTAATTAAATAATAAAAAGAAAGACCAGTAATCATTTGTTTACTGTTGGTAGGGGAAGCTTTACTAAGAACAAAAAATATCTACAATATTTTTGAAATGTCACGCAACTACGACATTAAAACCGTATAAGGGATAGATTTTGAAATATTTCATTAATTACCGATTTGCGAAGTATAGAACCTTATACAAAACCATCCTCATTTTTACTGCTTAGTATGCTGATATTATATAAACAAGGGACTGTATTTGTGATTTTTACACAAAACTTGATAACTCTCAAAAAACTAATAAAGCTAGGAATAGGTTATATATAAAATCTGCTTAGAAGTTGAGTAATATAATATATAATATACAGGGTGTGTATAAAGTATGTAGACAAACTTTAACCATCGAATCCTTGGTCAATTTGAAGACTAAATGTAAATATGAACATGGGTCCGTAACGGCTTTCTTATCGAGCTGGAGCACTATCACTAAATGAATACGAGTAATGTTCCAAATATATCTATGAATAATGAAACATATTTATTGATCAGTTGGTATTACCTATGATAAATTTTGCATGATGTCCAAGTTGCTGAGGCTCAATATAAACGTGGATGAAAATAGTATTATCCTGTATTTTTAGAAAAAAAACTGAATAGTTTAGAAGGTCAATAGTTTTGAACAGTAACATTCGAATAGATCGACAACAATAGAAAATATCGAATACTTTTTTTTAACAATAAATGTTCAAAGTGGCCACGAATTATTTGAGAAAATAAATTAATCCAATTGTTTTCGGGTACGCCATAGGTGCCTAGATAAGCACAAAGCTTACATCTTAAAAGTATTGCGATCAAAACAAATCAATGTCATGCTATTTTTTCAAGAAATGCTGGATAACATTATCCGTATCTACGTACATGGAGAGTCTGAAAACAACCGTAAGTCATGTGATATTCACCACATGGCATACTTAATTAAAACAAAATACGTTCCGTTCTTTTATAATTTTTTAGAACAATATAATCATTTCTTTTAGTGCTAATATGCTCTAGCTTGAAAACAAAGCCGTTGCGGACCCATGTTCATATGGAAATTTCGTCTTCAAATTGCCCAAGGATTCGGTGGCTAAGTTTGTCTAAATAATTTATTATCACCCTGTAGATTTAAAATAAGCATATTGCTATGCACAGCCCGCAGTGCCAACATTATGAAAATATTTTATCCGAACTCCTCACATCGGCTATACCAGTTTTCATACTTCTCTAACGTCGACCTTTCAAGTAATCGACCGCTACAGCTCTACGTGTGACACTCTGTATAGTAAAGAAAAACCAGTACGAGGATTAATTTATCAGATGGGATCTCAGTCCACTAAGTCAACAATATTAGGGTATGTACAAATGGATGAATTTAAATTTAATTTATTACAGCTGCATCCTCACGCTACTAATAAACTGTAGCATGCAACACTCCCTCCGAATCTTCGTTTCAAAGGGAATTCGCTAACAAATCGAATCTTCTAAATAAGGACCCACCGATACATTTCCCGAAAGCTGGAAACTCTGATGCTAATTGCTAAGAAAAGGTAGATAAGAAAAACTAATTTCAGCACCAGAATAAGGTAGTGTAAATTTGTAGTAATTCTTTAAGGCGTTATAACCATAAAGTTGGGAGAGATAATAAAGGAAAGCCTTAAACTAAGCAACGGTTTCATTTTGTTAAAGGCATAAAACACGCTGGATGCCTAATTACGGCACGAAAGAAACAGGGAGCAGGAGGTTAGGAAACAGGGGTGAATTTTAATATTCCAACCCTTGGGAGGTTTAAAAATTTAGGCAGCGTATCCGTGAAGTGTGCGAAATAAGGTGTCTTTCCGGTTGAATCAGGCAATGTATACGGAAGTGTATGACTCATAAGATGCTTTGTTTTACGACTACGTCTAATGTATTACCAAGATTTACCAACTGTGCACAATTGATTGAATGTTCATAAATTTGCAAGACTCTTGACCGTCCTAGGATATTCGTTAAGAAAAAACTGTTTTCGCACACGTTTCTCCACCAAGATTGCTTCTCTTCAACACTCAAACTGATACAGGTCAAGACATTCTGAAGCTGGACTATTTTGCATGAACAAACAAGACAGTAACGGTAATGCGTATATTAATACAGTACGAATATCTGATATTCAGTTCTTCACTGTAACTTTGGCCAGCCATTCCTTTGCAGTTGCTTGCTGTCCGAAAGAAAAGTTCTCTTTGCGTTACTCACTATCATACAGGTATATCCAGTCTTGAAATTACTCTACATGTATTTAGAATTCTGTTTGGACTCTTTCAGCCAGGGTCGTGCAGAGGTGAGTTTCTCCAGAACAAAATCGTTATGTACACTACTTGAAAGTATCATTAAACAGTAATTTAGCTTAATACACACAAGACATAGGTCTCAAATAATAAACTCTCAAACGCATAACCAGTTTCGAAGCACGGATAGCTTCGCTATGAAGCTCTGGATAAGACATGAGCTAGAATATTGTTCACACTTGTGAGATACTGCTGTGTAACTACGCTGTCCATATTTGATGTGAGTTTGCGAAGGCTTTCCGACATGCCTGGTGACACTTCCTTAACAGGGAGCCCCAAATCTTATGTGTTCATGGGTACATAGTTACCTGTTAAGTTGACGCAAGCACTGAAACTTATTCTGTGGTTTTCACGCTGATATGTCGCCATGTTTTTCTGACTGCTTTAGGAAACGAGATATGATGGATCGACTTTTTACTGTGGCCGAAACATCAGCAAACAGTCAATCCACGGTATGCAGTTTTTTGACGGTGAGAAAATAAAGCTTAGTTTGTCAGTTTCTTGTAAAGGTATATCTCCAAACCTCCACTGTTAACACCTGCCCCCGTTCATAAACCTGTTAGCTTCAGGGATGCAGGGAACTACTTAAATTTTAGATATGGAAGATATTGTCGAGAGTGAGTAAACCACATCAGATGATTAATAAGCATAATCAGCAATGGTGTCTGTAGACCAGCTATACTCTATGGTGTCACTTTTTATATTTTGTATTCAATAGATCTTCAATAAAGGAGCAAAAGTGCATCCAAGTCACAATCCTGACAAGTATGGTGGAGGCGTCAGCCCGCAAGGGTATTGCGTATCTTGAAAAGTGACATTGTCTTTTTTTTGACACTATATAGGTTTTTGGGGGCACTATGTAAGTTTTTCTATAAGAAATCAACTTAGAACTAGCTGTTGTTCACTTGACGTGCTCTCGTACGGTAGCTGTACTTGTTGCCTGAGCGTCATTACGCTTCAGGTATCAATGTTTGGCATGTGATGTAAAATTTGGTTCAGATGTGGTATTATTGGAGGTCTAAGCTGTGAGTTATATACTATAGCCGGAAGGCAACGGTAGTTCATAGAGGTGTACAGTGAGGATTTGCGTGCTAATAATCTGTGTTGATCATAATTCCGTTGGTTTCTTACTTCCAAGGTCTGGAAAGCCAGAAATTAGTTTTGGATCGACTTAACATATTATTTATCCTGAAAATTACATATGCAAATTTGTTGAATTTCAAATATGACAGAGATAATATAAGAGACAGGAATATTTATGAAACGTGAAAAAGTAATTTTGTATTATTTTTTATTTGCAGTCATCGAAACCTTATATACATTTATTTTGCGATGTCAAGTAGAAAATACAAATCCGCGCCTATATGTGAGGTATGTACTGTGAAAATGTTTTATGTGTGGCCCGTCATTTCTAATTTTTCTGTGATCTGGTTCAATTACACATAATGCAGGCATGGTGGTGATTTGCCGTAATGCTTCTCAAAGTTTTTGAAAACGAAAAGAATCCGAGAAAAATCGTAATATATAACTTTGAGCATAACCTCCCTCAAGAAAGGATAACAGAAATAACCCGTGGTACAGCTAATAGATACTTCTTGGGCAGCATATAAAGTAATAATTTTTCCACATAGGAAACATGGCTGATTTTATAAACATGCAGACCAATACACACAATCATCCAAATGCGACATATACTCTACAGTCCTTCTCCTCCTCCTCCACAAAGCATGCTGGGGAACTGACTAGCAGCTGGTCATTAAGCGTGTTTTTGAGTAATTCCTCCACAGATGGCGCTTTCTCTGATGCTCATAGCGAGCAATAACGGAATAAACTGTTTGCACACTAGGAACTATTTAGTCAGGAAGCTGATATTTTGTCGTTTTTTTTTTGACATGATATATATTTTTTAAGAAATAACCCTTCCGATCCATTTTGCGGTATATTTTATTCTTATTAGCCAACCGATATGTACATGATAGGTATGGTGGTACCTTATCATGTAGAAACGTGAGCTAATAAGAACGAAAGGTTCTACAAAATGGATCGCAACGGTCCGTCCAACGTAATTGTTACGATTGTGACTGGGAAAGGGAGGCGGTAACTTGTTCCTGGTAAAGCAATCTTGCCTGGCGCTGCAGAGACTGATAATGATAAAATAAAGAGATGCACACCAATAAACCATTGAACTAAAAGCGTGGTACTTCTCTTAGTTTGCGTCGTAGAGCGACTAGTCTTTTTATTTTTTTATTGCTGATTATGCATATTATCAACAGTTTAGGATATCTATTCGTAAGACGGCCAGTTGTGAAAATAGTTTGATCGTCTGCTCTCTCATGTCTGAAGGAGTTTTGAGCAACACTTCATTCATGAGTAGCTTGATAGTAAAATTCTACCAAATAAGGGCTTAATAGGTCTTACAAGAAACACTCTCTGACTTACTCTTCTTATCAATGTTTCTTTTTGCGCATATATCAGGAAGTCTTCTTAATGTATTTCTATTACGAAATTCTTAAAATACTTTTGTGTCTTTATTGTGACTAGTCTGACCGCTAAATTGTCTATCTGAAAATAAAGAGTAAAGGGTATATCGACCTATGGCGCCGGCATGGAAAGGCCTCGGGGCACGATTTCCAATTTTTATTATTATAGGATTACAGAATATGAAAGTTGCTGGCCTAAGGATAGCAGTATAGACTATCTCAAGTGTGAGTGACTGGTATTAGAGGTAATAAAAAAGTTGCCACATAGCATTTCGTATGGGCAAAACTGTCACTAATGGAATGTAAAGGAACCTTTTGACTTGTTCGCTGTAATGGGAATAATATGGAGTAGACAATTTATATATGTACTAACCAAATAGCTACTAACTAGAACTTCTCCAGTTTATGTTAGTTTACTAGTATATCCGTATATCCGTACCTCATCATATTAGTGTAGACTAGAAATATTTGCTACTTAATATATCTACTATCCACAGTTCTTTGAAATCCCTTTTCAAGTCGATGAAGGGAAAGCTAATAAATGTGCGATGGCTAAACCTATTAATGTCTTTTGGAATAAGAAAACGGGTTGGAAGAAGTCAGCCAGCAGGAACAGTTACTTGCCTAACTCGCAAGAGTTAGGAACAACACTTTTTTTAGCAGCATGTAACAAGAAAAACAACAATATGTTGTAACGTCTGAAATCATATACCTTAATAAAAAGAATGTGTGTTTAATATAAATTTTTTTATTAATGGTGTTAACTAAAAAAGAGCAGTTGGTAGTGTTTTGAAGACTTATGGTAGACGACAAGGTTCTGAGTAGGGTGGTAGTGCAGTCAAACAATGATTAAGTTTAACGCCCGGTGTGCGGAAAACTGACTCTCCGAACTAGAATACATGCAGAAAAGTATCACTTCCATCACGCTGCTAGAAGAAAGGCGTATGTCGGCAGTTTTTATCATTAAAGCATAAGCTATGCATCTGTTTTAGACATTTCCTTGCTCGAGACTAAAATCCTGATTGTTGATTGACAGTTCTTATTGGGATCCGCTTTTGGCACCAATTTGTCAAATGAGAAATTTGTGAGGATTTTGGTAATATATACTCCAATAACAAAAAGGTGTAACGTGAATGATGCTTAACGTTATAAAGTAAATGTCACATACTGTTAACACTAGAGATCGACCCACCCAGGTATGCATATCCTCATATCAGCCTTTTCTGCCTACGCCTACTGGCGTGGGAAGTATTGCAATCGCAAAACAATTCGAAAATTTGGTATTATGTATGTTTTTTGGATGTTGTTGGCATGTAGATCACGAAAAACTATGTCATTCATTTCAGTCGGGGTGTTTGTATCACGATCTGCCTGTCTGTAAGGTAATCCTTGGTCCATCTATAACATGGAAGGTACTGCTTGATTTTGGATGATGATTTCATTTTTACGTATTATTAGATATATTTCATACATCATAGGTTTATCCGTACATTTATCCTTAAAAGTTACAGGCGCGAATCGTGTCTCGGTGACGGGTCTCTTTCTGTGGTGCAGCAAACCTTCTCGATTTCGAGCTACAAGAAGATACAGTGTCATTTTTGGCGCCAGTTGCTACTGGTGTGGGTGGTCGAGACGACGCGGTTGATCGGTGATCAGCCGCCAACTAGTTTAGGAATGCCTATTATGTGCTGTAAAAAGTACTACTAGTATACAATCGCCGTGACTACTCCCAGGTAGTGGTGTCAGGGAGTCCAGTTCTATATGGAGTTCCGTGGTTCCACGGTGTCAAATGTTCAACCTGTCGAATTGTCTGTAGAAATTGTAAGCAATGAAAGAAATTACAAAGTTCAGATTGAAACGATATACTTGTATATTTCCTAAAAAGACAATGCCGTATACTATGTATAGGAATCCCATGAAAAGAGAGGTCGTACACTTGCTTTCGGATATGCTATGTCTAATATTACACAATTTACCGGGCAAGGTGATGTTTTATGAAAGAAGGGGGGCCCCCAGATATGTCTATGCCGTGATCTTCTGCTAGGTAAGTATCCGAATTGAAAGGTGAAACATGTACAAAGTGATCTTAAACTAGTGGATGGTCTTACAGCGAACAAATCTGGCACTCTATATTTCAGCTGTCCAAGAAACCTTAGTCTTACATAAATCATAAGATAGTCTAGTCTGACCTGTAATCTCTGGAATAACCTGTTGGAGGTCCCTTGGTGGTGTTAACCAGCCCTCATGTGGTAAAATGTAGGGATGTAGCAGATAGCCAATAAAAGCGGTCCAACGTCAAGGTTTCAAGCTATGCTAGGTTCAATGTAGCGGTTTATCTTCTGAGGTTGCAGAATATAGTTCTGGTTAAATCCTGCTCTTACTTATGTACGAAGAATGAAGAAGAGAACGTACAGGAAGTAGAAGATGTTGTAGGAAAGAAGAACAAGAGAAAAAGAAGGAAAAGGCCTGTGGACAAAAGTCAAGCATAAGCTGCATTCACTACAAAGCAATTGATCAGGCACAACATGAGTGCTTCATGTCTAAGCTAAAGGCAGCAATAAAAAGGTAAGCTACCTACCTAGGCTGTAGGGTGGCCTTTATAGTAGAGGGAAATCTTCCAATCTTAGTAATCCCACAATACTAGTGGTGCGAACGCCTACAGCAATTGAAATTGTGAAGATTTTCCTTTTATTCATCTATTTTTCGGAACCAAATTTGCACTTGCAAAGTTCGACACCGAAAAATTGCAATGGCGATCTTTTTTCCTTACTTGTTGCGCGCGTCTCGCGCCTGACATTTCCACGCCAGTTGGCATGCTATGATTTTCGCCTTTGACAATGACAGCATTATCAACAATAACTAGTGTTGATTCAGGGGCACTAATTTATAAAAAGGAACAAGTAATTTGACTACAATAGTGTGAGTTAAGTATCTGCTACTTATTAAGCTTTGTTTCAGGTATACTAGGGCAGGCTTACCAGAAGGGAGGGGATCAACAGGTGAAAGCATAAATATAAAATGCTGTATAGAATGTATATACCTCTAAACACAATAAATTTTAGCAAGTGTATGAGATCCAAATACTCGTATTCTTATCTATCTATATCGTATCTTATGAACTAGTAAACGAGTAAGTAGTAGAGAACCTTCTAATTCGTAAAACCTATGCAACTATAATTTACAACAAAAAAAATCGTTGCAACAAGTTCCTCAAATTGAGGCAAAGCTGCGTATTTAGGTAATTAATAAAATGATGTTTAGAAAGTTTCGAAATTCAAAGTACCTCAGAAGAGAGACGGAAAAACTGAATATTCCCAAAATCGTTTTAAGTTTTCGCTCCTCTACAAGATGGCTGTACTAGAATTTCAAAATGACGTTTCATTTCTTGTCCTCCAGCACCTACTTCATTTGCTCTTGAAGACGCCATATTGCGTTTTGCACAGGTGGATGGCGAGTTTGATTCTGATTTCAAAAATGTATAAGATGTCAAACATTAGAGTTTCCTACCCTATCTGACCTTTGGTTCATATATCAAACCTGTATCTTTTCCTGAATTTATGGGACCCTTCAAAATAAATTGCATGTTGTTATTGCCACTCTTTCTCATCTTTCGACTACCATCACCAACTTTATTTTTTCATATGACCAGTTTATTAGAATTTAGTACATTTAAATGGATTTCTCGGTCCTAAATTCAGTGATGTATTTCCTTAGTTCATCATGAATTGTTGATGGACCAAGCATTATAAAGGAATAGAAACTTATGGTGAAACCTCAACCCAAAATGAAAATTTTGTTAATGGTAAAAACAATAATCATAAATAAGCAGACGTAAATCATAGCAGATGTTCAAAACGTTGTCCGTTGCTTTTAAGGCAAAGCCTGTATCTTTTCTGTACATTGTTTGCTGCTTGGTTTATTTATCTGCTTCGGACAAAACTGTCACTGGTCCCTTTGTCTACATTGACTATACCTTTATTATTTCACTATAATTTTCGTTCGAGCAACAAACTCTTGGCCAACTAAGGAAATACATAATTGAATTTAGGACTGAAAATTCCTTTTAAATGTACAAAATACCAATATAGCGTCCCTATGATAAAACAAAGTTGGTGATGGAAGTCGAAATAAGATACCTCGAGCTGAAAATCTGACTAGGTTATCTTGCAGAGGAGCTACCATGCAATTTATTTTGATATCCCATATCCAATAAAGTAAGGAAAAGGTAAAAATGATTTGGCGATAAATCTGGTATATGAAACAAATGGCTAACTGATAATTTCAAGGCCCACCTAGGTTTTTTAAACAGTTGTAAATGTATGTCATATTATACATTTTAGGAGTCAGCTAAAAACTCTGTTCAGCTGTGCAAAACCCAACATGGCGTGCTTAAAAAAATAATATTGATGCTAGAGGACAAGAGACAAAACTATGCGATGTCATCTTATAGAGGAGAACAAGTTGCAATGCTAATGTGCAATTTATTCTGAAATCGCACTACAAATAAAGTCAGGAAACCAGTGAAACGATTTTGGGAAAATTCCTTTTTTTCCATCTCTTTCCGGAAGTCCTTTGAAGTTCACAATTATTTTCTAAGCAGCATTTTGTTAGTTTGTTAGTTACTTATATGTGCAACTTTGTCTCTATTCAAGCGAGTCCCTATCTCTTAACATTGTCAACAAATAAATTTAGGTTACCATATACGGATACGCTCGTTGCTGCATTTTGAGGGAATGCTTTTTCATGAAAAGTCAGAATAGTGCACTTTGTCTTTTGGATCCAATTGCACTATAGGATAAATTGTGCTAGAAGGCGTTTCAGAGGCCTTTTTACCAATATGTATATTTGCTATGACTGCCAAATACCGTATGCGGATTGTTGAAGTTTGACTTGAATAGCCAGGAAAATATTGATCGGATTGAGATTACTGTAAAGGAAGCTTTTTGGATGTTTAATAGTATGTGTGGGTAATTTGTCACAAGAAAGTTAATTTAAGTATCGACTTAATAGACCTGACTAAATTTTTATATTTAATTTTATCTTGGTTTATCCATTCAAACATCCAAGCATGACATAAGTAATCATAAGTGCCCGAATGGGGGCGTATTGATGCACAACTTTGCTAGAGTGACTCGTAGAGTACTGCGGGTTTGAGCGGGGGAGAATATAATTCATCAATATGCAAATTCGGTTAGCAGGCAGGGTTCGGATACAATTTCAAGCTCAATAGTATTTGTTGGATCGTTACCCAGCACATAATATGTTTAATTTGGGATATTCGACCTAATTGAACTTTTAATAAGATTAAATGCAAATTGATTAAGCCATACGCGCAGTTAATGTTCCCAGTAACTAATCTACTATGCCGTTTATATTGTCATCCAATTCAATGCCGCGTATACTTTCAGAGAACTAATGCAAACGTAAATATTTTATTGTGGATGGATCTATTTTCCGAGTTTTAGGGAACTGTTGACTATATACAGGGTGTTTCAGTTTATTGTTGCATAACTTTAAGATTCGATAGAACTTTTAAAATTAATGCATAAAGTCTATATAAACATGGGTCGAAAAATGCGTGGCTTCCGAAATACAGGGTGTTTAAATTTACTTTTTAAAATAGTTTTTTTTTAAAATATTTAGAACAATATTTGATGTATAACGGTGAAAATTTGTATACAAGGGTTTTTTGGTATGACAAAACGAAACATGGGCATAGTTTTACTGTAGCCGCTAGAGGGCGCTCTCTACTGTACCTGTAGTGTATTAAAATAACCGAAAAAATTTTCTTAGTGCAATTTTTTGCATTTTGAATAAAAAAGCAGATTCTTCGCACTTTTCTGCATAAAAAAGCTCTCCTGTGAGTTTTCGTTATAGTTAGCCGTTTTTGAGATATTTCGATTTTTAAGGTTCGATGCATTTTTAATTATTTATGGGAAAATAATATTTTTTTTTTACATTTTTGGTTTGGGCATTACAAGATGATCATTTAGATCGTGTTTTTAAATACAGCAATAATTCCTAACTCCAAATAAACACAAAAAACAGAATATTAATATGTTTAATTTTCCAATATTATTTTTAACAAATTAAATTAATTATTTACAACTAAAATGCTATTGGATAGTTAGGACAAACATACAAAATCTAAAGTAGTTGCTCGAAATGTAAACCCAATTGTTCAATACACAATTCACATCTACGAATGATCGAGCGTGGTATAGCATTATTCAAATAACGCCTTATTTCATCACATGCATTCCTGATTCTGTCTATTAGCATATCTCTTGTGGTTACGGGAGTCTGGTACACTTTTTATTTTAGAAATCCCCACACAAAGAAATCTAATGGATTTAGGTCAGGGGATCGTGGAGGCCAGGCGACTGGTCCTCCACGGCCGATCCATCTTTCTGGATAATTTTCGTCCAGCCAGTTTCTAACTATTCTCGAATAATAAGCTGGACAACCATCAAGCTGGAACCAGGTCAATCTTGTTAAATCTAACATAACATCATCCCACATATTTGCATGTTCAGCCTTTAAAAATTCCAAGAAGGTCGCAGCATTTAACCTTGCAGGCAAAAGGTAGTGTCCAAATAGTGGATTACGGTAGATACCAATCCACACGTTCACACTAAATTCATGCTGAAAATGTCTTTCCCGAACTGCATGCGGATTTTCATGCGACCAAATATGTTGATTATGAAAATTTCGGTCCATAAAACGTTACTTAAGAAGTCCCTATTATTATCAGTCCTGTCAAGAATCCACTGACAAAATGTGATTCTTCATTCTCCGTCCCCTGGCTGTAGTCCTTGCACAGTTTGCAAATGGTAAGGACGTCTATGGTCATTTCTAAGAACACGGTGAGCATGGCTTGCTGAAATTCCCAAGGCACCAGAAACACTCCTAACACTTGTGGTCGGATCTCTATCAAACTCACGCAGAATCGTACGGGTAAATCTGCGTTGACGAACATTTATGTTTTGATCCCTTTGGAGATTTCCAAAACCATTTTCAATTATTTGGCGATGCACTCTTACAAATACTGAGCGAGTTGGATGTCGTCTGTTTGAAAATCCTCGTGCGTATTCTCTGGCTGCTTCTGCTGCGTTTCCATTGACAAAGCCATACACAAAATGAATATCCGCTTACTCTTGATTGGAGAATAAAAATGGCATTTTTATAAAACTTACAAAAAAAACAGGTAAAAGAAACTAAATTTCGTGCATTCACAATTGCAAAAAAACGTTTCAGGTTTCAACAGACAACAAAACTAACTATCAACTAATTGACGTTTAACCTTATTCTGCTTTCAATTTCAGAAATATTTGCAGGCACAGCCTACTTCTAAAAATTATCGAGATACTGACTTTTTAACGTTATTTTATTTTTTTTTATATCTAAACAGCCGCGCAGGCAGAAGCCTAAATGCCGGAACACCGCGGCTGCTATGATGATCCCAAAGAAATTTTGTTAATACGATTTTTGAACTGCCTAAGGTTAGTAGAACTGGGAAAAGCTTCCTCCCGTAGATTGTTCCACAATCTAGACACCCTCGGGACAAAGGAGCGGTCGTATCGGCCAGTTCTGGATGTACGAAGTTTGACACGGTTAGGATGGGACGCCGAAGTCAGGCGGGTCTGTCTGGCAGGCACATCGCGCGGCGGCATCATGGAAGAGAGCTCTGAGGAGCAAAGCCCGTTGGTGTAGCGATAGAAAAGAGCTAGATCGCCGACGGCCCGCCGGTGCGAAAGAGTCCCGAGACTGTCTGTTAGAGAAGAGTCATCGATCAGTCGGACCGCCCTCCTCTGGACAGCATCGAGCATGGACAATGTAGTCGGGGCGGCAGCACCCCAAATGTGTGAGCAATACTCGAGGCTAGGCCTTATCTGGGCCTTGTATAGAGTGAGAAGGTCATGCGGAGAAAAGTACTTCTTAGCCCTAAACAAATAGCCTAGCTTCTTCCCAGCAGCTGCAGCTATTGAAGAGATGTGTTCGTGCCAGATCAGGACCTCGGTGATCTTGACTCCGACCAGCCGAAATGAATGGCTCTTTGGTAGAACTCGACCGTCCATCGAAACTGTATGAGCGCTAGGACGCTTTTTGTTCGTCAAAGTACAGTACTGGGTTTTGGAAGCATTGAACTGTACAAGATTGTTGCGTCCCCAAGCAGTGGTAGCCTCCAGGTCTCTTATTAGAGAAGAAGTCGTCGCTAGTCTTCTTTTTTCCAGCTCAGCGGCAGACATCGGCTTGTCACTCTGAATTCCTGCATGTAGAGTGCTGTCATCAGCGAAGCTGTGGATTGGGTTGATCGTGCAGGAAAGGAGGTCGTTGATATGTAAGAGAAACAGTGTTGGAGCCAAGACCGATCCCTGGGGAACACCCGCGTTGACGTTGTGGGATGAAGAGGAGAATCCGTCAATTACGACGGATATCTTGCGGCCAGAGATAAAGTCAGCCACCCATCTGCAAAGCTTTTCTGGGAGGCCGTAGGATGGAAGTTTGCTTAAGAGGGCAGCGTGCCACAGGTGATCGAACGCTTTCGTGATGTCAAGAGCAACGACATGAGCCTCACCATGAGACTGGATGAGTTTACTCCACAGTTGCGTGACGTAAGCTAGGAGGTCCCCTGTGGATCGTTGGTGCCGGAAACCGTACTGCCTGTCGCTAATCAAGCTGTGACGTTCATCAAGCTGTGACGTTCGAGGTAGTCTAGAAGCTCGCGATTTATGCACCTCTCCATCACTTTACTTATAACAGAAAGCAGAGCTATAGGCCTGTAGTTGTAAGGGTCGGTTTTAGATCCTTTTTTTGGGATGCGCTGTACATGAGCAAATTTCCAGTTTTCTGGGAAGGTGCCGGTTTCATAAGATATCTGGAAGATACGCGAAAGAACTGGAGCAAGCTCCGCTGCACATCTCTTCAGTACAATGGCAGGAATCAAGTCCGGACCAGAAGCTTTGCTGATGTCGAGCGACAAGAGCACTCGTCTTACGGTCTTATGCCTGAACGTTACCTCCCGCATAGTGTGGGGAACCCTTTGGATTGACGGCACTTGGGCGTTGGTGGAGTTGGCAGCAAAGCTCTTGGCTAGCACTTCCGCCTTGGCCTTTGAGTCGAATACAATAGTTCCATCCTGACACGTAAGTGGTGGAAGGCTACTGTGTGAGAAGTTCTTTTCAATCTGCTTGGCCAGCGTCCAGAAAGACCATTGCGCTGCGACATTACCCTGTGCCTAACTTTTATATCATGCTGGTTTTTGGCATTGCGATCCGCTTCGTTACATTTGTTTCTGGACTCGACGTCGGCTTGTCTGTTCTCTACAGTGGGGTTTTGTAAGTAGGATCTGTGGGCCTTGATCTTCTGCTGGCGAGCAGTGTCACACGATTTGTTAAACCAGCCGTTATTGAAGAGCAGACAGTCGACGCATCCGCGTGAGTGAAACAGACATCTCTCCAAGGAAAGCTAGAGAAGAAGTCTCTGAGCCCCTCCCAGTTGGCATGTCCGTAATGCCAAGTTTTGCGGCCTGTGCGAGTTTCTGCTGCGACAGTGGCTTCTGACCGAAACCTAACCTCCACAACACCGTGATCTGAGTTACCCAGGGGGACATTATGGGCATTGAAGTCACCGAGAAGAACTTCCTCTGAAGGGGGGTGAATGATGTTCAGGAAGTCGATCTGGACGGCGAGGTATTCGAGTAGCTCATTCCAGTTATGGTCCGAAGGAGAGCGATAAAGGCAGCAAATAAATTTGGGTGATGTTCTGGAGTTGAGACGAAGTCACAGAATGTCCTTCTGGTCTGATTCCAAAGAAACATCTCTGGAGGAGGAAATACTGCTGCCGACAGAAGCCACAACGCCCCCGTTCTTTCTCAGATTGGAGTGTACTTAGTAGTTTGGAAAGTTGAGATGGTTAATCGGTGCAGTCTCTGAGATTTTTGTCTCCGCCAAGAAAAGCACGGCGGGACGATTGGATTGCAGGTAGTGGTGAACAGCGTCAATGTTGCTGTTGATCCCGCAGATGTTCGAAAAACAAATTTTATCTTCCATGTTGTTCCCTCGAGCCCACCCTCCACCCGGACATTCCGAGAGTGGAGAGGGAGTGATCATAAATAATTAAAAATGCATCGAACCTTAAAAATCGAAATATCTCAAAAACGGCTAACTATAACGAAAATTCACAACAGAGCGTTTTATGTTGAAAAGTGCGAAGAATCATTTTTTTTTGTTCAAAAAGCAAAAAATTGTACTAAGAAAAATCTTTCGGTCGTTTTAATACACTACATGTACAGTAGTAAGCGCCGTCCAGCGGCTACAGTAAAACTATGCCCATGGTTCGTTTTGTCGTACCAAAAAACCCTTGTATACCAATTTTCACTGTTATACATCAAATATTGTTCGAAATATTTAAAAAAAACTACTTTAGAAAGTAAATTTAAACACCCTGTATTTCGGAAGCCACGCATTTTTCGACCCATGTTTATATAGACTTTATGCATTAATTTTAAAAGTTCTATCGAATCTTAAAGTTATGCAACAATAAACTGAAACACCCTGTATAGAGTGTCCCAGCGAAAATGGAAAGTTGTTTTACAGGAAAACTGTCAAACGGCTTCCGCAGCAAACTTGTTGCTTATATGGTAGTGTATATTTATATTATTTAAAAACAAATTTACAGGTCCTTGTACCAGTTCATGATACAATAAACATGTATTTCCTTGTTAATAAAATACCCTATGTTTGAGCTTCGCCATTCTGCGTAATTTTCCATTGATTTTGCGATGATGCGGGAAAGAGACGCCATATGTAACCCGGACTACGAAATGTTCTGACAATATGGTCCACTCACACAGGGTGTTACAAGACGTAAAATGAAGTTTCTCTCAAAAAAAATTGAACACAATGTATGCTTTTACATCGTCATATTTGGCTTTCCGTATCAGGTTTATTTGAATAGCTATCTTTCTAAAAAAACAAGGAAATCGGAACTAACTCCACCACATGGTATCATCCACGGAAAAAGTTACTCTCCACGGCACTGTAATTAGGCCAGAGCTACTATATTCCATAAGCTACTTTAAGATATTTGCACATGAAAAATTCACTCTTAGAACCATGCTTCAATTTCTTTCTTAGTTTCTACTAGGGTGTAGTTGCCAAGAGCGCCGAGGTTCTATCTAACTTGATGAGCCAAATGAAATAATTTCATAATATACCTGCTGGGTCAAATAAGCAGTCGCTAGAATATTAAAAATATCACCTAAATGTTTTGATTAGCCTGATGTAAGAATTGTGTTTGAAGCTTTTGTCATAAAATCCTCACAAAGATAATTTATTTGATTGTGCTAGTGATAACATTAGTTATATTAATATTATTAATTTATCATGTGAACACATCTGGAATTATGGTACCCCACTGTATGGAGATTTTTAAGCAGTAAGTTGATTATTAATTAAGTACACTGATACAAGCCTTACATTAAATGAAAGCCTATGAAAAGGCAAATCCGATAGGACAAAAATATTTAGGCTGTTCCATTTTATTTTTTAGTGAGAAAAAAAGTTTTCGTTTCTCAAAACCCTGTATAAGCAGATCATGAAATCAGCAATTTTCACACCCGTCTAAAATTGGCATACTTTTATACTCTCCCTCCAAAACTTAACTATTTAAAATGGTGACATTTGGAGCCTTCAAAGATGTCAAACAAATGACCAAATAAAACAAGTGACGATCAAAACCCCATCGTTTTTGTTTTGGAAAAGTATTTTCGAATGTCTAATAAGATAAAAGCTATTCTATTGAGAAAAAGGGTTTTACTTTTATATCTGCAATTGACGAGCGAAAGTTTGACACTGACGCAGTGGCGGATAAATGGGGAGGGTAAAAGTGGTGATCACCTCCGTAACCCGAGAAAACGGAGCGTATGAAATGTCACTCAAGAAGAAAATGGGTGCAGGCTGGATTAGCCTAAGGTTCGAGTTTTTTTTTCTCTTGAGCTTACTCTCCAATTATTATCCGACGAAACATGTATTGTTCTGAAGTCATAAAGGAGAAATAGTACTAACTATTATGTCGATCTAGACAGAGTTCCCCAAACTTTTTTGTGTCGTAGACCCCTTGCCATGTTTTTCCGTGTTGGATAGACCCTACTTACCTGCTATTGATTTCCTGTAAATTTCTAACTGTAGTGAAGTTTTGTGTTAAAAACTTAAAGTAAAAACACATGTTAATTTATACATTTATTGATTGAATTTAAATTAAAACTACTCAAAATAAAATTTTGTATCTGTGATGTAAAATATACGTAACAGGTGTCTGACCAATAAGTGCCCGCATTGGAAATAAGTGCCCGCATTGAAAAAAAAAGAGGGATAAAATAAAAAAAAAGCGAAAAATAATAAAAAAAAAGTTTTTTACTTAAAATAGTACAATAAGCGAGTTCGTTTATTAATTATAACATAAACGTATGTTCTACAATAATTTCACTGTTAGTTTGATTAATTTCCGCTTCTTATACGTTTAAGTTATCTAAAAATAGGCAAAAAATTAACGAATTTTAGTGTGTACCTATCCTCGAATTTTCAGAATGATTTAAAAAAAATATTTTCTATAGAGGGGGGTTCTTTAAAAAAATCAATGCGGGCACTTATTCCCAATGCGGGCGTTTATTGGTCAGACACCAATAAACATAAAATAAACTAATAATAAAATAACATAAGCAATAAGTCAATATTTTTAGTGAGCAGGATGAACCTGATGCTTTAATAATAAATTATCAACATTTGGCGTCAATTTTGTAAGAGTTAATCTTAAATCTCCTCGGCTAATGATGTCCAGTCTGTTTCATTTTTTCGTTAGGAGATTGGTAACAGCGCTGAACCCTCTTTCCATTAGGTATGACGATGGAAAGGAAATTAAACATTTCCTCGCTATATTTCAAAATACGGGATAAGTAACGGGTATGTTGTTTTGCAGCCAGAATTGCTGATATTCGTTTTTAAACTGAACCTTAAGTTCTTCGTTTGTACTTTGTTCAGTCAGTTCCTCTTGTATTATGACATTCGTTTCTTCTATGTCACCATATGGATTAATTATCCACGGTGGTATTACCATAGTCAAAATATCCTCAAACCTAGATTCAAAATCTGAATAGAGGGCATTTAAATGTTGAACGTAAGTTGAAACGTCGTCTTCCTGGTAGCTTGTCTGTGACAAATTGGGGAACTGAGAAAATTCGCCCCGTCCAATATTTTGCTTCATTAGTTTAACTCTGGCAAGAAACGCTGATAAGATGGACATTGTTTTAATCAAATTAAAACTGTCGCCTTGTAATTGCAAATTAACCATATTAAATTTTGTAAACAAATCTGTTAAATAGGCGATGTATGTTTTCCTCTTCATTAAATTTTCTTTTAAAATTTTATCTTTAGTATCCAGAAATTCTAAAATAGTCTCAAAAAGTGCAAAAAAACTTGTCAAACATAGGCCTTTCGACAGCCACCGTACTACAGTGTGAAGGAGTAATTGATGAAAGTGTTCGTCATTTTCTTCACACAACTGCGCAAATAACCGCGTATTCAACGCGTTGCTTCGGATTCGGTTTACTGCATCAATGACTAAATGAAGTGATTCATGCAATCTAACACTCAAATTTTTAGCAACTAAATGTTGTCGATGGATGACGCAATGTATTGCTAACACCCCTGACACATTTTGTTTTAAATAGCTTATAAATCCACGATAACGTCCAACCATGGCAGGTGCTCCATCTGTAGCTACTGATATTATATTATAAGGAATTGCTTTTTCAATGAAGTAATCCTTCAAAACATGAAATATTGATTTAGTGTCGGTTATCAAAGTTCTTGCGAAGAGCAGTTCTTCGTAGATTTCTTGATTCATAATAAAACGAACATATGCCAATAATCATGCTGCATTATCAGGTAAAGTTGACTCGTCCAGTTGAATAGAGAAATGAGTCGTTTGCAAATAATTACATAAGAAGCTTTTCATCAATACGTCTTTCAACAGTATTGTTGTTTAAGGGAATTCTTTTAATGATATCATATGCAGGTTTGTGTAAAACAGTTTTCAAAACCTCTTTAACGGCTGGCAAAATTAACTTCTCTCCGATAGTATGCGGTTTTCCGGATTTTGCTATAAGTAACGAGATATTGTAAGCCGCCCGCAAACCATCATCATTTCTTTGTGACGTCGAAGCGAACATTCTGTCCAGTGTAGGCCTCTTCTGAAATTTATCTTTGGGTGTTTGAAAGTATTTCAAATCTTTCTCTGTTTTATCAGGGTGGCATCTTCTCAGATGATCTTGCAGTTTAGATGGTTTCATAGCGTCATTGTCCAAAACTTTGTTGCATAAAAGGCACATAGGCCATTGTTTGTCCGGCAATTATGGAATGAAGCCAAATTTCAAATAATCAACACTGTACTGTCTACATTTCTTTTTAGATTCGGACATGGCATCAGTCATCTGTGGGCAAAATTAAATTGTTTAAATAAGACAGAAAATCCAGCAGCTGTATATTAAAAATATTTTTTGATTTTTCCGAAAACATTCCATAATTCGAACATCTTCTTGCAACAATTAGCTTGAATTACGGAGATTGCACTGTAATTATATTACCGATTGCTAAAATTTTCAACAAGAAACTATTGAGGAGTACTCGTGTAATTTTGCATGATTGAATATTTAACTACTAATAACTAAAGTCATGATTGGCGTAATCTATCTATCCTTGCTAACTACGAGTACAAAACTAAAATTTAATAAAAAATAATGTACTTACTTTTCTCCAGCACTCTCAAACAAAATAACATTTACTCACTATAAATTATGTGATAAACTATCTGTTTATATTTTTTAAAATATTTTCTTAGCACTTTCCTTTTCAAGATTCAGGAAACGAATAAACGTATTTGTCCCACATTCGTATTTATAGAGTGACGAATTGAACAAGTCAGTGCAAGGTAGCGAAGTTCTGAGACTGCGACTCTTAGGTTTTTACAAGTTCAAAATGTATTGCGACCACAAAGCGAATACCAACATCCTACAACTTACACAATTTTATAAACATATATAATAAATTTTTTACTTCATAGGTACTTTTATAAATAATGTATATGTTTTGATATTATAAGATAGTATGATGTAAGTAAATAGGTCCTATCAGTGTATGTGTTGAGATCCACTATCGTGGACCCCCATATTTATTTCATGGACACACAAATTTTTTTTCGCTGACGTAGGCCCCTTGCAGGTTGTCATAGACCCCTAGGGGTCGATACAGACCACTTTGGGAATCAATGATCTAGAGTATACGCCCCCATCGCTCCACTTCAATTGAAGACATGTATCCGCCCCTGCACTCAGGGGATCCCAGATGGCAGGAGGTATCGCATTAATATCCAAGTCGAATTACAGATGTATTTGGATGCATTAATATACAAGTCGAATAACTGATGGATTTGGATGCTGCTCAAAACTTTATTCATTATATCATTTCAATTGGCGGGAGTAGGTTTATCCTTAGTAGAGTGAAGTAGGTTAATCGTGACACACGATTGATTAAATAAATATATAAGACTTTTTACTGCACCCGAGACCGTTTTTCTTATACTAACCGCCAGTTCATTTTATCTCTCCTGTAATCCTCTGAGAAATTTCTTTTATCCATTGAAATCCTTATTTTGTACTTCCATTTGCTTCTAGGTCTACCTCTTCTTATTATTCTTTAAGAAATCCATTCAAAAACTGTGACTGGTAATATTTCTAGTTTCACCCTTTGCATATGGCCGTACCTGTTCCTTTTCGATCTCGTCTGTGAATGCATTTTCTACTTTCATCCATTGACGTAGTGTACTTTGTATAGGTATGATCCATTTAGGTAACATTACATCTTCTGTAGTAATTCTTTTCTACCGTTTCATTGAGGGTCTTAACTTCGGAGCAATAACAGCTTTCTGACAACGACTAAAATATATAGATTTTCGGACCGCTGCTGATACGTTTGTTCCATATAAGCGAATTTAACCTACTTGTTATGAATCTCCCTCTAAATGCCCTGGTTACAATGTCTCTATCGGCTTTTCCGTCGTCAGTAATTGCGTTGCCCAAATATTTGTATACTTTGTTATATTGCTATTTATTACCAAATCCGTTCCTTCACATTTGTCTGCCATATATTGACCTTTGTCCTACATTCACCTTCAAGTCTTAGTCACTATATTCCTTTTTAATCGTTCTAATCATATATGAGGCATGATCAATGTCTTGTGACTGAAGCACTTAGTTTGCAACGAATAATTAAGTGTGAATAATTCGCTCCTCTCTGTGGGCACCCGTATTGCTACATTCCTTTGTCCATCTATCTAAGGTGGTATTCATATACAGACTAAACAGAGTGGGCGAGAGACAACAACCTTGTGAGAGATAGATTTACAGTAAAAAATTCAGAATATTTCATTCTAGTCTTTATACAGCTTAGGTTATCTTCTCAAATTGCAATCCATACTTATTAACTGAAAGGCTATCTTATGTTTCTTTGAGGGCCAGTTTCACCCACATTAATATTTAACGGTCCCTTGAACCAAAGGGAAAATACCTTATCGAAATGTAATTTGACGGAAGCTGTCAAAGCTCTCTGAATATCAGTGATTTCTATTGATGATTCGGTATAAGATCAATGGTAGATCAAGGACCTTTGAGTCATGAAAAACGTCTGTTATTGTATTGGGCGCGCACACAACATGTTTTTTGTAGCCATAGTTCTATATTACAACCTCTACAATGTGCATACTGGTCGCTCTTTCAAAGTACTTTGTATCCATTCTGGAAACTGCTTTTTCGATTCTTGCTTATGGGGTTGTGAATTTTATTCTGTTTTAAAATAGACAGGTCTCCGTTTCTTTATTGCTTGTCCGGTGATGAGGTAATGACGGTAATCTACCAGTCTGTACCTTTTGTATGCACAAAAATCAATTCAGGGCAAGCGGAGTAAGGAATGAGAGTGTGTGTTCGTAATCATAGGCAACCCAAATCTACGCCTCCCAGGTGCCCAGCTGCCTGAGTGTGTATGCATATGTATGATTGATATGGCGCATAAAACTATGAAGACTACATAGAATCAACTTTTAGCTTTATATTTGGTTTAAGCTCTTTTTAGGCAAGTATAGAAATATTTATATTATTTTGAAAAATTGTGGAGAATGATGTTATCGATAAATATTCTCTTTTCGATGAAAATACCGAAAAATCCAGTTCAAGTTCATGCATAGACAATCTGAAATTTGCAATATGAATGTATATCCTAAATTCTATACATATCCGTTCATATTCGTTAATATTTGATTTGAAGCTTTTATTTGTCATAAAATTTTAGCAAAATATAAAATAGTAAAGGCAACACCTGCAGCCCAGTTGACAAGAACGACAAGCTGTCAAGATTAGGGATGTGTAGACCCACGAAAAGTATCGATATGTATCGATTCTTATCGTTTTAAGAAGTATGGATACTCTAAAATATTGGAATAAAATTATCGATATCCAGCGGAAGGAAACAAAGAAGAAAAGTAATCTGCAGTTAGTCACTCTTTCTGACACGGTTCGGATCGGAAGATGACGATACTCGTGGAATGTATTGATACACCCAAGGTTATATTTAAAAATATCGATCCAAAATATCGGGTATGGGTAGCGAAAGTATCGTTACTTTTAAATATAGGATCGTATCGAACACCCCTACTGTCAAGATGTATAACCCGAGGTACCGACGGAGCTATTTTGCGGCGCTATGGGAATAATTTTAAATTTTCATTTGCATTTTTTCATGTCTTGTGCAATGATTTTGGGAGAAATTCCACGTATAGTCTTATAAAGCATAGTAGAGTATAGTTCAACACTTGGCGGAGCTTACTCTGCTGGGACCAAGGGTTGACGGATCCCACACATGTGGCACTCTTTAAAGAGAGTAAAATGTAATAATCAGCTGTTATTCAAATAATGTTTAATATAAATATAACCTAGAATGTGAGCTCAGTGAAACAAGCAAGTTATCGCAAATTCTATTTTTTTGCAAGTTTAAAGTTTGCCGGTAGCTTTACAACATATATTTGAGTATTTCTTAATCGCTGTAAATATACTGTGGATGTATGTTAAGTTCCTGAGCAACCAAAAAATGTTTGACTATGAATGTATGGATATAAAAAATTCTGAATGGTTTTGTGGGAATATCAATCGACGGTGCTATAATGGTACTGGTGAATGGCAAGAAAATGAATGAATATTTGGAAAAGAGCAATATCTATGAAATTTTTGGTAGAGCCTGTCATCAAGCAGGTGCTTAATGGCTATCTGCAAGAGGTTTAAAGGAAAAGAACACACGGTAGGTGATGTTGAATCAGTAAGATCACATATTAATTGAATAAAGTAATATAGACATGAATAAACAATCGACAGTATTAAGTAAAGACATTAATTTGATTAAAAAAATTCTACACTTTTTTAAATTGTGACTAAATTGTATGTAATTTCTTAATATTCAAAAGGCTAGTGATGTTTCAATAACAAGCTATCATCTCATACTTTGACAGTATTTTGTTTTCAACCTTCCATAGCTATTGCTGGCTAAAATTTGTTGATTGGAACTTGAAGCTCATTAGCTGTATTTGACGGACTGTTACCCTATAGGTGGAGAATAACGGACTGTTGATTTGACGATCCTGGTCAGATCCACCGTAAATCTATGAATAAAAGATGGAAGCCATTGCCTACTCCAACTATTGTCTAAGTACAACAAGTTATCAGTATAGGGTCTCTCGGGTCGTAAACCACTCCGTTTCTTGTATTTATATTTCAATACTTCTCCAGAACACTCTTCCATACATTCTGCATGTAGAAGCTGATACACTTAAACCTCTGTAGTTTGAATAACCGTTTTTGGTACCTTTCTCATAATGAGCTATTATGTGTTATCTTCCATACTTCTGGTACTGGTTCTCCCTCTAAACATTTATTAAAAATTGTTTTTGTATTTTCCATTACTACATCTGGTGCGTGTTTATACAGATCTACAGGTATACCTCCACGACCAGTTTTTTCATATGCCTTAAAGCTTCTTTGATTTCCGAAACCGTGAACATTCTCTTCATCTTCTGGTGAATGCGTAACTTGTCTAAGTTCAGCTCTAATATCTGACCTTCACAGTACTATAGCCATTGGCGTTGTCCAATAGGATCAATTGACAACGTTTGGTATATGCTTTTGTTCAACGTTTTAATTGTTTGCCATGCGACTCTGGACTCTTGTGCAGTTTCTTTCAGAATAAGATTTTTTAATTTATATTACTCCTTATCCCACCAGATACCAATACGTTCATCTTCCTACTTCCTGAGTCTTTGGAAGCAAACCATCTTAGATAAAGTTGTTTATTGCTTTGTATAAGAGTTTCCTTGTGCCTCGTGCCACCAGCAATCGTAATTTTTCGTTGTTGGTTAAAATACGTTGGCTCAACACGATACAATATATTTATTATCCATCAGACAAGCAGCGTTTGTGTATGATTTATCATTTAAACATACAGAGATCTGTATAAATAGAATATATCAACACATTAAAAGCAAGTAAAATATTCAAAGTGATATATGAAATGCAACACCCAGAATTATATATTGAATTTTGATATGGACTTGTAAACATATTTGCTATAATGGAAGTATGCGTTGATGAAGCGTTGAAGACATTCCGAGCCGGACTTTTTTTGCGAAGGCTTTTTTTGTCATACCACAATATGAACATGTTTACTCGTACTTAATATTCAGTGATTTTTCTGTATTAGTCTCATTTGTTTCATTGTTGTATCATTGCATTATCATGCCTAGATTTTGTAGATGCGCTAATTTCACTCAACTTTCCGAGTTTGAGAGGGCGCGGATAATCGGTTTACATGAAGCCGGATTTTCTCTTAGAGAAATCGCTGATCGGGTGAGAATCTAAACGAAGCTACTGTAATGAGATGTCGTCGAGCGTGATTCCAAGAAGATGAAAATCGACGATTTAGAGCTACTGGACGTCCAAGACAGACTACAGAGCGACATGATCGTTATTTGAGGCAACTAGCACTTAGAGATCGATTTTCCACGACAAGGTCAGTTGCGAGCCAGTGCTTTGATGCTGTCCACATCTGGTACTACCTCTGACCCCACAACATCGTCGGCAATGATTGGTATGGAGTAGGGAGATACCGAATGGAACATAGAATGGAACTCAGTCGTGTTCAGCGATCCGTACATATTCTGTTTGGGCAGACACGATGGCCGTGCAAGAGTGAGGAGGAGACGTGTTGAAAGACGGAACCAATATTCCATCGAACGGAATGTTCATCGCACTGTGAGTGTTGTGGTACGGGGTGCCATTGCTTATAGATTAGTGTCCATTCGAGGCAGCATGACTGCCCAGCGCTATGTTCACGAAGTTTTCTCGTACAACCACATTGCGAGATCCACTTTTTCAGCAGGACAATGAACGACCTTATGTCGCACGTATTAGCTAACACTTTTTAGAGGTGTCCGAAGTAAATCCGCGTCAGTGGCCTCCTCGATCTCCAGACCTTTTCCCCATCGAACATGTATGGAACAAGATGGTAAAAAGGTTGCCAAATTCACCGCACCATCCATAATCATTGGAGGCTCTACGAAACCAAATTCAGATAGCCTGGAATACAATATACCGATAATAACATCAATCAATCAATCAATGTCGCGACGACTTAACGAATGTGTAGCGAAGAGAGGAGCTTCAACACATTATTAACATTAAGGTGATTTTCTCACCTATTTTGCAAAATTTCGAGTTAAAGTTTCAATCACTTTCGATTTATCAGTAGACCTAAGACTCATAAAAGTGTGCTCAAAATTACAGCACTCGTAGTCGATCTTGCATTTTTTGTTAGTTAGTATACATACACATGAATAGAGAGGTGAAATAAATAAAATATAGATACATATCAAAAATAGAGCTAAAAGTATACCTAGAAACATAAAAGCTAGTATAAATAAAAAAATATATTATTTATACAGATTAAAAGGGGACGTAAAATCCATAAACAAATAAGACTAGATGGAGATAAAGCTATTTATTGAACACTGTTGGGCCCAGTATATTGGGTGATTCATTCCCTATGACATACTTTGAGAACTTTGGATATATATTATTACTCCATCGCCTTTCAATGAACGTGACTCTTCAGAGTAAATATTTTTTTTACTAAAATACAGAATCGAAGGTCCCTATATAGGGTGCAAACGTTACGATAGTCATTATTCAAATGGGTCATAGAAGGGGTTAAAAGAAGCAAAAAGTTTCATATAACATGGGGTCAAAACGGCATTTCTATAGAGAAAAGCGACTTTAAAGTAAAATAAAATCTGACAACGCCGCAATGCCAGACGCAAATTACAACGGAACTCTGTGTAAATAAAGATGCAGTCTGTTATTTTTGGCACTTAGGTATTATTTCATTATTTGATGATGTACTCGTAAAATACAAACAATTAAAAAAAAACGGACTGTCTCAGTGTTTCACCTGGTGTGTGAAGGTTTATTGAACGTATTAAAATTATAAATACGGAACACATTTTTAATACATACATTGTTTTTCTTTTTAAAACCCACTTTGCACGTTTTTGTATTTAAAGAAGGTGTTCAAAATGACGTCCTCTACTTTCCACACAAGCTTCTTTACGACAGACCCAGTTTCATCTTACTCTATGTCCTCGAAGTTGTCCATTTATTATTTCAGCCGCATTAAATTTTTTTCGCCAAGTTGTGTTTTAGTTGTTATTGGACCAGCCCCATAAACCATCCCTTTAGGTCCTCCCATATACCAGAGATCCATCGGATTGAGGTCAGGAAACCTTGCTGACCAGTTTCGAGGATCAGGAGCATTTCGACCGATCCAGCGATTTGGATAATTTTCGTTCAAATACTGGATGACGCATCTAAAAATGCGTGGTGAAGCTCCATCATGAAAAAACCACAAATTCTGTCTTCATTGTGATGGCATGTTGTCTAAGGTCTGTTCCAAAAGCTCTGGTAGGTTATTGGCTAGAAAGCTAAGGTATCCTTCTCCTGACAACTTTGGGAGTAACTCGAAAGGGCCAATTACCTGATCGTCAATCATATCCGCCCAAATATTTATTTTAAAAGGTTGTTGGAAATGACATTCACGAATAGTATGAGGATTTTCTTGGACCCACGTGTGAGTATTATGGAAATTTAATATCCTGCCTCGTGTAAAAGTACATTCGTCCGTCGCTAGGTTATTTTTAAAAAGAATTTGATTCTCAATGTTTTTATGCAAAAACCACTGACAGAATGTTAGTCTGCGAGGATAGTCTTCTGGTAACAAGGCCTGCACTCGTTGTACATGGCAGGGATAAAGCAAATTTTTCCGTAGGATTCTATGGACTATGGTATGTGACAGTCCTACGCGGTGGCCTAATTCCCGAGTGCTGATATCTGCATTGATTTCCACAATATTTAAAATTTGTTCCTCCTGCTCTACAGTAACCTGTGTTTCAGGAGTACGAATATTAGTGGGCTGAACACTTCCTGTATCTCGAAGTCTTAGTACACTTGCACAAATGTCCTTCTGTCTGGGTGTACCCGTAGGCGAAATCTGTCGCGATAAATTTGAGCTGCAAGATTTGAATTCTGACGAGCTTCACCGTAAACTAACAACATGTCGGCGAACTGTTGATTCGAGAACATTGTAAATAACACGCCCGATGCCTGATAACTAACCACTGTTACCGTTTGCGATCGATTGCCAGTTCGATAGGAGTGATGATGATCGACGCGCTGTTGTCAAGTGTGTTTTAAATATTTAATTTAATGAAACTTACTTACTGACTACAAATTTTGGCTTAACTTAGAAAAACTTAATGCCATCTATTCGTTAATTACCCAATTTAAAAACATTTTAGATTAGATTACAAAAATTAGTAAGATTGTGGTGATTGTGGTCGATATAAAGCACTTAAAGCTGTGAAGTATAAAGCCATTTAGACAAAAATCTATTGACTTTTGGACCATGGGTCATAGGAACTTGTTGACTTGTTTTGACCCCCCCCCCCCCTATTACCCATTTCAATAATGACTACCATAACGTTTACAAGGATTTAATACTCATCAACTATGGGGATGAAAATGCTATAAGTTGCCGATGCCTCACCAGTTGGTTTTTATTTAAGTGTAACTAATGGCCGCGAAACCAGATACTTACCTCAGAATTTAGGCCGCTGCACTTTTCTTTCAGGATTTCGTTTGAATGACTCGATACTAGTGTTGTTGCATACAAGGTGAGCTACGCGCTATCGCATATATTCTTAACCTCATTAATGTGAAAAATAAATAATATAGTTCGTAGGATTGACCATTGAGGTGAGCCAGCTTCCACAGGCATTTTACTTGACTGCAGTTTTAGGAGTAGATGATCATTTTTATAAGCAGATAGGGTCTTTGGAATTGCTTTACATGATTCACGCAGTCGAATGCTTTGCTGAGGCCACAAAGGGCTTCAACATGGCATTCGCCTGCTTCCAAAGTTCTATCAACTGTTCATAACATGAATTGCTGGTGACATACCGTCATGCTGGTTTTTATACATGATAAGTATTAAGTCTATCTACTTGACTTCTTTATAATGCTAGACAATCACACCATCGCATCATCGCAAGCAATCTAGTATGTCATTTACATTGTAATCGGACGAAGTCCAGTGTAGTCCTTTGCATCTATAATGCAGAAATTTTGTGTAATCTGAGATATTTTCCCCAGGACAACTAACTTTTGGTAGTTCAGGAATCAATCAGTACCATGTCTTTAAAACCTTACTATTCTAAAACAACTCGCTTAGTTCAGCTTCGACTTCAAATGCGATAAAAGCAGGTGCAATAAATTGAACGAAGGCGTTTATTCGCAAGATTCTGACGAAACAAATTAATTTCTTCATTCAATTACAGTAGGATCGATCTAAACCGGTTTGCTGTTTGTCGGCAGTCAAACCTTCCATTGATGCTGGTATCTTTAGGAACACTATGTACAGGTAGGCTTTCACTGCCGGTGTCAATGCTCACATGTCCAGTCGCCAACGAGCCACCGCGTCAAACGCTTACACCTCGATTGCACTGAAGATGGCTACCGCGGTTGTATCCGAAAACTTCGGAAATGTAGACTCCAACCCACAGTCCGGAGGAAGCAAGAGAGTATGCGGACATTGCTTTCAGTAACTTCTAAGCTTCATGTCAGCAATTTTTTGAGGAAGTCAGAATTGTATTTTGAGGAAAACTAAAAGCGAAAACTATATTATATGTTGGAACAGCTATTTTTGTTGTGTTTCTGTACTTTTGAAGGTTGCATCGATTATAAGTGTAAACTACGAAAGCTCACTGAATTTACATATTTTTTCAAATTTGATATCGATACATCTCAACAGCTACTGAATTCCACCTATAATAAATAGGATGTGTGTTACCATTTCGGGTCTTAAAATAAATACCACAACTTCTTATACGGAATTATGATACACCCAATCAGATCCTATCGCGTTTATCGATATTTCTTGATTATAGTAAAGATACTCAATACGCCCAAACCGTTATATTTTTGACAAATAGTAGAATATCCTGTAAAATATTGCACCCTGGCGTTTCGGCCCCCCATATTTCTCTGCGTTTTACGATGCTGGCACTACGTTGAAGCCCCTCGGGATTGCCGAGTATCTCACAGGAGTGAAGCGCTGGGCTCGGCAGGACATAAAAACGGGAATAAAGGCTGACACTGGCACACTTATCCTGCTTCGACCGTCAGCCTGAGAGGACGACGGGACTGTTTTCGGTAATGGGATATTTCTTATGCGGTCATTTATTTTTGTAAATGCGTCCTCTTTCGCAAACAAAAGAACGGGACGATAGCGCATTGTGCGTTTGTTACTCGACAGATTGCGACAGAAGCTTTATGTTTTGCTTTTTTGCTTTGATTTTTTATGCATAAGCCTAAGTATCAAGGTGTAGATAAAAGGGCAAATATTGACTGCCATAGTGCTATGAACGCCTTGAGCAGGTGATTAGTCACAGCCGGTTGGTTGAGACTTTCTCGTGAATAAGCCCGAACACAAAAGCTTTTGCCGCCAGTTGCTCAATTGCTGGTACCGAATACGGCGGATTGACAACACAGAGAGGGTGTAAACGTTATGGTAATCATTATTGAAATGGGTAATAGGGGGGTCAAAACAAGTAAAAAAGTTCATATGACCCGTGCTCCAAAAGTCAATAGATTTTTGTCTAAATGGCTTTATAGTTTCCTTCTTTGAGTGCCTCATATCGACCACAATCAGCACAATCTTACTAACTATTATAATTTAATCTAAAACGTTTTTAAATCGGGCAATTAACAAATAAATGGCATTAAGTTTTCCTAAGTTAAGCCAACATTTGTAGTCAGTAAGTAAGTTTCATTAAATTGAATATTTAAAACACACTTGACAACAGCGCGTCGGTCATCATCGCTCTTATCGAACCGGCAAACGATCGCAAACGGTAACAGTGGTTAGTTATCGGGCATCGGGCGTGTTGTTTACAATGTTCTCGAATCAAGGGTTCGCCGACATGTTGTTAGTTTACGGTAAAGCTAGTCAGAATTCAAATCTTGTAGCTCAAATTTATCGCGTCAGATTTCGCCAACGGGTACACCCAGACAGAACGACATTTGTGCAAGTGTACCAAAGACTTCGAGATACAGGAAATGTTCAGCCCACTAATATTCGCACTCGTGAAAGACAGGTTACTGAATTAGGCCGCCGCGTAGGTTACTGTAGAGCAGGAGGAACAAATTTTAGATATCGTGGAAATCAATGCAGATATCAGCACTCGGGAATTAAGCCGCCGCGTAGGACTGTCACATAGTATCTCATTCCATAGTCCATAGAATCCTACGGGAAAATTTGCTTTATCCCTACCGTGTACACCGAGTTGTTACCAGAAGACTATTCTCGCAGACAAACATTCTGTCAGAGTTTTTTGAACAAAAACATTCAAAATCCGGATTTTTTTAAAAACATTCTAGCGATGGACGAATGTACTTTTACGCGAGACGGGATATTAAATTTCCATAATACTCACACGTGGGCTCAAGAAAATCCTCATACCATTCGTGAGGGTCATTTCCAACAGCGTTGTAAAATAAATATTTGGGTGGGTATCCGTGACGATCAGGTAATTTTTTAAATGGTTTGTGTCGACCTTCCAAAAACCCTGTACATGATATTTCTGCATAGTGCTTACTCCCCATTATTATTAGTGATATGTAACTGCAGCCGATGATGGACAGATATAGAGGATTGCTATGCATAAATTATTAATGAACCGACTTGAGTAATGGCACAAAATTAGTAATGCGATTACATGATTACGCGATTACGTCCTGCTACAACCGTATAAATTACAGACAATGATTAATATTAATCAACATTGTTCAATAGGTGCACTTTAAATGAACGCTAACAAAAAGCACCCCTAAATTATACTTATTATGTATGAATGTACCACATAGGGTTTGCTGCTTACCCTCAATATACTCAGCAGAAATTAAAGGTATTTCTTTGCTGAAGAACTAAAGATTGATATGAACACTGGTTTCATGAATTAGTTTTCATAGACAAAGTCACACAAGCAGTAGAATAAGGTAGTAAAAGTAAACCCGCATGGGTATCACGTATCCTGTAAAGTGACATCATGCCGATTTTTTTTGACATTATGACGTTTCTTTTTGACATTATGTAGGTGTTTCTACAAGGTATTAACTTAGCACTTGGTTGTACGTATTGCCTAAACGTCATGAGGCTTGTTATCAATCTTTGGCTCTGATGTGATGTAAAATCTGATTCTGAGATGGCATTACTGGAGGTCTAAGCTGTACGTTCTCGATTCGTTATTGTCTGTCAGTGCGTCAATTTGGGGTGTACCTTGGCATTGCTAATTAGCATTCGACAATTTTAAATTGGTCCTAAAATTAAGTTTGGGATTGGTTGATGAAGGAAATTATAAGTTTGGTTGGAGCTAAAGTCGCACGATTTAGTTTTGTTCACCGTGCGAGTCGCGGCCTTGTGTGCTTGCGAACATGCTCGACTGTGTAGTCTACTGACTCGCGCAACAAAGGGTTGTTATCGATTCCGCTTGACTATAGCGTAGCTGCGCTTGCTGTTTTATGTAGTCCCTTAGGTAAGGGATGTCAAGGTCTCTGTGAAGGGTCTCGTTGGAGACATACAATGAAGCGTTAGTGATTGTACGCAAGGTTCTGTTCTGAAAAACCTTTAGGCTACGCAAATGCGTTTTGGCGAGAAAATACCAAGCCGCACTTGCTTAAGTGATTTCTGGTCTAATAACCATCTTGTATAGTCGAACTTTGTTGATCAAACTTAATTTTGACGTTCTACATAGCATAGGGTAGAGTCTCCGAAACGAGATTTGGAATTTAGTTTTTAACGCTTCAGTGTGCTTCAGTGTGCCAGGTCATTCCCTTGTCAAGAGTGACACCGAGATACCGCCGCTACGTTTTTTAGTACAGTAGACTGCCTACGTTTTCGAATGATTAATTTTGATCAGCCACGGATTCGCCCATTCCAATACCTGGTCCACTGCACTGTGCAGCTTGTCGTGAACTAGATCCCCAGAGCACGACTGGGCCACCAGGGCAGTGTCAACAGCATAGAGATAGATTTCACAGTTGCTGGGGCAAGGGACGTCATGAATAAAAAGTGAATAAAGAACTGGTCCAAGAACCCAACCCTGAGGGACACCGGCTTTGATGGGCCGTGTTGTCGACAGAACGTTATTAACTTTGATCCGAAACATCCTACCCTCGAGAAAGGATTTCAAAAGTTTTAGGAGCCAGAAGGGGAAGCCCTTATGGATCAATTTGTAGAGAAGGCCCTTGTGCGACACCGTGTCAAATGCCTTTGAGACATTCAGAAGCAAGATGCCAGTACTTTCGTTACGGGTGAACCCCCCTGGCTACTCGTTCAACAAGCCTTAGGGTCTATAGCTCCGTACTATGCTCAGACCGAAAGCCAAATTGCACGTCAGGAATCACATTGTGGTCTGCTGAGAAATTTTCAAGGTGACGTAGAATCACCTTTTCAGCGAGCTTAGTAGGAGCTGACAGTAGACTAATGGGGCGATAATCCTGGGGGAATATCGAACCCACCTTCTTTCGAATCGTTATGACATCAGCGGTCTTCTACGCCATTGGAATGTGCTGGGTCCTTAGCATGGCATTGATTATTGCCACTAGGTAAGTTAAGGACTTCCGCGAAAGTAGCTTCAGCGCCTTATTAGTGATTCGATCCTCTCCAGGTGCTTTACGCAACTTGAGGTCTTTAGCATGACCTTGGAGCTCTGCTGGTGTGCAATGCGGAGTCTCAGGAGATTCCGCTGATGTGCCATGCAGCTCTTCAGTTGAGAAATCTTCTCAAGATTCCTCTGAGGAAAAATCACTAAGGGTGGCACTACTGCCACTGACGCCTTTGGCCCTAAAGTATCTCCTGACTGATCTTACAATATGTTGCTCCTCGTCGAGGTCATTATCAAGCTCATAGTTGGGAGAGAACTGACTTTCCATTGCATCAGCGAAAATCTCGACCGTTTCCTCTGTCCTACAGACTATGCCCTAGGACCGTGGATGTGCGGGAGTTGTTCTCGCTTTCCGTTTCTGAGTGACTTTGCAACTTTCCAGAGAGGAATACTTGAGTCAAGCATCCCCGACAGAAAGTCGCTCCTTTGCTCATTACGGAATTCATGAAGAGCATTTCTCACTTCATGAACAAGATTTGTTGCTCTGTGAATGTCATCTGGGTGACAAGACCTCTTCGCTTGCTTAATTGCAGCTCTTTTGTCAGTAATTTTCGGACGAACTTCTGCAGGGAGAAAGCTGTAAGTTGTATGTGTTGATGATAGTTACATTGGATTCTTGTCTCAAATACAATAAATTGAGATTCAAAGCTGAAAATTAGTTGCGCACCCTCGTTTTCAGAATTTCAAAAATGAGAGAGACAAGAAATAATTATATTCACTGTACACTGCGAATTACAAGCCATATACATGCTAACAGTAATTACACACAACGCGGGCGCGGTGATGATTTTCCGTAATTCTCTTTAGTTCTTCGTAATTGATAACTTTGAACATAACCTCCTTTCAGAAAGCACAACATAAAAATAACTCGTCGGGCACAGTCAATAGATATACTTCATTGGCAGCACATTCAGTAATGATTTTCTCACACAGCAAATATCAATGATTTTAAACACATGCAGACCAATACACAAAATCATCCAGATACGATCTTGCTATTCAACCAACTTTCTTCTCAGAGATAAAAACTACAGACAAGGACCATTTGGCTTCACAAAATATATGCAACCAATAATGGGTGTGTAGTTTAGTTGAGTGATTCCTTAGATGGACGTTCACAACGATCCTAGTGAGCAAACGTGGAATGACTGTTTGCGCCATAAAAACTACCTAGTTTGCAAGATGACATCTGATAGGTTTTTTACATGATACCCATTGGTCCCGACGGACTGCTCAATAATGAGCCAGTGTAGGTTGACCTATTTGCAGGAATTGAACTCAAGATGATTACCCTAATAGCTCCATTACTTAGTAGTAAATAGATCTTCCACAGTATCGCAGTTACAATTCTTCCTGCGGTGAAAAGCTATATGGTAAGCTAGGTTAAACATTCCTAATTTTTTGCTGGATGCATAGTTTTACTGATATTCCAATGGCAGAACGCCATAAATTCCTTCACCAATCAAGGCGCAGGAACAAGTAAAAATGGAAAATTGGAGAGGATCAACAAACCCAATTTCTTTAATATTTTCGGAGTTGGTGATTATTTTTTGACGTAGTGCTGCCCATGACGCCCACGAATAAAAGTGCATGTTTATCTGAACATTCTTAAGCCAGGCATGCCTGGTATGGTTGCATAAACATACCGCCAATAACGCTAGAATTTTTGTCTAGCTAAAATGTCTCTTAGATGGATTTGATCAATTTAAGCATAAATAGTTTGCAAAATTCAGTTTTCTTAACAGTAGCTTATAGAAACAGTGTACATATAATTATACATACTAATGTGTGGTAAGTAGTGGGGCAACCTACTATTTTCTATTCATAGTTTCGCAAAATAGTGTGGACATAAATTAATTGCACATCTTAATTATCCGTGGAGATAGTGACGTGTACCCCTATAGCTATCAGACTGTTAACATTCAACGAGTACAGTTTTTGTGAAGATGTTTACATTTAATATTGACAAAATGTAGACCAAATGACGATAGGAGCACCTCCCAATTATACGTTATACTCGAATATGGTCTTGATGTATTCTGTATCTTCAAAACGGCTGAGCCGCTTTTAACAAACTTGAGCTAGCTGAAAATAAGCTATTTCTGTACTACAAATGTTACAATATTTGTTTTGTTAGTTCCACATGTGGCCGCTATAGGGATTTTTTCCATATTCCGTCATAAATGTTTGATTTCCTCAAAAAAATAAATGCAATAGTACGATTTTTTTTATGAAAAATTAGCTAAATGATGTCTTAACCAGCTCGCGAAAACCGCATCTCGATATCTTAGATGTGACCCTATAAAGGACCGATTTAAGAAAGAAAGGTTCTTAATATCCCCTTAAATGCTCGAAATGCTGGGTAGACAAAACTGCAGCTTCAATTTCGACTCTCATAGGGTAAATTCGATTTTTAAATTTTTGACCACTGTACTCAAAAACTAAACTCTTTATTGATAATACTAGCACACACGCGCAAATAAAGATTTAGCTCTCTATGAATCAAAAGCTCAACTGAATCAAACAACATCTTAAGCAAAGAAATACAAAAAAAGACAGGCTTGCAAGTGGTACGATTATTATTCAGGGTAGATGGTAAATTTCTTCAATAGAGGTATTGATATCTGTTTTGTTGCAATTTTTGTTTTGTTCAGTACTGTCACTGTGAACTGGTGGCTCAGCAACATCGTCTTTAGGCTCAGGAGTCGTTTCACGTAGATTTTCTGCCTCTGAGTCCTCACTTGCTTTTTCTGAATAATTTTCAAGCAAGGCATTACCACCGATAAAATCGGTCTCAGAAAATACAGTGCGATCAACCGGCCATATTCCAGTTCATTTGAAACTATTCATGATAGTACCTACTGATGCTGTTTTTGCATAGGCATCAGAGAGCAATCCAGTCATATTGTATTGAGAAACAGTGTTACCAGGATTATTTCTTAAAAATGTTACTAGACCTTGAGAAAAATAGGACTCTATAGGCTTAAAAAAGCTCACGTCTAACGGCTGCAGCCGATTTGTAGTATAGTCAGGTAGTTGCAGTAGTAGAATTCCATGACTTTGCTAAAATGAGTGCCTCTAGATTCTTAGAGTGCATTGTGTGGCCATCTAGTGAAAGTAAAACCTTTTTTCGGTACTTGGCTTTACGTATTCAATGAAGTGCTGTAACCATTTAACAAAAAGTTCACCATTTATATATCCAGTATTTGAAATTGTAACAATAGTGCCAGGTATTAAAAATTATCATGGGTGGTACAGTTTGACCGCCAACACTGGTACAAACGACAACTGTGGTATTTACGACCCTTTCACCACTTGCTATACCTCCAACTTGGTGCTTTCCTCTACGTGCAATTATTTTTTGATTCCGTTTCTGAACTGTTGAAAATCCACTTTCATCAACGTTATAAATTTTTTGATCAACACATTTTTCTTAAATATCGAAAAACCCATGGACGTTTTTTTATGGTTGAGTCCAGTTGCTCTGGCCATGGAGATTTTCTCTGATTGTCTACGTGACAGTTCAGGATGTTGGTCCAGAAAAGAATAATACCATCCTTTTCCAGCCATTTCCTCATTGATATTGAAACTGTGGGGAATATCATTCCGAACAGCTGTTTGAATAGCCAATTGTCGAACATCCCGAATTGTTACACCAAAAAATCTTTCTTCCAGCTTTAAACTATGCTTTGCCAATTCCATTTCAATTTCAGGGCTAAAAGTTGTGTGTCGACCCAAAGACTGAACATTTTCATTGGCCTTTTTATTTGAAGAACGCGTGCCTTCTAAAAGTCTGCTTTAGAATGTTATAACGTCTGCAGCACTCATTAAAACCACACTGGTTTTGTTTGTATGTATTAATCGCATGGTCCATATCTTCTGAGTTCCATCGACAGTATTCCCGTTTTGTTATTTTCTCATTTCTTACTTTACTCATCTTCTTTTTTAAAAAACTGTAATAAAAACTTAGTTAAAAATCGAAGCAAAGACCCTCAGTTGGGTAAATCGTACCGGTACGATTTACATAACCGTGGGTGGCACGATATACAGAACAAGCACGAATTTACGTTTATCAATTAAATTTCAACCTAAATAAACCGTTTTTCGACTAATTATTACAGCATCAACTAACTACTTGTCCATAAAATACGTAAACAATATATCTTGAAAATAGCTACTTACCAAATGTGAAAAAAAGTTTATAAGCTTATGAATGAGAGCAAAACATAACATGAAGTGGCTTTTAATTTAACCTCAAACTGACTTACAGTGTGAAGTTGAAACGCTTCCTTTCCGCAAAAAGTCCAGAAAAGATGGAATGCAATGAAGATTCCAACTTTTCTGCACAATCACAGAAAGGGGGTTACAATTAGCTTCCGGTAGCTCAGTCGGTGGCATGAAGACATCTACAGGCGTGCAGCTGTGTGTCGACCATGGCATGGCTAGAAGATAGAAGAACAAACAGAACACAAAAATTTAACAGATTTTATTAAACAAAAAAAAGGCATTTTCATTACATTACAATTTTACAGTTTTAAAGAACAAAATAAGTTTTACATCTTTGGCGCTGCTATAAAACTATCAACTTATCTTTCGCTGGTCCATTTTGACTCAACTGAAGCCAGGATGGCCAGGTGCTTGAAGGGGAGGTCCCAGTTATGAGGGGTGACCTCACTATAGTGGCTTCATAACCAGTTGTAGGCGAAGTTAAAGGCGATGGCGCTGCCAAGGCACATGCATGGGTGAAAATATTGGCCAAGCAAGGCAAAGTCAAAGACTAAGGCAAAGGGAAAGGGAAAGAGAAAGAGAAAGAGAAAGGGAAAGGGAAAGGCCCCAATCATTTTGTCCTATACGGACACACATTCTACAAAATTCTAGCACATGGTGCTATATGACCTTGTGCTACAGAGAAGAAAATTTTTAGCTGTTGTTCGATCGGCGGCTCAAGTGAAAAAAAAGCGCGAGGAAGATCGCAGATCAGGAACTCCGCATCAAGCGCTCCAAGCGGAAAATTTTCCAAGTAGAAAAGCTAGAGATGGGATTAATGAAATGATAATCGAGAAGTGATTTAATAAATACGATCGGACGGTGAAACCGTTACAAAGTGAACTGCAAAGAATAATTTGGGCGGGGCAAATATAATCATAAAAGCTTCTAAATTTTGACAAGAGGTGTCACGGGTAGTAGATCATCATTTCAAAAATGGTGGTGGTACGATTTACCCGGCGGTACGCTTTATCCGACATATAATTGTTACTGCCGAAAGCCTTTACGTTTGATAGGTATCCAGACACACTTTCTAGCATTCTTAGTTGGCCAACCTCTACACTACTTGCTCCCACCGGTAGCGAGTCGATCCTTTTACCAAATGAGTCAATTATTTCCGTAAGCAGTTTCTGACTGTCTCAGTTCTGGGACTGTTAGTCACTCCTGCGATTCTACCTATCATCCTAATCGCCTTTGGTGCCATATTGGAAGAGAGCCGACCAGTAGACTGTTTCTTCCGTGTTCTCATAATGTCTTCATCTCTATGACAAATCAGCTAGAGCAAATATCCTAAAACCTACGAGGCAGTGTTATTCCGATACAAGCTGAAAGGTAGCAAAGTAGAAATGCGGAAAGTCACGTCGAAATAATGGAGGCAGTCTTTTTTAGGCTTTCTGACATGTTGTGGAACTACCAAATCCTCGAAGCAATAAACGATTTGCCATAGATATGTTTGTTTTATAGTAAGTATTGCTGGCCCGTACGTTGAAAATGTTGATCATGGATAACCATATATGGATACCTCGTAGTTAATTTTCTTTAGACAAATTTATCGCTGAATAGAATCATAAAATCAGTTTGAAACAACGAATTCGATTAGATTAGAAAGAGCCAAGCCTATATGTTTACATTGCATTTTTGTAGCCAAAATTGCGTAGTTTTAGTGAATACTTTTAACTCATTTGTCTATCAATGCCTGCCAAAGTTACAAAAGTTCTATCAACTACTATAATCATAATACTGGTGGAAACATCTGCCTTCATTAGGCTTGTGCTGCTCCTTGCTAATTAGTGAAGAAGTAGCAAGTTTTGAAATCGACTAACCCAACAGTTATCTACAAACACTCGCACTTAAAAATTGACTAATGTCAACTGCACTTTTATCCCCACTACATAGTACCCCCAACAACCGTTTTTGGGCGGAACTTTTTCAAAAAGGCATCTCTAGCGGGAAAAAGATGCGAGGTGGTAGAGGGAAAATTCGGAGGTCACATCGAAATCTGTAAGGTCATCAATCTTTTTGAGCCTGTCAAAAACTATAGGCGCAATTTACTGGAGAACTTTGATTCTCGTCTAACAATAAGTTGCGTCTGTGAAATAAAGAACCATTTTTGGCCACTAGTGTAAACCATTAATTGTATCTTATATATATAGCCGGGGCAGACCAGCAGACAGCATTTTCCGTTTAACTGAGGCTTAATATTCCCCGAATGATCGTTAAAGTCATTCTGGTGTTGAGCACAGTCTTCTTTTGCTTTATTTTCCATCGTTTCTTGCTTTTGCGGAGCCGAGAAATCCCGGAAAAAATTAACTACTTCAAGAGTAGACGTTTCTTCTTGGCTACAATTTTTCTGAGAATTTCATACTTATACACCTTGATTAAACATTTTAGTTTCAGCATGTATAAAGCAGAGCAGATATAATCTTTTCTAAAGGGTTTTGCGAGTTCGTTGGCTAAAGCACTCCTTCTGTTCCACGTTGAGTTACGTATTTTCTTTTTTGTAGATAGAATCAGCCGCGCAGGCAGAAGCCTAAATGACAGGGCACCGCGGTTGCTAGGAGGATCAGAAAGAAACTTTGTTAATATGATGTCTGAACTGCCTAAGGTTAGTTGTTTCACAATCTTGACACCCTAGGGACAAAGGAGCGGTCGTATCGGTCAGTTGTTCACGTAGGAATTTCGATACTGTTCCGATAGGAGGCCAAAGACTTTGTCTTTGATGGCGAACTTTTGATCAATTGAGATGAACCGCGTCTTCTATCAGGAGTTTAAATAAGCTTTGCAAATTTTTTAACTGCCGAAGTCAGGCGGGTCTGTCTTACGGGCACGTCGCGAGGCGGCATCATGGAGGAGAGCTCCGAAGAGCAAAGCCCGCTGGTGTAGCGGTAGAAGAAGGCCAGTCAGGGCGGCAAAACCCGAAACGTGTGAGCAATATTCGATGCTACGTACAGGAAAGGCGGTGGATGAAGTGTAAGAGGAACAGTGTTGGACCAAGAAATATTTCTGGAGATATTGCCAGTTTCAAAACACTATCTAACGTCGTTCATCACGTTTGTGGCGTCCCGTTTTTATGTAGCTGTTGGTGAGCTTTCTGTGATGGTTTCCAGTGATACATGCTAGAATTACACCGTTGTCGATTTTTTTCTACCTAGTCGAAATAATTTCCATTTTTTTATCGAACTTCTAAAATTTCTATGTCAACTTGACACATATCGATGTCACAGATCTCAGGGTTTGTATTAAGAATTTCTGAATGAATTGTTCTCCTAAAATTACTGTTTAACTTCTTTTAGAAAATGGATTTTTTTTACTTTTTTCACTAGATTTGGTAGTAAAGATAGGAAAATATCTTATTAAATTATATAGGAAATTAAGCCATAGGTATACCTATAGTTTCTTGAAGCATATGGGATCAGTCTTAACTGAAACATAACGACACAGCACAATCATTGTGAGGCGTGACTCCAATGTCAAGTTCGATGCCGACGAGATAAATGCAGTTCTACCAGTTAACTTGCGGAAGTCCATTAGATTGCAACCCACCATTAATATAAATACACGGGGTAGTACTTGCCTTGATATTTTTACGGATCTTTCAAATGATAACCACCCTAACAAAACTGTAGGTATTTCTAATCACTTAGGCAGGTAATATCATTATCTTACCGCCACCCTAAAAACGTTCCAGTACCTAAACATAGAGTCAATTTAAGATCCGTTACTGAAGAAGGTTTATTCGAGTAACATACTTCTTTCATAAGAAGTTAATTGACTTTTTATTGACAAATCCTCGTTAGAGATAGACACTGGATGATTTGGAAAATTAATTTCTTCTGCTGTCGAATATGGTTTCCCTCAAACCCTACACATGCTAGCTTCAACAGGGATAAGCTTCAATGGTTTTCTCCGGCATTAGTGAATATAAGAGAGACTCCTAATCTAGTCAGAACAATAAATATGAAATACACATGGTTGCATGGAGCTTCACAATGTGCTACTTGAGAACCTCAATATCTTAAACGGTACACAGTTGAATAGTAATATTACCTTTCGTGTAAACCCTTCTATAATTTCGACGAATTTCTATCTGACAAGTTCAAAGACTTATTGTTTCATATTTTGGCTTTCCTAACGTAAGCTCCATCCATTTCACTGTTGCTCGTGGAAAATTGTAGAGTGTCTAGTCATTTATATTTTGAATTCGACGAGTGTCAACACAAATAAAGTACTTCTCCTTCTACAACTATCTCAAATTCATATCGATTGAAAATTTCAGACAAGTGGTACCTATATTTATTGAGTTGGTATGTGAGAAAATTAATCCCTAGTCTTTAACAACAAAGCTACCCTATTACACCCTTAAATATAAGGAATGCTGTGGCCTACCCATGTGGGCTTTTACGTCAATGGAAGACAGGTCATCACGGCACGGGCATTACGTATCTTGAAAAGTGACACTATGTCGATTTTTTTGACGTTTTTTTTTAATTTTGCGACATTATGTAGGTTTTTCTACAAGATGTTAACTTAGCATTAGCTAATGGACACGTTGTGAACTCGTTTTGTAGTTGTACGTGTTGCCTAAACGTCATGATGCTTCAGTTATCAATTTTTGGCTATGAAGTTGATGTAAAATTTGCTTCAGAGATGGCATTGCTGGAGGTCTAAGCTGTAAGTTGTATGCTATAGGTAGAAGAAACGGCGGTGCATAGTGAGGATTTGTATGCTAATATAATCTGTGTTGATGGTAATTCCATTGCATTCTTGTTCCAAATACACTTACATACTTGAGATTCATAGCTAGAAATTAGTTGCGCATCCACTTTTTCTTATCCACTCTGGAAATTATATATGAAAATTTGCTGAACTTCAAAAATGAGAGAGATACGAAATAATTATATTCACTGTACGCTGTCGAATTACAAGTCATATACTCGTACATGCTAAGTGTAGTTAAACATTACGCGGGCGCGGTGGCGATTTCCCGTAATTCTCCTCAAAGTATTTGAATATACAAGAAAACGTAAAACATCATATAGATAATCCGTCGGGCACAGCTAATAGATACACTGGCGGTATATTCAGTAATGATTTTCTCACATAGCAAATATCACTGATTTTATACACATGCAGACCAATACACAGTATCATCCAGATGCGATGTATTCAATCAACTTTCTTCTCAGAGATGAAAACTACTGACTACTCGGCTTCACAAAACATACGCTACCAACAATACGTGTAGTTAAGTTATTACTCCATAGATGGACGCTCATAAAAATCCTAGTGAGCAAACGTGGAATGACTGTTAGCAGCCTAAAACTCACCTAGTCTCCAAGATGACATTTTTGGGTTTTTTTTGACGTTTTATAGGTTTTTTACATAATACCCGTGCGGATCGAAAAAGAATGCCTCCTATGATACGTGACATCCCTCCGGTCACATCCGAGTGACAAGGAGGATAAACGTAACACGCACATTGAGGAGAAGCAACGCGGAGGAAATCCGTCCATGAAGTGTGCGTGTCGTCATTTGATTATGTTTAATGCAATCCTGCGGGCGGACTTCGCTTCCCTTCTATTCGCTTCCCTTTCCCTCAACAAGTGTGCGCCTGTAGTGACCTATAAGGGGACCACTAGAAACAACCCTTAGTTTTCTCATGGTAGGCCATTTGGACTTTACTATGTCGACTGTGGAGTCAGGGTAGCTGGGCTTTCTTGAATCCTGTCAAGGGGCATACTGCCATCTTAGTCGAATTAGAAAGGGAGGACCCCGTCCTTCTAAGCAGGGGTGATCGTATTACCCCTAAATATCGCTTCAACCGCAAGTTTATTGTGGAGTATCCAACGAGGGAGGAGTGGGGCGCCGGTAGCCGGGGACTCTCCGGAGTGAGTGGGCAGGTCTGGTACACGGACGGCTCGGTCACCGAAGAGGGCTCCGGTGCTGGGGTCTCTGGGCCTAGAACTAGGCTATCTCTGCCTCTCGGTGGATACACCACCATTTTCGAGGCGGAAATCTTTGCGATTCTGGATTGTGTATCTCACATTCTGGAGGAGGGTAGGCCTAGGAGAAGAATAACAATCTTATCCGACAGCCAGGCTACAATGAAAGCACTAAGTGCCTGTAAGATTACTTCGAGTCTTGTATTGCAATGCAGGGAGGCTCTGGATTGCCTCGCAGCGAGGCATCCGGTATCGTTAATATGGGTACCGGGGCACGCTGGGATAACGGGCAATGAGACGGCGGACACTCTGGCGAAAACAGGATCAGCCAGCAAGCTCGTTGGTCCTGAGCCAGCTCTAGAAGTGACCGCGCATAAAGCTAGGAGGAAAATGGAGACGTGGGTTGCAAGACAACACTCTCAGAAATGGAGAAGTATCTCGAGACATCTCCGCCAGGCACGAGAACTCATTGAAGGGCCCAGTGCTAAGGATGGACGCTTCTGCCTATCTCTGGATAGTTGTGTCGCTGTGAAGCTCTGAGCTACTATAGACAGACTATACTGGGGTCCATTACTTTGGACCCTCAAGACGTCAAGGAGCTTGGACTCAAGGTGATTCTCAACTTCGCTAAAAGGGCGAGGCTAGTGATTTAAGGATTGTAGAGGTGCATAAGGGCCCGCTTAAGCGGCCTATGCACTGGCTCCTTATGGTGGCCGGAATGCCTCTAATTTCAAGATTCATTCATTCATTCATTCATGTCGTTCTAGAGCGAATCGCCTTGTATACCCGTATAGGAAAGTCCAGTGCAAGCTTCGGCAGCTCTTATAAGAATTTATGGGGTGGCGACCTGTATTATATAGATGGCTTTATATCATCTTTCATGCCCAGAAGGGTCGACGGAAGTTTATGAAAAACTTCGCGTCCTCAAAAGGGCCTCGAAATTTCTTATACAGGTTGACCTTAATAGTATATCCGATATTCATAGAATGCTTCGTTCTGTTTAGATTCGTTTCTTCGCAATATCAGGTCAAGTGTCTGAATTGTTGGATGATATTCGACATTTCTGTTTCCACATATTTTTGGTCAGAGTGCCCTTAGGATCTACTGGGTGCAAGTTTCAGGGGTCTGGATTTTGAGCTTAGTATTGTTACAAAAACATAGTGTTGTAACTGTAAGGTGCTCTAACACAAAGTGCTTTTAAAATACCAGGCATTAAAGAAACTTGCCATTACGTGTAAGTGTTCTACAACTCTGCTTATCAGTGTCAGAATGAAAACTAGTTTGTCATAGGCTGGAAGATTAGGTTATACACATGTATTTGAGCTCACGACTTTTTTCCTTTCCATGGGAAGTGTAATAGTAGAATAATAATATAGTGAGAAGTGAGTGAACAGATCTTTGGCGCGTAGTGCATAAGAACAACAGAAATAGCGTAAGTATGATGTACATTAAGCAGGAAATAAATTATATTTTGAACAGACAACAGTCGAATATTTTTTTTCCTTACGTCTTGACCATCCCCGTGTCTAAGTATCATCTCTACCAACATCAGTACATTTGCTCGATGAATGTTCTAGCACTCCAATAACTTCTCGGCTAAAATTTTAATCGTCTGCTGATGATTATGTTGCTTACTTTAAAATGTTTCCTGTTAAATATTTTGACTTACTTCTTCTTCTTGCTACTTTATTAGTAGGCTCATGCCTGTTTTACTTCGGTTTTGAGCCTCAATTGATGTTGTCTGACCATCTTTTCCTCGGTGGTTCAATTGATCATCTTCCATTTGGCGATTTGTCTCTTGCTATTCGTAGTGTTCTATTTTCTGTCATTCTTTCTATGTGTTGATTCCATTCTATTTTTATTCTTTTGGTCCACAGGTTTGTTTCCTCTATAGCACATCTCCTTCGTATTTTCTCATATCTTACTCTGTCTCTTAGAGTTTGGTTTGATGTTGGTATACCACCATTTGTTTGTCAAAAGTCATAACCGAGCTTCGAAAAATCAACCCCGAAAGAAGAATCATCCTCCACCAAGACAATGCAAGCTCGCACACAGCCCAAAATACAAGGCAGTATTTAACGGAACAAAACGTGGAATTATTGGACCATCCTCCATATAGTCCCGATCTAAGTCCTAACGATTTCTTTACTTTCCCGAAAATTACAAACAGACTGCGTGGTCAAAGGTTCCAGTCACCAGAGGAAGCAGTTGACGCATCCAAAAATGCCGTTTCGGATCAGCCAGCAAACGAGTGGAATAAGTGCTTCGAAAATTGGTTCGAGCGCGTGCAGATGTGTATTAATCTTCGTGGAGAATACGTCGAAAAACAATAAAGTCATTTAAAACTACCCACCGTGTTGTTCTATCTCCATATGCAAAACTTAAAAGACATCCCTCGTAACCTACAGGGTTTGTCCGGAAAGTAATAGGACTCATGCGCGCACCGACTGCATTCGGTAGAGGGCGTTCCTAGCTAACTAATGAGCGGCTGGTCAGTTGTCTCCGAGCACTTGGAGAGTCAGGACAGGCATTTTCGCGCGACGTGTTTCTGTAAGTGGTGCAAGCCGAAAACGCAGCGTTCGTTAGAGCAGAGGTACGCGATTAAATTTCTGTGTGAAACTCGATAAATCTGCGATAGATACGTTTGATATGATCAAGCAGGCTTACCCAGGTGTTGCTTTAGCAAGAAGAGGTGTGTTTCGGTGGCACCAGGCCTTTTTGGAGGGCTGGGAAGAGGTCGCTGATGAAGACCGTGCTGGAAGACCTTCGACTTCGACAAACACCGATAATGTTACTCGTGTGCGCAAAGGTTTGAACTCGGACCGTCGAATAACTATTCGTTTAATTGCCCAGATGTTAAATCTACCAAAATCTGTGGTTCATGACATTGTGATACAGCATTTGAGCATGCGCAAGGTGTGCGCGAAGATGGTCCCAAAAGTGCTCACTGACGACCAGAAATTGCGGCGAGTGGAAGTGTGCCAAGAAAATTTGAACATGTGTGAAAGTGACCCCCAATTTTTGAATAACGTAATCACAGGTGATGAGTCGTGGATCTTTGAGTATGATCCCGCGACAAAGAGGCAATCTTTCGAGTGGCACACGACGGGATCTCCTCGCCTAAAAAAGGGAAGAATGAGCAAATCCAAACGATGCTCATTGTTTTTTTTGACATCAAAGGCATCGCCCACCATGAATTTGTTCCTCCTGGACAAACCGTCAACGCCAAGTTTTACGTGGTAGTGCTCAAGGGACTCAAACGAAGGGTCAGTCGGGTCCGACAAGACATCGCAGCCGACTGGAAATTGCACCGCGACAACGTCCCGGCTCACACCGCCTTTCTTGTGAACAGCTACCTGACCAAGGCCGGCATCCCAACGCTTCCGCAGCCGTCCTACAGCCCAGATGTGGCCCCGCCGGACTTTTTTTTGTTTCCTCGCCTGAAAAGGCCGATGAAAGGCAAGCATTTTGAGACGACAGAGGGGATCCAAGCAGCATGCACCGCGGCTCTCAAGGCTATTCCAGAGAATGCCTTCCGTGACGCCTTCAATGCTTGGAAATCGTGGGGGCAGCGCTGCATCGACGCAGTAGGAGACTACTTTGAAAGTTTTTAAAGAATTGTAACGATTGGCTTAATCAATTTTTTTAAATCGACTGAGTCGTATTACTTTCCGGACAAACCCTGTATTATTTATCGAAAAACTTACCATTTTCCCTTTTCCACAAACAAACACTCAAATAATAAACCACCCGGGGGTACAGAGGAAGTGCGCTATCATACTGAAACTCAAAGGTAAAATGGATGCCTCAGGCCAGCTTGCAATTATCCAATTGGTCGCTCGAGGTCACACGCACATGTGGCGTAGCCGAAAATATTTAATGAATATTTTCTAAATATTGGAGATGTAATATTTTCCATTGATTGAAAAGTAAATATTTAATGAATATTGTAAAATAAATATTGTATTTAAAATAAGATATTGAATAAATATTTAATAAAAATATTAAATTACAAATATTTATTAAATATTTGTTTAAGAAAACAAATATTAATTGAATATTTGTTTAAGAAAACAAATATTTAAGTAAGATAAAAATGTTCTTAAATATTAAATAAATATTTAATGAATATTTCGTGCTATCGGGGTCGGGCAGCGTCCAGAATATTTTTCTTAAATTTTCTCCAGCTAGTCTCTACATTGCTTTCATTTTCGATATTTTCTGTTTTTATCTTCTGTTCTAGCTTTTTTTGATATAATGATTTTATGGAGTCATCTCTTAAATTTTATACATTATTACTTCCTCTGAATTCGTTTGTTTAATCTTCTCTTTCCAACTAAACGTATTAAATGTCAATGTAGTCAGCGGCCATCTTGACATTTCCGTCTGTCAACTTTACTCTAAAATATGGTATCCACCCATAAACTTCATTAGATCAAGTTAATTTTTTGAATTGATCCGTTCAAAAAATCAAAGGGGAGGGGGACATTGAAGAAAATCCATTGGTAGAATTACACATAGGCGTAGCATACAATACGTATAAGGGTGACAAAATAGGCGTATTGAAATCGGGAGCCTCACAAAAAACGGTACAAAGTAATATTGTGTAGTAATAAATATATGTTCTATAATTTTTTACTTATATTAGTACAATATCTAGTTCAATTGGAATGCCTACATGAACTCTGTCAAAATAGAAACTCCAAGTTATTATGTTCTATTTTTATTCATACATATATCCCAAAAATATCCGGAATTGCATTGCAGTGGGCGGAGCTTATGTAGTACACATCTCTGCCCCTAGAGGCGTTCAGCGCAACTCATTACCAGTTCAGTGCCACCTGAGCTGTCGATCTGGCATGTTTCGTTCCTCTGTAGTCATTATTTTTGCTAGAGCTATTTCATGCTTGTTTCGTTTTTCACGATAGCAAGCTTCAGTGAGCAACATGCAGCTGTGAAATGTTGCTTTCCGATTGTTAAAAATGCTGCTGAAACTGTTTTAATGTTAACAATAGCTTACAAAAGTGATGCCATGGAAAAAACTCAGCTATACGAGTGGTTTGCTCGATTTAAAAATGGCGACATGTCGATTGACGACAAACCTCACTCTGGACGTCCATCAACTGCCCGAATCGATGAAAATGTTGACAAGATTCGAGAGCTTGTGCTTGCAGACCGTCGACTGACAATCGATCGACTATCCGTATATAGTGGGTTGTCCTGTAGTTAGGTTTAGCGAATTTTAACAGAAGATTTGGGAATGAAAATGGTTGCTGCCAAGTTTGTTCCTCGGGCTATAACTGACATCAATACAATTCTGATTTGTTTTTTTATGTCAAAGGCGTAGTACATGACGAGTTTGCTCTCCCAGGCCACACTGTCAATCAGACCTGTTATTTAGAGGTTTTAAGACGATTGCAAATCAATGTTCGGCAAAAAGACCCGATTTGTCGCAGTGAGTCCACCACGATAATGCACCTGCGCACACAGACATCTCTGTTCGACTGTTTCTGGCTAAAGATAACATGGTTCCGCTGCCTCGCGCACCTTATTCGCCTCACCTGGCCCCGTGCGACTTTTTCGCATTTCCACGGGTGAAAATGAGCATTTAAAGATGCCACTTTGACAACATTGAAAAGGTCAAGATAAAGGAGCTGTCAGACATTTCGAAGGAAGACTTCAAAAAATGTTTCGAGCAGTGTCAGCACCGGTGAGACAAGTGTATTAGTTAAAGTGGACAATATTTTGAAGGAGATAAGGTTACTTCTGAAAGAGTTGAAAATAAATAGCCTTAAAAAATTGTTCAGGTTATTTTTGGGTGCCCCTCGTATATTGCAAAATGTAACAAATCATGAAACATGGTATAATTATCTAGACCCCAAATAAGTTTTAATATATTCACATAGCTCATTTTTATATCCTCATTCATAAAAAATACACTAAATTAATATCAGCTGAAATGTATATATTAAAAAATATATGTTCTTGTACCAGAGCAGTTTTAGCAGGACTATGACCTTCTGATGCTGATAGTGTTGAGGAAGTATGAACATATTGCCTACAAAGGAGAATTAATTCCTATGTAACAGTATAAAAGCAAAAAACTTTAATAAGTCTTACTCTTCATTCGATGGACAGAGCAAGTAATACTTCAGCCATGAATAAACCTGTAAACAGCAAACAAATAAGTGCTATGAATACATATTATTACATTATATAATAATGGAACATAGCTCCATCCTCTTAGGAAATTGCTGGTTTTTGACGAATCCTAGGGCCGACAACCACCTGTTTTTCATTTCCAGATCCTTGGCAAGGCTATAGTTTTGAATATTACAGTTATAAATCGAAATCAACGTGTTCTTGATAGTGAGACGCTATTATACGCCTCTGAACATAATCCTAGGCAGGATGTATACCTACGAATGAAATGTTAAAGATTTCGCTCCAGGATCATGTTTATGCATTTTACACAAGTAGCACTGCTGCACCATTTTATTGCGATTGAGTATACCTTCATACGAGTAGCCCTAAATGGATAATTACACTGGACAACAAATTTTAGTTTTTTAATTGTATCTTGTTGGAAAAGTGCACTTCTTTGTTAATTTTGGGGCGCTGAATCCAAAAATGACAATGAAATAAAAAAATTAGTTGCGGTTTAGAAAAAAACTTTTTATTTTTAAGGATATATTAAAAAAAGTAACAAGATTCATATACTTATAAGAATCACTATATGCGCTGTCTTTTTGATGTTCTTTTATGGATCGTTTCTGGAGCATCTCTACCAAGAGTCCAACAGTAGTCTGCAAGCATGAAAGTATTCCACTTTCCCTGGTACCTTTTTTCCGTTGTTGAAATATCCTGATGAAAACGTTCGCCGTGCTCATCACTTACGGCTCCGCAATTGTCAGGAAAGTCCAGGTGTGAGTGTATGAAATGTATCGTAAGAGACATATTACAGCCCATCTTTTGATACGATGACAGCATATTTTTGACAAGGGTTTTATAGTTGTCAGCTTTTCTATTTCCTAAGAAATTAGTGACCACCACGCAGGTATTGAAAAGCTGACCCATCTCTATCTAATGCCTTGACAAAGTTTTTCATTAGGCCCAACTTGATATGCAGTGGTGGTAATAAAATTTTTTTCGAATCTACTAATGGCATATGCTGTACATTTTTTTGACCTGGCTCTAGGAATTGACGAACAGGCCAGTTTTGTCTGGTTTAATGAAGTGCCTTTGCCCGGCTGTCCCATTCACACAAAAAACAGCAAAACTTTGTGTAGCCTAGCTGCAGCCCAAGTAAAAGTGCAACAACTTTCAAATCGCCACAAATATGCCATTGGTGCTCATCGTATTTTATGCATGTCAATAGGTACTTCATATTGTCATATGATTATTTCATGTGAAATGCATACCCTACAGGAAGAGATGGTAAAATATTTCCAATATGCAATAACACTGCCTTTAAACTCAATGTTGAACTGTCTATAAACAATCTCCATTCTTCTGGGTTATAGTTTATATTTAAAGCCGCCAGTAAGCCATTAATGTTACTGCAGAAAACCAAGTTATTCTCCATATTGAAAAATGGTTCTAAGTCTTTGTGGCGTTTACGAAAAACATATACCGAAACATCGTCTTCTAACAAGTTCCACTGCTGCAGTCTTGATCCAAGTAACTCTGCCTTACATTTTGGAAGTTCTAAATCTGTTACAAGATCATTTAATTCTGACTGTGTTATTTTGTGCGGTTGGTGGCATGACGTGCTCGGTATAAAATCAGGATCTCTTGACGTTGATGGCATATCTTCTTCCTGACGAATCACTGGATCGCCATGATCTGATTCGTTTTCTGATTCGCAAGTGTAGGATTCTGGTGGTTTTGGAATAGGATTTTCGTCACTGTGAGGCACAGGTCTCATCGCAGATGGTATGTTTGGGTAGTTAATAACCGATTTTTTTTCTTGGACATACCTGTGGCTTGTCCAACACAAGGTACCATGCAAAAGTAACAATCATTAATATGATTTGTAGGCTCTCTCCAAACCATTGGGACAGCAAAGCGCATAGACCGTTTTTTGCCATTTAACCAGCTCCTCAGACTTGAAGCACATGTATTACAGCAGATGTGGGGTGCCCACTGTTTGTCTTGATCACCTAGTTTACAACCGAAATAAAACTGATATGCCTTTGTTATTAGTGGAGTAATAGACCGTCTCTGAGACGCAAAAGTCACATCACCACACACGTAACAAAACTGATCTGGATTGTTTACACACTTTCGAGACATCCTGCATGAACGCTGTCAGCCAACTGAGGAAAAAATGGCTAATATAAAACAATATAATGTACACGTATGTATAACGTAACACAATCATGCCGATTACATCATCTTTCCTTGCCGAATATAAGAATGTAGCACGTGCATTCTTGTGAATTACAGTATATTAAAACTGTCACAGCAGGAACACATATAATTACCGTATCTCTAAAGCTTGAACTAATATTGAAAAAATAAGTTTCATTCCGGTTTTAGCACATTAAAAATAGTAATATTTTGTTGATTTTATTTAGGATATTTTTTGGCTGTTGATCAGTGTTATCGGATAAACCTAATGTCTTAATCATAAATCAAAGCCACAACGAAATTCACTGTCAAAACAGCTTTGACAGTTGACACAAAATGGTAATTGTTTAGTAACTTAAATAACATGAATGAAAAGCAATGTTGCCAGATCTTCAAGTCGTTTATGGTGTAATTTATGTAAGGCTGTTCTTTGTTCAACTATCTTGATATCAATCCATTCTACGAGAATCATGATGTCAAGTACCTACACATGTGCTGCAATTTGAGTTACTGGAGGTTTGAGAATGTGTAGAACGACCGCAAGCAAATCCGTTGTTTTGCTGCCGAACTTTGCGGCGAGGCAACGTGTCCATTCGTATATGCCGTCAATAATCAGAAATCTAAACAAAGGGGTATTTCATCGTTTTCAAGTCGATGGTATCAGCGATTGTATACAAGGTGTCCCAGAATATGTGAATCAAATTGCAATGGGAGATACCTTAGATCAGGGCTGTCCAACTTAATGTGGCCCAAGGGCCACTTCAACAAAAAAATGCAGTTTGGAGGGCCGCATTATAAAATCTTTCTATACAACATTATTACTGAGTTTTAATAGGTATATACTATAGTATATGGTATACATATATGTATACATGACCCGTGAAGCGGGCCCCAAGAAAGGAGTATGTTGGACAGCCCTGCCATAGATAATGATCTCTCAATTGCGGTACAGACTTGACAAAAGAAAACGTGTAACCTTTGCGTTAAAACAAAAATTCAGTTTTTTTAAAAAGTATGACTTTCGTCAAACTTTCGACGACAGGTGCCGCGTTTAGGGTTTATTTTCTTTTTTTTTTTTCACTATTGTTGTTAGCGAATGATTGAAGCATGAAACTATAAACAGTTTTATTCTAAAAGTCACGTAATTTTGAAATCGCAGCGCTATTTTGGAATTTTTTTCTGCATCAAAAAGTTTCTGTACTAACAGTGGTATAAGAAAAATGTATGGGACTTGTTTGGCAAACCTCTCCGAAAAATAGCCCAGTTAATGAAGATTCGAAAATGGTACAAATCAGGTAATTTACCTCAACAGAGTAGGAGAATAAAAATTCTTAGAGTGCAAGGGCGAAATTGGTCAAATTTCAAAATTACAATTTTTAAATCATAATTGCCTGTACGTTTAAACCATTACGTGAAACCTTAGGCATCAAAAAGTTGTTTCAATATCCGGTAGACTGAACAAAACACATGCTAGCTCGCTGAAGGTCCGCTAAAATTATTTGTATTGTCGCACTTATTTCCAGAATTTAAGAAGGGGCAGGGGCAGGCAGCGCAGGTAAAAACTGGATCGCGATAACAATACTGCCTCACTCTAGCGTTTTGTGTTATTAGTGATGTTGACGGAACGGGGCCCTCCACGGCGGCGCGATGCTGATCTCACTCTCATCCTTTTTATTCAGTATGACGTTTGACGCTCTATGCTACACCTGTGTTCTAATGTCTCCTCCGATTTAACTGTTACGATCTTGGTTCTACTGTAGACTTTGAACATTTTTTGCTCGTGATTCGGATTTGTTTGATGAATCTCAACGAACTGGCTACTGTGGAAATTGATTTTATGCACATTATGGCTAATCGACGACCAGATGAACACTGTTACACGGCAAGCGAGTATGCTGACATGGATCTTGTTTATGGAGAAACAACACTAGAGGTGGAGCAAGTTATTCTGCCAGGATTTACGCTGAGCGGTATCCGAACCGTCAGCACCCAGCTTATGGAGTATTTTTAAGAGTACACAACGCTTACTCACAGGGTCGATTTCCTGGCGGTCCTCGCAGTGAAGGAAGACCTCGGTGACATAAGGACGACGTTGTTGTAGAGAACGTAACAACGGATCCGTCGACGTCGCTGCGCGCTATTGAACGGAGAACTGGCATTCCAAGATCATCGGCACACCGAATACTGCAAATGTTAAGATACCATCCGTATCACGTGCAAAAAGTGCAGTCTCTTTTAAATAGAGATTTTGCACCGCGTGTACAATTTTGACGGAAAATGATCGAGCTAAGCCGAGAAGACCCCAACTTTTTTAATCGAGTTTTGTGGAGTGACGAATCCACCTGTAAGAAAGATGGCTACACAAATCTTCACAATCTACATAGCTGGCAAATATCAAACCCTCATTTAATAAGAGAGGACCGTTCTCAATACCCGTTCAAAATCAATTTATGGACTGGGATTTTTAACGGCAGAATTGTGGTTCCAGTGGAATTACCTGCAACATTAAATTTGGCAAATTATTTAGAACTATTGAGAGACTATTGCCGAGACTTTTAGCAGAAGAACCAGATGATTCAATACAAACAATGTGGTTACAAAATGACGAATGCCCAACCCATTTTGCACGTGAAGTGAGGGCCTACCTTGATGAGGCTTTTAATAGGCGGTGGATCGGCCGTCTAGGGCCAATTCTATGGCCACCAAGGTCGCCAGACCTAAACCCTCTAGATTTCTTTTATTGGGGTTGCCTCAAAGATAAAATTTATTCGCAACCGAACACACTGATTAGATCCCTGGAAAAATTAAGAGAGCGTATTAACCAGGCTGCACAACAAATTTCTGTTATGAGCTTGCGGCGCCTACAACAAAATTTTTTGAGATGTGCATTGTGCATTCGTACCGGTGGCAGAAACTTTGAACATCTTTTATGAGAATCGTAATTGGTGACTTCTTTATTGATGTTTTTGGTTGATTTAAGTTGAAAATTGAAAGTATTTTTCTGTGTTTTCTTAAGTTTACTTTACATTGAAACACCAGTTTTGATTCTTATACTTTTTTAAACAATTATTGAGCTGTGTAACAATAGTTTGAACATTCGATCCACGTGAAAAGCAATTATGATTTGAAAAGTGTAATTCTGAAATTCGACCCATTTCGCCCTTGCACTCTAAGAATTTTTATTCTCCTACTCTGTTGAGGTAAATTACCTGATTTGTACGATTTTCGAATCTTCATTAACTGGGCTATTTTTCGGAGAGCTTTGCCAAACAAGTCCAATACATTTTTCTTATACCACTGTTAGTCGAACTTACAAGCAACTTTTTGGTGCAGAAAAAAAATCCAAAATAGCGCTGCGATTTCAAAATTACGTGACTTTTAGAATAAAACTGGTTGTAGCTTCATGCTTCAATCATTCGCTAAAAATAAATAAAAAAAACATGAAAATAAACCCTAAACGCGGCACCTGTCGTCGAAAGTTTGACGAAAGTCATACTTCTTAAAAAAAACTGATTATTTGTTTTAACGCAAAGGTTACACGTTTTTTTTGTCAGGTCTTTACCGCAATTGAGAGGTCATTATCTAAGGTATCTCCCATTGCAATTTGATTCACATATTCTGGGACACCCTGCATACTGCCACTGTTTTTTGGGTCGGCCCATACTAAAGAATTTTGACAGATGGCTCTACATAGCGCACCACAATTTGAGTTAGTATGATGCGTCGTACGATGGCAATAAAAGGTGACTGAAACATTTGCGGCCCGCTGGGAACGGAAGAGTTTATTGGATTATAAATTGTGGTGCGCATTAGCGATGCAGCAGTAGAGCGGGATGGCGTTCGGTTTCAGTGCAATTTTATACCCAGAATTATTAGTGGCATTTAGGGGATGCTGTCGCAGCAGCTACATTTATGGTGTCACCAGGTGAAATAATTATTGCTCTCAGCGGTTTATGTATATTGAACGTGCGATCAAACGCTGCACCGCAAATCAAATTGTGCAAACATTCCAATGATGTACTCGTATTTCCAGATACTACTCAGTCAAATGAAATGTAACACGAGAAACTTATCCATGCAAATGTAGCTCCATGTTTTTCTGACCAAATAGAACCACATTAATGTATGTGTGTATTGATGATTCGGCTACGACGGCAGCCTCTTTCAAAGTACAGATCAAAATGCGCAATGACAATATATCTTATAATTCATAACCTGTATGTGGTGTATGTGGTGTAACACCTTCTTTTATCGTCGTGTCTGTTTTTGCTTACTATAGTGGGTTATTTTTGAGAGACAATTTTCAAATTTGAACCAGTGCTGCATCTACATGTGAGCAATTTTTATAAATTATACGCTGAAAAACTGCAACTCAGAAACACTGATTTTGAGGATTAATTACAAAACGCAAATAAGTACACAAAAAACAGCACGAGAAAAATCGACAAAAACGACCAGTGAGTATATTCCTAATCACCATATATTTACGAAAGACAAGATAACAAATAAGAAAACAAACAGTCCCGTATCCAGTTGAAAATGGTAGCTAGGTTCAAATGTTGCAAAACAAAAGAAGCTCTTTCTTATTTTTGCATATCATGCCATGCAATTTTTCACGCGAGCTGTGCAAATAGATTGAGTTCAATTGTAAAGCTCTCAAATAACAGAGTATATTGTTCTGCTGCCTGTGAATCGGAGGATAACGAGCATCGAAACTACGATTCTTACACTACAGAAATTAACTCATTAAAGCACGAGATACAAGATAAAGAGAAACATATAATTAGATTAACGAAGAAGGCCAAGGATTTTGAAGAAGATGTTTTTGAATCTGAACAAAGTTTCATAGAGGAGCAAAATTCTTTTAAAGACCAATTGAAAAACCAAAAAGAAAGAATGTGTACACTACAAAAAGAAATAGTCGACGCAGAAGAGAAGAACAAAAACCTTCAGAAACAGATGGACAGTTATGAACAAATGACAAAAGACATGCAAACAGAGATGACGAAGCTAAAAAATATTCATGCCGATATGCTGAAAACCATTAGTCTTTTGGAAGAAACAAACAATGCATACTCAAGGAAAATAGGCGAATTAGAAGAAAGAACAAAAGAAGACAGGTGTCGATTGTCGGAGAACACTGAAGGAAATGCCAACGATCAACAGAATATATTAGACGATAGGGATAAACAGCTGAGGACTGAGGAAAATGTATCTTTGTATGATGAACTTTTTAAACAATCCAGGAACAATGCGAAGACTTCCAAGAAACTGCTCATTGTGGGCGATCAATTGGCCAGAAACTGCGCTAGAGTCTTACATAATTCAATGAAGAGCATAGGCTATATAGTTGAAGGAATTGTTAAGCCCAACACAGAGGCTGCAAATATCACAAGTAATATTTTCACTCAAACTATGGATCATGGACAAAGTGACTAGGTAATTATTGTTTTCAGCACAAAAAACATAAGCAACCACAAAACATTGAACAGTTTTCTTAGAAATGTATTACCACTGGGTAAATTTACAAATCTAGTAATTCTTCTAAAGTCCGAGCCTGTAGATGAAGCCTTAGCAGTTCTATTGGAAAACAAAATAACTAGTTATATTAAAAATAACCCTAACTGTTCAGTGAAGTTATTAGTAGTAAAGAATGGTTTTCGCAAATCACTGGCAAACATCATAAGAAGTCATGTGCAGACGAGCTGCTCTACCCTCAAAAGAAACGTTTTGTTATCGCCTCCAATAATTCCAATTTATAAAATGGAACGTCGAGTGCATTGCAACAGTGAGAGTACTGGTGCTTTTTTACTGGCCAGTGGGAATCCGATACTAATCACCTAGTACGACATGATTCGGGTAAACAGAATGTGTCGAAAAATTCCTTATCACACGCTCGCGTCTGTGAAGTGCGCACGAATGATTGTCGGTATAAACTTTTACATTTAAACGTACAGTGTTTGAGAAACAAGGTTGATGAACTTGAGTTGGTGGCAAAACAGCACAGTTATGACTTTCTTTGTTTGAATGAGCATTGGTTGACTTGCGATGAGATTAATACTCTGAATATTTGTGAATATATGAATGTGTCTAGTTTTTGCAGGTCAAGCAAAATCCACGGTGGTGTTTGTATTTATGTCAATAATAAGTTTAGTGCTAAGCCTTTGTGTGACAAAGTTTTAAACATTTCTGAGGAGTTACACTTTGAGGTTGCTGGTGTCACCTGTTTGGATGGCACACAAATTCTAACCATATATAGATCACCAAATGGAGACTTCAATATATTCTATAATAAGCTTCAAATACTACTTAGTACTTTAGACTATAAGCAAAATATAATCATATCTGGTGATTTTAATTTTAAATTTAACACTCACGACAAGCATGCCAATGTGATGTGTGATATTTGTGTTTCTTTTGGACTGTATCAGACTGTGAATGTGAATACTAGGCAGAATGCTTGTCTAGATAATATTTTCACCAATATAAACATGTCAAGCATAGTTGTAGAAGCCTTTGATACATGTTTTTCTGACCATTTAGGTATTGCATTTCATTTTAATTTGAAAACTCTAAAACCTGTTAGGAAGAGAATAAACTACAGGCCTGTCACTGATGAAGGTCTTTTCAAGTTATACAGTAAAATTGAAACAGTCGACTGGATCTTTTTGTCTGATATTAGTTTACCACTGACCACTAAACTCGAACGATTCATGAACATCTTAACAAATAATATCGCTGAGTGCTTGCCAATCAAATCTAGGTTAGTATCAGAGGGTTGTCGCAACAAAATCAACTGGTTTGATCACGAATTGGCTCATATGAGAGAGACTTTGGAACTAATAACACAAATTAATAAAGATAATCCCCAAGTAGTATCAAAGAAGGAGATTAATGTCTTCAAATCAAAGTACCGATCAGAAATCAGAATTAGGAAAAAAAATGCTCATGATAAATATATACGTAGAGCGTCAGATAAACAAGCAGCTATGTGGAACGTGATTAAATCCAATGGTGTGCAATCATCAAAAGCACATTCGTCTACTCTCAGCGCGAATGATTTAAACTCTTTCTTCGTCAGCATTGCTGATACCATTATCGCTGAAATTCCAGCTACCCAGTCGAACTTCAAAGATTTTATACAGACTAGTGATACACTACATTTCAACTTTCGAACTGTTTCATTCAATGATGTTCGAGACGCAATCAAAAGCTTAAAGAATTCTAAAAGTAAAGATCCATATGACATCGATGTTAAAATTATGAAGACCTTAAATAACTTGTTAGTATATCCTATAACAAAATTGATAAACATGTGTATAGAAAATAATGTCTTTCCTGCCTTATTAAAACTTGCAAAGATTGTGCCACTCTTCAAGAAAGGCTGTGAGAATGATCCATGTAATTTCAGACCCATCTCTATAATACCAATTATAGCAAAAATTTTCGAAATTCTTCTGAAGAATCAGATATGTGAATACTTCGAAGGTAACAATTTATTCTGTAACAACCAGTTTGGATACCGTACCAACAGATCAACGAAAGCAGCAATAAACAATTTTATCAGTTTCATCAACAAATGTCTGGAAGATAACATGTTTGCCCTCGCTAACTTCTATGATCTTACAAAAGCATTTGATTGTGTCCAACATCACATTTTGATTCAAAAGTTGTCGCTGTATGGTTTTAGTAATAATAGCCTGTCCTTAATTGCGTCTTATTTATCAGATAGAAGACAGTATGTTAGTTTTCAAAATTGTTTATCCAACAATGTGCATATTAAGCACGGAGTTCCCCAAGGAAGTGTCTTGGGACCGATTCTTTTTTTGATCTACATCAATGATCTGCCAAACTGTAGCATCAATCAGTATATATTATTTGCGGATGACACGACATCAATATCCTCCAATAGTAACTTTGATCATGTATTGCTCGATTCTCAGCAGCATTTTGACAACATTCAAAACTGGTTTAATGCCAACAGTTTGTCAATCAACATAGCGAAAACTCAATCTCTTCTACTCAGTACTCGTCCACATAGAAGTGATTTAGTAGAGCCCGTGAAATTTCTTGGAGTGATTATTGATGCAAGCTTAACTTGGGAATCACACATCACTTCTTTATCAAAGAAGTTATCTAAAATAACATATATGATACGTAGTTTAAATACCTACGTAACAAAATCGACTTTAATGACAGCCTATTACGCTTACTTCCAATCTAACTTGCAATACTGCATACTGATTTGGGGACATTCATGTCATGTATCGAAGGTGTTTGCTGTTCAGAGACGATGCTTGAGAATAATAGCAAACTTATATTTCAGACAGTGTTGCAAGACGACATTTATCGACCTAAAAATTTTAACTGTGCCATGCATATATATACTGGAATGTCTGATCCACGTTAAAAATAATTACGATGATTACAGAACTCCGAAAGAGATTCACAAATATAACACAAGGTTCAACAATGAATTAATACCAGAGTACACAAGACTTTCAAAAACTAAACACGGAAGTAATTATTTCGGTGTGAAATTTTTTAATGCGCTGCCCAAGTTTTGTCAAACACTCAACTCAACCATTTTTAAAGCAACTGTGAAAAGATATTTAGTGACGAAAGCTTTTTACAGCATAGATGAGTTTTTAAATAATGATTTTACCGACTTTGTTCCATAATTGTTGACTATTTATTACTTTGTTTTCGTTTGTTTTTTTTATGTGTTATTTTTGTATTATATTTTATCGTTCTCCAGACGTGTGTAAGAACTTTTGAGTACAAACATGGAAAACTTATTATTATTTCATATTTTTTTTAACCATCTTATTTTATTGTTCCTCTAAATTTTAAAATAGTTTTATCAAGTTTTTTTTACCTTTTATTGCCACTTTGTGTTTTACGTTTGTCTTATTTTCGTATTGTTTGTTACTTTTACTTACTCTTTTATGTTCTACTTTAAATGACCTGTGCAAACACATTTTTGTGTAATAGTACCAATAAATTATTATTATTATATCTTTCAGGTGATAGTTCATTTGATTTTCCACTACTATACACTATAGTGCAACGACAGCCTGAACATTCGAGTGCCACGCCGACATCGTCCAGAGCCATAGTTAGAATTTTAAGATGACGCCACGTAAAGCGCCCAGGGTGGGCATTACAGCTCCAAGACAACAGACACCCTCATGCTCGCTTATCGCTTTGGAGGGGAGAAGGATGGACGCAGGTTGTATTGATGGTTTCGCGTGATGTCTTCCTGGTACAGGACCGTTTAGGCTGTAATTGCAACACTGGGTAGTAGCGGAAAAACGCAGGAGTGAATTACTTCTATATATGTTGGTTTGGTTTGGGTAGAGAAACATGGGATGCTATCAAAACGTGATCAGAGTTATGAAGATGCTCTAAGTTGGCGAACAACCGATACAATGCCTGTAGGAAGCTTCACAATGATGGTGCACTTTCACAATAGCGATCAAGTGACATTTGAAACTCTAGCATATTAGCTTCAAGTTACGAACAGTGACAGCTGTCAAAATTATCAGTAACGTTCAAGGGCTCTCAACAGAAAAGCACTTGAAGGACGCTTGGCCGGGTACAACTCTAGTCAAGGACTTTTCCACGCGGAAAAGCATACGCTCAGGGATCTGTCAACATAGTTGATGTAGTGATTTAGTGTTCGCATTTAAGCAAGCGATTGTCTTTTGAACTTTAATATGATTCAATACAATAGTTTATCTTCGAATATTATGTTATTGTCATGGCGCTATCCATATATATATATATATATATATATATATATATATATATATTTGCATAATTCTCGATTTTAGAACGAAAAACTATCGCACCCTGCTACTGAAACAAAAATCAATGGTCATATCGTATTAAAAGGAGTCGATCAAGTCAAATATCAATACTGGATTATCTTCAATTTTAATGCTTGGAACTCAAACATATCACCATATATGGATGCCGTGAAAGTGCCACTATTAGCAGTTCTTCTCAAGTGCACTGTGCTGGAGTAGCTCTAAGCAGCTCTAAGTCTAATTTTACTCGCCTACAAACTTTAACGGACAGTAACAGTGATAGGTTAGCAAAATCCAAATATGGTCACTGGATATCAATATAAGTGTAGATCATTTTCTAGCTAAGCTGCAGTAAGGAACGCCTCACAGACCTACGAGAGCATGTGCACACAGATGTTCAAGGCAAACATCTATAGATGTCGAGCTATGGACAGAAAGAGAGTTCAGTGAATTAAATGTGTACTTCATCACGTCTTTGTTTCGATTTTGTTATGTTTCAATATATGAGCGTATTTCCAACATTGGTATGTTATTCCTCTCATGTTGCAAAAAGATACATATACATTTATGGCTAATTTTAGATCAGAAAATTGATTTTTGGGATTATTTCTTGAACATGACAGTTCACAAATGTCAGTGAAGTATCAATGGACATGCTGGCAACGGCGCACGGGGCTGAATACGACGGACTTATAGTGGAGTATATTAGGTTTATATCCAAAAACTTGGCGGAGCAGTCTTAGGCAATTGTTTTTAACAAATATTTTTAATTGCACTTATTTAAGCATTGTCAGACATTGACACATAATGACGAAGATTACATGTTAAATCCCAATTTTGCATTGATCCTTTCACCTCATTGTTATCTGATGAACTTGACTTCTTTCTTTTTTTCTTTATATCATAAAAAACTCCATGACCGACAAAATCCTTAAGATACTTGTCTTTAAAAATATGGTTTTCTCTAGATCAAAAATGCGCGCCTTTCACCGATCGATTTACTGGTCAGTAGGCCAGTTGTTACCTAAACATAAGACTGGCGCCATGTAAGTTGACTCTGTACTGCCCACGCAACGCCGTCATCAGTTCATACAGGATTATTGTTACAAGTAAAAAGTTAACTGCGAACATTTGTAATACAAACTAAAGATTTGAATGGATCAAGTGAGCCAAACAGGCCTAAAACATTTAGTCCATAGTCTCACCCATTTGATAACGTTGCGATCTAGAAGCTTCTTTCTTGCTCTTACAATACTTTCCAAGTTGTATAAGGGTCAAGCATTTGCAGATAGACCGATAGACAGGCCCACCGACAGACAGACGGATAGGCAGACCGACAGAGAAAGCAACAGATAGACTGACAGACATTTTCTTCTCCTCTTAGCACAAAAACTGGTAGCGCATTGTGTAACGCTTCCTTTCCGCAAAAAGTCCAGAAAAGATGGAATGCAATGAAGATTCCAACTTTTCTGCACAATCACAGAAAGGAGGTTAGCATTAGCTTCCGGTAGCTCAGTCGGTGGCATGAAGACATCTACAGGCGTGTAGCTGTGTGTCGACCATGGCATGGCTAGAGGATAGAAGAACAAACAGAACACAAAAATTTAACAGATTTTATTTAACAAAAAAAAGCATTTCCATTACATTACAATTTTACAGTTTTAAAGAACAAAATAAGTTTTACATCTTTGGCGCTGCTATAAAACTATCAACTTATCTTTCGCTGGTCCATTTTGACTCGACTGAAGCGAGGATGGCCAGGTGCTTGAAGTGGAGGTCCCAGTTATGAGGGGTGACCTCACACATAGTGGCTTCATAACCAGTTGTAGGCGCAGTTGAACTTAAAGGCGATGGCGCTGCCAAGGCACATGCATGGGTGAAGTGATAGGCCAAGCAACGCAAAGTCAAAGACTAAGGCAAAGGGAAAGAGAAAGGGAAAGAGAAAGGGAAAGAGAAAGGGAAAGAGAAAGAGAAAGGGGGTGGCCCCAATCTGAAAAAGAACCGTGTGCATTAGCAACGTGCCCTAATGACCAAGGCATTTCTAATCTCAGTCTGCCTCAAAAGAGAACCAACGATTTTCTAGGTTAGAATTACATTACATAGTTTGATAAAATCAAACCGAAAATTTGAAATGCCTTTCATAAAATAAAATCACGAAATAGCAAAAAAAGCGTAAAACAAGATGGTGATCATCAAAAATCTCTCCACATGCTTCTGATATAAAAACACAAATATCGAATATTCATAATCAACGTACTTATAATTTCACTGAACTATGAATATATATACGCACACAGAGGTAAAATCGATGTGGATCGATTTCCACCTCGATTTGATTAAAGTTATGGCGAATGATCGAAGTAGTCGAAAATGACGTTCGATGGATATTTTAAAATCGTACAAGAAATAAACCACTTACATATCGATTATCTATAAACTACAGGCAGATCCAGCAATAAAACTGTATAGTATTATAAAACTCACCATTTTGTCCTATACGGACACACATTCTACAAAATTCTAGCACATGGTGCTATATGACCTTGTCCTACAGAGAAGAAAATTTTTAGCTCTTGTTCGATCGGCGGCTCAAGTGAAAAGGAAGCGCGAGGAAGATCGCAGATCAGGAACTCCGCATCAAGCGATCCAAGCGGAAAATTTTCCAAGTAAAAAAACTAGAGATGGGATTAATGAAATGATAATCGAGAAGTGATTTAATAAATACGATCGGACGGTGAAACCGTTACAATTGTTATAGCGAATCAAAGAGACTTGTCGGAATGAACGCCACTAATATAACTGTCATAGATTTTTATCTTTTAATGTAGTCATCTCAATACCTCAATCTGTTATCTGAAAATGCTTGATTACCTACCAAAGACAGGCAAGCCTAAATACGAGTACATACTATCGAAACGAAACATTCTCCATCCGGAATTATACGGATAAAACCGAACAGTTTTGTGTTACTCAAACAACGATTGACATTCAATATCACATTCCATCATAAATCATGAAGGATCACAGTAAGTACTGGCAGTGTGACAACCGTTTTGAGTGGTAAGCAGATATAAACGTAGCTACAGTCTGTGATTGTTCGAGTCTGGTCTGATAAACGAGACAATGCCTGTTATCAAATGTGATCGACTCATTGATTATTTGAAACAGTTCCTTAACTTAACGGAACGTATTCCTAAGGCTACCAAAATCCGAATAAATCACTGGCAACGCCATAGCTAATTTAAATAATCTAGCAATTTTCGGAACAGCTAAAAGCTGGAGCAGACATAATTTGAAAGCCGTTGTATGGGCAGCAGCACTAAGGGTGGTGTCCTTAATTAATTCTAATTGAAGCCTTAGTATTCCAGATTACAGGGATTACAGCTCCTGGTAACAACGGCCTTGATGAAGCTCAATAGACAGTATTATAATGCGGTTTTGAATCACTACATTGAGGATATCGTCAATCCAGGGTGTTGTACTTAAGTAATTACATAATGAATCAGTAACGACGTAGCTCATTATGTCATCCCTGAACGGAGTATTTGAGGTGCTGCTGTAAGAGAAAAGTACGATATATACAAACATGTATAACAAATACATCAAATAGATCATGTCAGTCAAGCGGGGATCCATTTAATTCCTACCGTCTTACCGACGGTACCGACCACTCAAAAACAAAGGGTCCGTCAGAAACAACGCATGCTTTTTAAATGAGTAGTATAGTCACAATAAGTATGGGAAACATATTTTATTATATCAAAATACTCAGAAATATACTAAGTGACATATAAATCCGAACACCCAGCTTAAATGATTTTATTTTAATAAAAGTTGGTGAATGTATTTATCTTACTGTAAATAACAAGTGAACGCTCTAAAAATGAATATTTCTGCCGCAGTAAAGAATCAACGTTGGCAGATTTTGGTTCTTGACATCCCTTACGATCGGTTACGATGCCTAGAGTACGGAGACCTGTACGATTTCGTTAACTTAGTGAGTTTGATAGGGGCCGTATAGTGGGACTTCGGGGAGTTGGACCTTCTTTTCGGGCAATTGCAGTTAGAGTGCAAAGAAGTGTAGACACTATGGTTAGGTATTGTCAGGCATGTCTTCGAGAAGGCCGTACGCAAAGAGCAAGGGGCACTGGACGCCGCCGTAGAACAACAGACCGTGAAGGTCGACGCCTAAGATTATTGACCTTAAGGGACCGTTTCTCCACTATCAGGTCCATTGCAAATGAAGGGTTTGCAGAACACGGAAGACCTATTGGCATGCGAAGTGTTTACCGACGAATTAGAAGTTTTGCCTTGTTTTCATACCGGCCACACTGGGTCCTCCCTTTAACTCGAGAACACCGACGTAATCGCCTTGAGTGGTGCAGACAACGGTCACTCTGGGATCAGGAATGGAACAGTATTGTCTTTAGTGACGAGTCTCGATTTTGTTTAGGCATGCACGATGGTCGTGCCAGGGTTAGAAGGCGACGTGGTGAAAGGAGGAATCCACAGTTTTTTGTTGAAAGACATGTTCATCACACTGTTGGAGTTATGGTTTGGGGTGCTATAGCTTATGGTTCCAGGTCACCTTTAATCTTCATCAGAGGTAACATGAACGCGCAGCGTTATACCCACGAAGTTCTAGAACCCCATCTTTTACCCTATCTTGACACCCTGGCAGATCCAACTTTGCAACAAGATAATGCCCGGCCACATGTTGCAAGAGTCACAATAGACTTCTTTCAACATAATGATGTCACTTGTTACCATGGCCACCAAGATCTCCCGACTTATCGCCAATTGAGCACGTGTGGGATATGATTTGTAGGAGATTGCTCAATTTGCAACGTCCTCCTCAGACTCTAGAAGCATTTCGAGAGGAGTTGGTGGTTGCCTGGAATGAGATACCACAGGAGGACATTGACCACCTGATCAGAAGCATGCCTAGGCGCGTTGGAGAATGCGTAGCACATCAGGGTGCATCCACACATTATTAAAGGTCAAAGGGCTTTAAAGCAGTGCAATCATTTTGAAATTTTTATCGTTTACTTATTATGCTTCATTAAGTACTTATACAAGATTTTATTAAAATAAAACCATTTAAACTGGGGGTTCGGATTTATATGTCACTTAGTATACATTCCACTTTTTTGAGTAAAACAAAATTTACGTTTTAAAAACTATGTCGGTCATATGGCGCCCTTGAGCGGAAATGCAGGAATCAAGCCTCTCCCGAAATGAGCCCTTTGCCTCGGCCAGCATCCGTGCAGGAATTTAGGTTACTTCCTTCAAATCGACGAGGGCCCGAGGCTTGCTTTGGCAAACTATTGATTTCAGGTAGCCCCATAAAAAAAATCACACGTTGACAGGTCCGGGGAGTGAGGGGCCATGGAATATCGCCATGACGTGAAATGGGACGTCCTGGGAATTTTTCCCGAAGAAGTTCCATCGAAGTACTGTAACGGTTTCACCATCCGATCGTATTTATCAAATCACTTCTCGATTATCATTTCATTAATCCCATCTCTAGCTTTTTACTTGGAAAAATTTCCGCTTGGAGCCCGCATGATGCGGAGTTACTGATCTGCGATCTTCCTCGCACTTCCTTTTCACTTGAGCCGCCGATCGAACAACTAAACAGCTAAGAATTTTGTTCTCTGTAGCATGAGGTCATATAGCACCATGTGCTAGCGGTTTGTAGAATGTGTGTCCGAATAGGACAAAATGATTGGGGCCACCCCCTTTCTCTTTCCCTTTCCCTTTGCCTTTGTGTTTGGCTTTTGTCTTTGTCTTTGACTTTGCTTTTGCCTTTGTCTTTGACTTTGCATTACCTGGCCTATCACTTCACCCATGCATGTGCCTTGGCAGCGCCATCACCTTTAAGTTCAACTTCGCCTACAACTGGTTTTGAAGCCACTAAATGTGAGGTCACCCCTCATAACTGGGACCTCCACTTCAAGCACCTGGCCACCCTCGCTTCAGTCCAGTCAAAAATGGACCAGCGAAAGATAAGTGTATAGTTTTATAGCAGCGCCAGAGATTTAAAACTTATTTTGTTCTTTCAAATTCAAATGTAATGAAAATGCTTTTTTGTTAAATAAAATCTGTTAAATTTTTGTGTTCTGTTTGTTTCTGACACAGAGCTGCACGCCTGTAGATGTCTTCATGCCACCGACTGAGCTACCGGAAGCTAATGGTAACCCCCTTTCTGTGATTGTGCAGAAAAGTTGGAATCTTCATTGCATTCCATCTTTTCTGGAATACAATGAAGATTCCATCTTTTCTGGACTTTTTGCGAAAAGGAAGCGTTACAGTACGAGCTGTGTGGGATGTTGCCCCGTCTTGTTGGAACCATACTGTTCTGAGATAGCCACGTCGACGTCGAAGTTCCGGAAAAAACTTTCCGGGTATGCAGGAGGTGCTCATGCAACTGTTGAGGGTTCACTGGAGACCAGTATCGACAATTTTGTTTATTGACGTATCCATGTAAATAAAAATGTGCTTCATCACTCATAAACAACGTCATGTCATTGTTATCCAACTGTTCAATCATGAGCTGTGCAAAATTAACTCGTTCTTGCATAATCCCCTGGGAACAGTTGTTGACAATCTTGGATTTTGTAAGGATGGAATACTAAATCCTCCTTCGAAATGCGACGTACAGAGGACGCGTAGATCCCTAGGAAACTGGCATACAAACGGACGGAACGATTCGGGCTTTGCAGCGTGTCAAATCTCACTCTGTCTACGTTTTCGGGGTTTCTATATGTACGATTTCGCCCTGGTGGTTATCTCGTCATCACATTACCTGTTGTATTTCACCCATCTCAAAATGGTGTTACGGTCTGGTACTGTCCCACGACGTGGAACACGAAAGTGAACGCGAAACACACGTTGCGATCGAACGACAGATTCGCCATTTTGAAAGTACTGACGTACAGTGAACACACGATGCTCAACGTTCCAAACCATCTTGCCGACTGAAACGGCACTTCTCCCACTATCCAACACGCCCTTCCCCACCGACGCGGGACCCACTCGGAAAACATGAGTCCTTTCTGACGGACCCTGTATATGGTTTAAGTTTTAAGAGCAAATGTAGCGGGAAATTCATCACGTATGAAACAAAAGTGTCATTTTTCATAAAAAATTCGATATTCAGATTATGATGTCCTCAGAAAAGAAAAATGAAGTTAGATAAACATGCTACTCAGTTTATAATATAATGGTTTAGCGGGAAACGCTTTTTTCAAGCCTTTGAACTTGAATAAAAAAAAATCAGTATAGCTTCAACATCTACCAGAATGGACCATTGTACAACTTAAAATGTGGGATAATAAAATATGTTTCCCTTTAAAAAAAGAGTAAAGACAGCTCCGAAAAATTGAAATTAGTCCACTGGTTACGAAGATACTCGTATGTTCAATAATTATTTTACAACCTGGCGACCATTTTTGAATGTGGTGATCAAACAACCACAATGTGAATTATGTGACCTTGTTTTTGATATGCTCCTTAATGATGACGCGCATTCAAAATGAGAGTACATATAAGTTCACATTTCACCGGCTTTTTAGCAAAATAAGGTAAAATGTCCCATTATTGAACAATCTGCCTTAGGCAGCTGAATAGTCGAATCAATAAGATGTCTTTGACACCTTTACAACAGTTCGGTACCTCGGTATTTGGGGTCTGCCTTTGTGGATACTCTAGTATAAAAGAGGTATGTAAACGTTAATCCAAAAACAGAAGCTATTAATTTATTATATTAACCATCATGCAGTCGCCCTCCTGCAACGTTCGAGGAACTTTTGTGGAGGGTCGTCCCGCAATCCAACGTGTTGAAACCATTGAGCTACCCTCTAGCTACTCTGCTGCTCATGATGAACGCGGTGGTGGCTCATGCTATCCCTAACAAACACATGATTAATGAGCTTGCCAGGTCGACCGCAAATTTTCTAAGCAACATGCTCCTTTTCTACTTGCTGCTTGTTCCTGCACGACCCGCCCCATGTGCGCTGGCAGCTCACATGAATCATAGATATTAATGTTACTAGTAATTCATTTTCCTTCCGCAGGAAAGCGTTTGTCGCTTGAAAGGGAATCATTTGCATGCCTCGTGTGCCTTTTTTACTCATTGCTGTCTGTTTATAGCTTCATTGGTGTATACACGAGGGGTAAATATCTACTCAAAATTGTATACACCATAAATCCTCTTTAATAAATAAATTTCATAAATCCTCGTACATTTCTAAAAATTACCATAGAGAATTCTAATTCTAGCTCACACTGTTTCTAGGTATTTGTGAGAGGAAGCTCGCGCATACCCAAAAGAGTGGAAATAGGGAATGAACAGATAGACGGCGGCCTGGTTATATACGTTACTAAGTGACAAAAAAAAGGTGAACACCTACGTATGTTTATTAGAATTCAATAATTTTTTTCTGTTAAGTTTTTGTAGTGATTGCGTGTATCGTTTGGTGATGAAGAAGCATTAAGCTTTCGTACTTTCACGGTGTCAGTTAAATGTTAAATTTTGTGTAGCTTATTGAAAAGCATTTTTGTGATTGCCCAAAATGGCTTGAGTGCGTAGATTTCGCCGGATGTCCAGGGTAAGCGACTTTGAAGAGCATCGAATTGTCGGGTTTCGTAAATCCGGTCTATCGGTAAGAGAAGTTTCTAGGAGGACCAACAGATCCTTACGCAGCGAGTGAAGGCCTCTGGACGCCCCAAAGGAACCACAGAGCAAGAAGACCGCCGGTTAAGACTTCTGGCTCTAAGAGACAGATTCAGTAGTACTTGAGCCATCGTTTATCAGTGGTTTGAGGAGCATGGACGGATGGTTGGCATGCATACGGTATATCGCTGAATACGACAGTCTGACTTTTTTCTTATCACCCACATTGGGTGGTACCTCTCTTAGCTGAACAACGGCGTAGCCGTTTACTATGGTGTAGAGAAAGAGTTCTATGAGACCGGGAATGGAATCAGGTGGTACTTAGTGACAAATCCCGTTTCTGTCTGAGGGTGCACGGTGGTAGAGTAAGAGTGCGAAGGCTATGTGGTGAAAGACGTGACCCACAACTTGACAGAGAGCGTCACCAGTACCGTGGGAGTTATGGTATGGGGCGCTATTGCTTATGGCAGCAGATCAGCACTAATTTTCATCAGAGGCAATATGACAACCCGACGTTATATTCAGGAAGTGGTGGAGCCTCATCTTATTCCATACTTAAACACTATCCAAAACCTGTTTTTTCAGCAAGACAATGCCAGACCGCATATTGAAAGAGCATCGTTAGCCTTCATGATTCAACATCGCATCAACCGTTTACCTTGGCCACCACGATCGCCTGACCTATCTCCAATTGAACATGTATGGGACATAACAGGTCGCAGATTTTTAAATTTGCAACATGCTAGACAGACTTTAGCAGCCCTTACTCAGGAAGTTGCAGTAGCCTGGAAAGAGTTACCCCAACAGGATACCGACCACCTTATCAGCACGATGCCCACGCGTAACAGATACCTTTGTTACATGTTAAAAATATCAATACACCCGAACATATTAAAAATTATTAAACATTAGTTTATGCTAAATAATGTGAGTGAAGACACTACTTTCCTGGATACGGTTCTGTTTAGCGATGAGCATTAATTTTTATGTCAAATCTGTACTCTTAGTGGCAATATGGAACTAGCCCACTGTTTGTCTTTTGTTCCCATGGGTGATTTTTTTTCCTTAATTTTGGTGTGTTGTTCTATTAGAAGCTTAATAACTCGAAATCTAGTGATTTTATTTGAATTCACCTTATACAAAAAAAAGATTATAAAGAATTGAATCCAAACCTGCACAAATATACAGGGTGATGCATTTGAAAGTTTTGAGAAAAAGTACAATTTGCGTTTTTGACCTCCCTGTACGAGCAAAAAGGAAAATTCGAAAAACTAACAAATAGGATAAAAGCTGAGGTGTGTAAGTTTTTTTTGATGCAAGATTCAGCACTCCAAAATTCAAAATGGCGGGGGGTTGCCGAAGTGGATGGTTTTTCTGGACGGAACCGCTCACATCTCAGTATCTAATTACCAAAACGCCATAGTATGCTATATCAATCTTCTTCTTTTAAATTGGTTCATCCAAATATTCAATAAAATTTGAGGCATTCTATTTAAAAAATCATAACTTAGAAATGTGCCCTCAAATGGCATGTATAACATGCAATAAATAGATTTTCTCAAAATGTATTTTTTTTATGAGTAATATTCCGTCAACACACGGATGGGCCACCCTGTATATACGAGCCCCTTCCCACTTCAAGATTTGTACCAAAATATGCCTTTATAAACTAAACATGACGAAACTATTTACTTCTATAACAATTTATTTTCCCAAAAGCATTTTAGATACACTCTAGTCGTAAAAAATACATATTTGAAACCACTTAGACCTATAACTAATAGAACATCTGAACAAATAAACAATGTGCGAATAAATGCGCGAAGTTAACAAATCAACAATTTTAATCATCTTTATTTTTTATTACGGCTGAAATTCTTTGGGGCATAGTATTAACCAAGTTTTGCCAAAAATTTGGTGTAAAACAATCCCATATTTCTTGAAGCTTTTGTCTCAGTTCGGGATTGTACGAGCAGGATGTTGTCGTAGAACCTTTTTCATCTCGTGCCACAAAGTTTCAATAGGTGACAGATCTGGACTGCTAGAAACCTATTTCAAAAGTGGTACATTATTTTCTTCCATCCATTTTATAGCCTTTTTTGAGGTATGGCATGCTGCACCATCTTGCCGAAACATAAAATCTTGGCCGGATGTCAAACATTCTTCCATCACTGGTAAAAGCGATTCTTTTAAAATTGCCAAATATTTGTTTGTATCCACATTTCCGTCAATAAAATGATGTTTTCCTACTCCTTTTGATGACATACTCCCCCAGACCATCATGGATGCTGGAAATTTCACTCTTCTCTTCAGTCAACACGGGATGCTTCATTTTTTTGCAAATAACTCTACTGCGACTGTCACCAACACAAACTTCGAATCGAGCCTCATCACTCCATTGTATTACACACCATTGTTGAGGTGTCCATTGACTATGTTCTTTAGCCCATCTAAGCCGATTATTGTTTTGCAGTGGAGTTAATAGTGGCTTTTCTTTGGCCTATAAACAAGTTGTGCAACTTTAGGGTTTTTACTTCACTTTTTTATAAGAGAACTTACCTTGCAAGTGCTAAATCCCAGTTTGTGGTCCTGTCTGTGAGTTGTGGACCTCGAAATTCTCCTTCCAACAGCGTCACTTTACAGAGCACTTAATTGTAAATAATTGGCATGCCTGTTTTTCACGATTATTCTTCTTAATGATCTTCGGTCGGCACTTGTGATATTACTTTTTTTCACATATCGTGGCTTAATATTAACCAGTTACGTTATATCTTCTAACAATATTTCTCACATTGTACCGCGATAAGTCTAACAAAGTTGCAATTTCTGAGTTTGATTTCCCAGAATTAAAAAAATTAATTATCAGCAACCGAATTTTCTCACTAATAACCTTTCCTCTACCCATCTTGAAAACATTAACTACCGAAACTAATTTAAACGTATTCTGACAGCTGTGATTAATAAAAACAATTGTCATGTCTTTTAGTTTTCACAGTCACCTATGCGTTATAGACTTATCTTGCATTGAAATGAAAATAGGTTGGTATGCTGTAATTGCAACATGTGTTATTTTTATGCTGCAAATTTGATTAGGGAGTGATAAAGTTGGTGTTTTCTACTATATATTATCAAAATATTCATTGTTAATATTTTAAACCTATATGCTACATTTTTATTATTTGTGTTTGATAAGAAAAAAACTAAGATTTCAATAGTTGGGCCAACTGAAGTGGGAAGGGGCTTTTATATATATATATATATATATATATATATTCAATTTAAAAGCAAAAAATTACAAAATTATAAGCACCGCATACATTGTGCTTTTTGTACTAAAAATGACGTACTTCTATTAAAAAATTGTTATGTATGTATTAATTGTTATGAGAAATATACACACCAGGGTATCTTTCTTTATTGGATGGTGATTTATTCGCATTGAGTTGTAATGTTAAGCGAGTAAATCAGTTCAATATAAAGTGCTAGCCCTTTCACAGGCTGCAAGGTTACCCTAGTAACTAGAGCAAACCTCCTTGCGATCTTATAGCACATCCCAAAAAGCAGTAGCTGAACAGCTCTCGTCTCACATCACAAAAGGGCTGAAAAGAGTGTAAAAATCCCCGGCAAACTTCATCCTAGAGAAATAGAAGCCCGACGCCGTGGGAGGAAAGGAATGTCGATATCGAAACAATGAAGGTCTGCGTTATTGGTGCTTATCTGTCGCTATCACACTCGCCATTGACAAGCTATTGAAAGAGAATTGTGGATTGTCTTTGCTGCAGTTCCCCTCTACTCGTTTTCGAGTGCTCTGCAGCGTGCTTGAAAAGCGGCTGTTGGGAGGCTGGGATCATGCTGAGAGGGAATTGCATTTTTGCAGTTCGAACGTTGCCGTAATAATCTTGTTTGTAGTACTGAGGTCAGCGCATGTCACTTTCAGTACTATCTAGTCCATGAAAGTACTTGTCCGAATGAACTGGGTTTATTAATGGATATGAGACGATTTAAAGTGAAAGCTGGCTTGCCAATATTGACTCCATTTTAGGTATATATATGCAAAATTCGATTCGGTACTTGGATGAATAATACCCATCTTATACATGCTTTACTAGCGTTTAGTAGGGTAGGTGGCATAAAGTGGCGTCTTGCATCTGATTGTGCCGCAATCAAAAATACTTTTGAATAATAATTACCAATCGGTCGCACTGCGCATATATAAATCACATTAGCAAATTTCCCCGAAATAATTGTAAAGTCTGCTTTTATTAGTGCAAGTTGTTCAAGGGGGTATTTAAATCATGGACGCATAAGATGGGTGCACCATTTTTTGTGGGGAAACTTTTTATTTGAGAACAAAGAATGAGAAAACACGTATTCTGGGATTCAATCGAAAGTGTTGACAGGAACGAAACAACTTTTTCTATAAGATTTTTAGATATCTATGAGACCTAAAAAATGGTACCACACGTAAAAAGATCCGACTAATAGCAAAAATGTTATGGCAGAAAAACGAGGCAAAATGCAGGTTTTGACACTTGTTGGTAATGCGACGATGATTTCACGCAAGTACTTGAAATTCTGTCGATGCATACTTCTAAATCACAAAAACCAAATTGGATTACATTGATCAAGTAGTTTTTTGAGAATATATAATTGTTTATCCGAAAACACCTGTTTTCCGGCCATCACTACTAGTTTATTGAACAATATACAGGGTCTGTTCAAAAAGCATTCAATAGCAAAATACACGTGTTTACCTTGTCGAAAAGAATCACGAACTATTCCAAAATATTAATGTTATTTTTATGCGAAAAGCAACGGCCACGTTTTTATTTTCAAAACAAATTCAAACATATCGCATTTGAGTAATCGAACAAATGCGCTACGATATTCGAAAAACATACGTTGCTAGACACATTTTAAAATAAAGCGAATGTATCTATCATCTTCTGTTGCGAATTATTCACAAATACGAAATGTTTGAATTTGTTTAGGAGAAAAAACGTAACCCATCCGTTAAATAACATAAAAATAACATTTATCTTCCGGAATGGTTTGCGATTCATATCGGCAAGATAAACTAGTGTGTTTTGCTCAATAAGATAGTAGTGATGGCCGGAAAACAGGTGTTTTGGGATAATCAATTAGAAGTTCTCAAAAACTATACTTGACCAATCTACTCCAATTTTGCAAATACCAAAACCTGCACTTTGCCTCGGCTTTGAGCCACAACTTTCTTGCTACTGCTCGGTTCTTTTTACGTGTGGTATTATTTTGTAGGTCTCATAAATAACTAAAAATCTTATATAAAGGCTTTTTTCGTTCCTGCCGATCCTTTGGATTGAATCCCAAAAGACACGTTTTCTCATTCTTTGTTGTCGAATAAAAGGTTTTCCCCCAAGAATTCTTGTACCCATTTATGCGTCCATGTTTTGAATACCCCCTTGAACAACTTGCAGCAATAAAGCAAGACTTTACAATTTTTTCGTAGACCAGGGGAACCTAAGGCTTAACAGATATGCAAGCAGGTCTAGGATTGACACCAGGCTCTAACACGACCTCTTGCATCAGGCGAAAGCTCCCAAGGATCCTACCTTAGTAGACATCAAATTGTGACAAGGTATCAAAATATCGTGATAAAGTTGAACAGGAATGTAAATCTGGTCCAGCCTCTGTCCAAGTTCATCAAGCTAAATTACACAGTTTAAAGAGATTGTACGTAATGGTCTTGCACTGGACTATATAAGATTTTGGGCGAAACAGGTAGTTTTAGAAAATGGCTTGCTGATTATCAATATGTGTTAGATTAGATATAAATACAAGTTTAAAGTGTAATCTTGGATATCATTTCTAAACTGATATTGCATAAGATGCGCAGTATTAATCTACTTAACGATAGTTTTGACTACACCATTTTATATTCTTCATATTTCTCGTACACAGCGCAACAAAAAGGAAGACTGATATCCCTCGGGGATCTATGCACACCCTCCATTAACTAATGTGATATGTCAGATGGACGTATGCTGCGCAGTATTGTCTATCCAAGGCAATCAGGTTCCGCTACGGTTACGACGCAGTGTTTTGATCTCCCACGTTTCAGATGGAATGACAATCCAGGTAATATAGCCAGCTTCCATGGATAGGCGCTAATTTAACTGCTTGCAGTGGAGGAATATGTTGATTGCAGCTGTCTGCAATGCGGGTGGAACAGACACAGGATTCTTTAAACCTATCAAAATCAGATCGAACAATAATTCGGAAGAGGGCGGAAAAAAGATTCGCTATACTGGTACGGTTACGTAATGAATTCTTGACGTGGAATCGCGCAGCAACCTTATCCGGTGTTCGCGATCATATAATAATAATAATAATAATAATAATGTTTATTGGAGCACTTATTCAAAATGAATATATATGTATACAAAAAAACACTACAAAAGGCTGAGGATTGGCATTGCCATTTTTCACCATCGCCTACAGCAGTTACACAGAGATTCAGTAAATTAAAACAATTAAAAAACATGCAATTAATCTTATCTGTAATTTTACATAGGTAATGTAATCTATAAAATTGAGGTACCATTTTAAATGAAATACAACATTGAATCGTAAGTTCCTAATCTTCAGCTTCAGAAGCTTGTAACTGGAGAAGCCCCTTCTTGAATTCCTTTCTGAAACCACTACTGGAAGTAATTTGGAAAAGTTCTAAATATTTATTCATCAAGCAAGGTGCTGTGTAAGTGAAAGCTTTTTTGAATTTAGATGTTACATGGCCTGGGATATTATAACAATTATCGTTTCTTAGAAAAACATGTCGGACAGAGGATCTTTTCTCTAAAATATTATATAGATACTTTGGAGATTTATATCTTAAAACTTTATATAATAGAGCACCATAAAAAAGCAATGAACGGTAGTTGTATTTTAAAATGTCTTCTCTCACATAGTAGCCAGAGATGTGTTCTTCTCTACCTATATTATTATGACAAAATCTTAGGCAATGATGCTGCAAAATCTGAATCTTTTGTTCTATTTCCTCTGTAAGAAAGTTGTAATAGACTGTGACACCATAATCCAAATGTGTAGGGATTAACGGGTTTACAAGCATCAATTTGGTATCACATGTCAGTATGTGTTTATATTTCCAAAGCGTTTTATATTAATAATAGCACAATTTGAGTTTATTCATAGCATGACATTCAAGACTTAAATTTGTATCTAATAGTATTTTTGTTTCCTCTACAATTTTAATAGTGGCACCATCTAAAAGTATATTTGCATTTACTGCCTTTTTGAATTTTGGAACAACTAGTCTAGCACCAATACAACAAGAGTTAGTTTTTGAGGGGTTAAGTCTCAGATAATATTTTTTTGAATACCTTGTTATCATTTCTAACTTTGTGTTAAGCTCCGATATGAGGGTATTGGCGTTATCTGGTTTACATGCCTTATATATTTGTACATCATCCGCATACAAGTGTATATTCCAACCAGTTGATATATAATCCATTAGATCTAATGTATAAAATGTAAATAGTAGAGGGCCGAAAACACTCCCTTGTGGAACACCAGATTTTACTTTTCGTTGAGCGGACATTTTATCACACACTTTCACGCACTGCGATCTATCTGTCAAATAGTCCGTGAGCCCTTGTAGAGCACTGCCAGAAAAACCATAATGTTTCAATTTTGTACACAAGATCTTGTGGTTTACCATATCAAAGGCTTTGCTGTAATCCAACATCACTAGCAGTGTCACCTTGCCGTCATCGGTGCACTTGATTATGTCACTAGTAATTTTGATTAGTGCTGTTGACGTATTGTGTAGTTTCCTGAAACCCGACTGGGTATCAGGCAAAACTTTATTTTGCTCTAACAGCTCGTTCAGACGACTCGGTCACGATCATTTAATCGAACCGGTAAAAGTATCGAATCTCGCAGTGGCGCAATATTTTAAATCTGCATATTCACACGATGCGGTCGTACCCCATATACGGGAAAACTGCCGATTCGTTCGGACTTGCATTCGGTTCGCGCCACTGGCAACCGTATGGTCGCATGCGGTTGTGTTCGGGAAAAAAACCGAATCGGCCTTCAGTGGCACGTACAATGTATATTGGCCATTTCACCTCCAGTCGCGATTCGATTATCTTGCCGAACGGCACTTGTTTTCGGCTTTAAATAGTTTGCTCATATTTATGGTATATACCTACATATATACAATGGAGAAAATAAATACGGAGCTGTTGATAAGTTTAGTGGAAGCGAGACCCGCTTTATGGGATAAAACACTTGACACATATAAAGACAAAAATTTAAAGTCGTCAGCATGGAGAGAGATATGTTCTCTGTTAAAGGAGAATTTCGAAGATATGGAACAAAAGGAGAGGCAGGCTTTTGGTAAGTATTTTATTGTTTATTTTGACATACATAAATTTACTAACCGATGGCTTCATCTTGCCAAGAAACAGAACCAGCTTCTGTTAGAAAATAGTCAGCAAAAGTTGTTCTTATGGAATTGGCAGATAGTCCTCCTCGTATATTTTGTGCTTTTGGTAAGTTGTCAAGGTGGATTTCTGGCAAATGAGCGTTTTCAAAATTAAACCCGTCTTTTTCTCGGACAAAATTATGTAACACAGTACACGCTTTTACTATCCATATTGCTGTTTCTAGTTTAACATCTAGAGGACGATGAAATATCCTCCATCTATTAGCTAAGATGCCAAATGCACATTCAACATATCTTCTAGCGCGAGTAAGTCGGTAATTAAATATTCGCTTTTTCTTGTCTAAATGTGTACCGCCAAAAGGCCTTAATAAATTGTCATGCAATCCGAAACCTTCATCGCCAATAAACACAAAGGGTACATTTATTTGTGTCTGTTCTAAAGGTCTGGGTGTTGGTATGTTTAAAGCGCCCTGTGTCAACTTTTTCCACAATGTAGATTCTTTCCAGATTGACGAATCACAATCTTTTCCATAGGACCCTATATTCACGTATATAAAACGATATTCTGAATCTACGACTGCTAATAAAACAATAGAGAAGTAATCTTTGTAGTTGAAGTACATAGAGCCAGTGTTATCGGGTTTTCTCAGTCTTATATGTTTCCCGTCTACCGCACCGAGGCAATGCGGGAAATTCGTTTTCATCCAGAATCCATTCGCTATTTCCTCCCATTTATCTGGCGTATCAGGGCATGCCATAAATTTAGTACCCATATTATTCCATATACTCCGAGTAACTTCTCTCACAATATTGCTAATTGTTGAGACACCAACTCGGTAGGAGTAATGCAGATCTTTATACGAACACCCAGATGCTAGATACCTGAAAGGAAGGAACGTTTTATTTTATTTGTTCCAGGTAAGCTGATTTTAAAAAAGTGGACATACATTCGAGACTCGTGGATGAAAGCATTGAAAAAACATAAAGACCAAAAAACAAGTGGCACATCGACCAAACCTTCAAGACTTTATATATATAATGAGCAGATGTCATTCCTGAAAAAAATTACAGATTCAACTGTTTGTCATGAAAACACTAATAATGAAAATAACACCGAGATAGAAGACTTGGATGCAGAAGTTATTGAAGAGAGTGTTCCACCTGAACAACCGAATATGGAAGCAAATCAGTCTGGTAGTACTCCCATCAGTACTTCTACTGCACGCAGAAAGAGGAGTATTAATGAAGTTGATGCCAAAATGATGCGATTCATAGACCATCAAATCAACTTATCCAAGGTTTCAACAGTCAAAGAGGATGAAAATCGTCATCTTACATTCTTCAAAAGTCTTCTTCCATCATTATCATCGTTTGATGAAGATGAAACTTTGGAATTTCAGTCGAGTGTGTTAAGTTTATTGCAAAATATGAGAGCAAAGAAGCGAAGGTTGGCCGATAATATTCAAATGCCATCGCGTACAATTGCCACTTATTACAATAATTGGCAAAATCATGATTATTACAGTCAGCCACAGCCACAAACAATTTCAAGAGTAACAACACCAATGACTAGTCCATATACTGCCGAACCGTCACCCTCTACACAGTCTGTTGCAAGCCAAGATTCTATTTTAGATCTAGATATTTCCAATTTTTGATTTGTTTATTTGTATATAAAATAAAGTTTTTAAAAAATGACACCTACCTTAAGCATATCACCAATTTTTCCTCAGCACTGATACATGTTCTCATATTTGTGTCTTCTCGAGTTAAGTCTTTTTTCACTCTATTAAGTAGGTCATCAAACGTAGAGGAAGACATCCGAAAATAATTGAAAAATTTAATTTCATCTCTTCTTAATTGACACATAAGTGTCCGGAAGGACCCCAAATTAAATCTTTCTCTAATAATAGGGTGTTCCCAATATCTCCTTATTACTCGTTTTTTACAGAGTCTACGATACCAATACATTAAAACCAACATATTTGCATTCATTGTGCCAAACTCAATCAACAACTGACAAGAAGCGTATCCGCGCAAAAATATTATACCGCATCGTGTGAACACTGGACCCGATTCGGTTAAAATGTCGTTTCGGTTAAATTCCCGTGCCGTACCGTATCGTGTGAACGAGTTGTAAGTGTTCACGAAGTTCATCATCCACTATTTTCTCTAACAACTTCGATATCAGAGGTACAGCAGTGATTGGTCTCAAGTCGCTCAATCCTGTAGCATTACCGACTTTAGGAATCGGTGTTACAATTAACTGTTTCCACATTGATGGTACTTCTCCTGTGTCTAGTGACTGGTTGATAATACTAGCTAGTTGCTGCTTACAAAAAGGGAATGCGTTTCTTAACATATTTTTAGTGATACCATCAACACCCGCAGCATTCGATCTCACTTCTTTCAATTTCTGCGCAATGCCATGTGGTGTAACTTGACGAAATGAAGATTTAGATACAGCAGAATTTTTGAGTTCTGAAAATGTGTCCAGAAATAAGTCATCAGGCAGAACAGTTGGTAGAGGATCAATAAAGTAATTGTTAATGGCTTCTGGGTCTTCAATCTCCTGTGATATCTGTTTGCCTGATTTTTGATGAATATTCCATTTGGAGAAATCACTCCAGAGTTACTTATGGTTATTCCTGTTTTTATTGAGTTGGTGCCTTGTATATGCGGCTTTTTCGTTCTTCAAAGCAATACCTAAGTAATTTCTAAGTTCATTATGATATGTGCGTTGTTCTTCGGATCGCGTGCTTTTAAATTTATTGTATGCTTGTCGCTTCAAATTCATGATACATTTTATAGTGTAAGTCACGTATGGTCTATAAGTTTAACGGCGCAATTCAAATATAAATAAAATTACACTTTTTCACAGCCAGTCTCAAAATTAGTTTGATTAAGTTAGGATTCCACTGGAAACTTAGCTCAAATTGCATGGACATCCATCCAACCGACGCTGTTCCTCCTCTTTATTCTCGTTGTCTTTGGTTTCTTAGTTCTCTCAACGACTTTATCTGGTATGTGGTATATCAAGCTAGACACAAAAATTGACTCATGGCTAACCGACAACAAGAGTCTGAAGCCTAACATTGTTGCAACAACAAAAAAAGAGCATATTAATAGAGGCGTTGAAGCGGAAGGGGTCAAATCAGAATAGTGTACCGATCCTCTGTTATTTTGATAGTATGCCACCTTTGGCTCGACTTATAGCTGTCTAAGTGCGCTGTGCGAAATAAAAACCAGTATGACCAAAATGTGGTAAGGAGTGTGGCATTCATTATGAAAGTAGCAAGGTCATACGTCCGCGTATACGCTACCTTTGGGCTGCAGTAACTTCCCGGGAGTAATTTACTGAATAGACTTTCCGACATGCGGATATTGTTTCCTGCAACACTACCAACGCCTCCAGCTCCTAAAATTAGGTCTGTTTTCCTCTACTTGGACATGATTTTATGGCGTTGTGGCTTGGCCTCATCCTGGACTGATTGATTGCCAGTTCTCGGTGCCACCTGGATCACAATCCCTCCTTTGCAGATCACAAAGTACAAGAAAAATGTCTAATATTGAACATCCGTCCTTGAAAAAGCATCTAATATTTTTTATGACGCAAAGTCTGTAGAGATATACGATTCCACAGACCTGAAGAAACGGGGAAGTTGCGAACGGTTCTTGCTTAAAATCTAAGACATATGGACTTGCTGTATAATCACCTAAATACTGCGAATACCACGCAAGCCGAGACTCTGGTAGGTTTAGAGGCGCTAACAGGCAATCAGGTATATCTCCATATAATATATCTTATAGCAAACGGAGGGATTTAACCCGAGATCATCTGCGATAATAGTAAGTTCTCAGGAGAGCCAGACATTACTGAGCTTATTCTTTAAAGACAAATTTGAGGCTTGGCCCTGCTCGCACAGCAGAGTCGCCAACCTGTCGGTGACCGTGTCCAAAATCCCACCACACAAATCCTGTTCACTCTGCGAAATTGACACGGCCGGATCCCAGACACAATCACCGACAAGTCATCGACCACTGAACGAACAAATTTTACATTTACCTTTAACACCTGCGTTCCTCCTAAGTATAGTAGCGGTCAGACTTGCTGGTACCAAATGAGAAAGGTTTAGTAAAATAAGACTAACTTCATCTAAATCTCAAAGAGTGAATTTTATTTATACTACAGAGACTCGTCCCTACCAGACACTTCTCGCTAGCCGTAGCTTCTGCCTAACGCCTTCAAAAAGGTGTTCCTTGACCTCTCTCTAAGTTGTTTGTACGACTACTTCGAAAAAAAAAGGTTCAAATAATTATAGAGTCTAATCAAAAGTCTTTCATGCTAGGCTCTTTTGTTTATAGGATGTATCAGAAAAGCCTTATCGAACAAATTTTTCTTTTATTATTATTCAATCGCACTAGCAAACTGTATATAGAAAGATATTGCATAAAAAATTCTATATTTTTTATAAAATATTTTCTTATTAACGCTTATGCAAAAAAGTTACAATGGGGGGTCACTGTGTAGCTGTCACAAGTTATGACCGGCGGCAAGTGCCTGACAGTACCGAATATTACTTAAAAAAAATAGTTCACAAACTATAAATAAGCTTAAAGGCTTGCATAAGGTTGTATTTATTTGGCATTACTCAGACGTTATCGAAACCACGCCACGTGATCCATCAACCTTTTGTGTATACACTACAGTGGGTTTCGAGCATGTTTCGTGTAATATAACCTTCTACAAAAGTGTATTATATGAAAACATTTTCCAGGCGCTAAGTCCCACCTTTCAGTCTATGGACTCCGTTATGCCCTATGGCGGTAAAGTATTCTTAGCGTCCGTTGTCCTAGGTGAGTAACTATTATTTATTGAATTTTTCCTTTGCAGGTAAGGAAATTTACAAGGGAGCCATCGCTTAGAGGATCACTACTGATATTCTTGTAAGTAAAAGATGCTACATCGTTATTGTTAAACTATAAACCAATAAAGACTACGGATATACAAAATGCGACCAGGTAGGTTGATTTTGCACCGCCCACGCAACGCTGCCAACAATTCGTAAACTATTTTGTTCGGCACAAGTCAGGCTCTTTGAGAAACCATGAGCGAAAAATTAAATGGATCAAGTCGATCAAATAGGCCTATACAAATAGCTCACAGTCCTTACCCATTTATCAACGTTGGGATCTAGAAATTTCTTCTTTGCCACTCACCACCCACCAATCAATAAGATCATAATTCGCGACAGGTGGGTTAAAATCGTTCGTTATCTATTGTAAGGTCGAATATCCGAGAGAATCTACATGTCAAATATGCGTTAAGAGTTTAATGCAATCACTTGAGTTGGAAGCATTTAAATAAAATGACATAAAATAATTTAGATAAGCCACGCCCCACCCTCACAACCGCAAACGCACAGGACTGCCACAATTTTTTTTTGAAAATGATCTGGAGCCTCTGACACATGAATAGACAAAGTTTGAGTGATAACATACTACAAGACTTTCTCGTTCTTGGCGTAGTCGTGACCTTGTATTAGAATTTCATCAAAATCCGACAGGTACTGTACAAACTTTCGCGAGCATACCGATAGGCAGGCAGAACGACGTACTTAGTTTTTCGTGATGTTCATGTCATATATCATCCAAAAGTAATATCGCATTTTGTAAACTTTTTACGGTCACAATACTTCCTCGTCAGTTCCATGAGAACTAAGACCGCGTTCTAGCACAAAAGGCTACGATACAGGATCAGTTTCAGGACATCAAATCGTACGCCTCCGCTTCTGCATGTAAGTAACACTATGCTTCTCAGGCATTAATATCTTGATGACTTTGGATGGAGAACTGTCCAAAGTTCTGCTAAACTGATACGGTCAAGGGTAAGTCCTCCTGCAACTACTGCAAAGTTATTAAACATAACAGTAAGCAGTGTTGATAGTTGTTGCCATTAGCAAAAGTTTTTAAGGAAGTGTAATACTCAAGTTTTTCGCTAATATTTATTTTACGATTAGATACTTGACGTCCTGAGGTGTCACTACACTACAGAATATATAGTGTTTACAAAAAGCAGACAATACTTTAAACATGAGCTAACGTAACGAATTACTTTCCGATACCGTAACTCCGTGAAAAACTTCAATACATGCACATCCGTGAACCGTTCATTTCGATATGGAGGTGTCCCATGTCCCGCGTCGTATTTCGTGAAAGGCACGGCGTAACGGCAAAATTGGAGAAGACGTACGGCGTGTGTGTTCGTGTATGCCTCTGCGTCGCCACACCGCACCGTGGTGGCGTCTGTCCATGTGTGCCGAGATTCGACTTTCCACGGAAGGTAACGATAACTGAACCTTGCCATTTGAATATATCACAACACAACTATGAAGGACAGATGAACTTTTACTCTGCATTCCTGTGTAACTATAGTAAAGTGGAATTGCACAGCAACCCTCTGTTGCGTGAGTCAGCAGACCACACACTCAACAAGTTCACAATTACACAAGACAACGTCTCGCACTATGAACAAAATTAAATCGTACAATTAAAGGTCTAGCTATAGTTACATTTTTCCGCACATAAAAATTCATAAACTAACTTTGGATTAGTTCAACACTTAACCTGTGAGAATGCGGCGTTGCTATACCTGAGCATATATTTATTGAAACGCCATTAAACGTAAACACCCATCTAATCCCCAAGCTATTAGTGACCCTCCCCCACTCCCATTTTCTTGATTCTAGCCAAAGCGTATTGAAAAATATGGTCCAATTTTAGATTGTTGCAGTCACTGTCAAACGGCACGTTTCCGTTCCCGTTTGTTATTTGTGTTGCATAGGTGCGTGCGCGAATATAGCAGGACGTTCTAAGCGTGTACGATATGATCACCCGCACGTCTATTATGTAAGAAACCTAAAAACGTCATAAGAAAAAACATATAATATGCCATCTTGCAGACTAGATGGTTTTTAGGGTGCAAGTAGCTGTGCCATACGGGTTATTTATATGTTGTTCTTTCTGACGACAGGTTATGTTCAAAGTTATATTTTACGATTTTTCCAATATTTTTGTGTTTTCAAAAACTTTGAGGAGCACTACGGGGAATCGTCACCGCGCCCACGTTGTGTGCAATTAGTAATATCAGACATCAAAGATTTTCGCAATTCCTCACATGTAGGCGCTGATTTGTATTTTCTATTGACATCGCAAAATAGATTTATACAAAATTTTAATGACTGGAAATTAAAAATAATTTAATGTATGTTATTCACTTTCATAAAAATTCCTGTCGGTAGCATATTTTCTCACCTGCTCCTTGACCAGCCAGATACTTTCGTTTCTTATCTCTCTCATTTTTGAAATTCAGCAAATTTACATATATAATTTCCAGAATGAATAAGAAAAAGTGTATGCGCCACTAATTTTTAGCTAAGAACCTCAAGTAAGTATATTTGAGACAAGAAACCAATGAAATTATCTTCAACAGATTTTATTAGCACTCACATCGCTACTCTGTACCTATGCACTGTCGTTTCCTACTAGATATAATATACAATTTACAGCTTAGACCTCCAGTAATTCCATCTCTGAAGCGGATTTTACATCACATCAGAGCCAAACATTGATAACTGACATCATGACGTTTATGCAACACATACAACTACAAAATGAGTTCACAATAAGTGTTCATCAGGTACTGCTTACTTAACATCTTGTAGAAAAAAATACATAATGTCACAAAAAGCCAATATGTCAATAAAAGACCAACATAATGTCACTTCTCAAGATAAGAAATACGAAGAAACCGTTCTAAAATATTTTGAGGAGGAAGTGATTTTAGTGATATAGACAATGTTCCATAAGACGAACGTTTAGAATCAGATCATAATTATTTCTATAATGCATATTATATATATATATATATATATATATATACTGTGGTAAATGTTCCGATGCTTTCGAACTTCCTGAAGAACAGAAACGATATTCTAAACCCTCACAATCTGTTTAAAACAAATCGCAACATTACAGCGGACAACTGGTTCACGTCAACAGAATCAGTGGATTCAAGAACAAACAAGCTGACCTATGTGGGTCCAATGAATAAAAATAAAAGGGAAATTCCTCCGGCACTTTTACCCAACAGATGTACGGACTTCGGGAAGAGTCCACTATTGTGTCTCATCAAAAAGAATAAAGTCGCAATACTCGTCTCTTCCATGCACAACAGAAAATGGGATCCGGAAACACAGGAACAGTAAATAATAGCCTATTATAATGCTAATAAAGGAGAAGTTGATTCTCTTCACGAAAGGTGTTCAAAGAGTATCTCAAGTCGGCGTACGAGTAGGTGGCCACTGGTTATTCTTTAATGAATATTGGATATTTCGGTATTGAATTCCTATATTTTTCACTAATGCTACAAAAAAAATTGATTGTCGATGGAGAAGTCTGTATTTGCTAAGATGTTGGCCGCTAGCCAGGTCCGTGAGCATATGTAAAGGCGCATAGAGAGTCCCCGTTTATCTCGGGAGTTGCGGTTTACGATAAATCGCATTTTTGGCAAACAAGAACTTCTAGAATCAGAAACTGAAAATTTGGTTTTGGAAAAAAGGAAACTCTGCTTTTTATATCACACAGCAACACATCGGATGACCAAATTTTTGTGTGTACATTGTAGGAAGCCTGTATGTCTTCAGCGCTCCAAATCCAAATGTAAATATAGACAGCATTTGAGATTTGCTGTAAATTTCGTTTGTGTTCTTCTTTGTTTATCGGCTAGAATTTATTCTTTTGTTCAATCCTTTATTAGACTTTTCCATAGTTTTAGTTTAGTTTGTGAATATTACAGAAACAGCGTTGTTTTTGTGTGGTTTTAAGTAAAGATAGTAAACATGATCCTTTTATGTGCTTACGCTTTTCTTAAATGAGCATTTTACGTATCAAACACATAAAGTGAGCATCTAGTATTAGTGTCAGTAAGTTCTTCGCTGCTCTTCCTCTTACTCTAATTTTGAACATCTTGAAGGTCGCAGTTTGAGAGATGGCATTTTTCCCCTTGTGTACCATAAACTCACGTTTCCTGTTAAGAGTTAAAATACCTGAATACTAGTTAACATCAACAAGGTACCCCTCCAACTGCCGCACTTTCCCCTCTTTTCTCTTCCTCTTCCTTCCTTCCTATCTTCTTTCCTAATTTCTCCCTGACTTAATCTGGGATCTGGGCAACCAAACCTACGAGACCTACTGACCTACAATAATTAAAATCAACTGCAAAGGTCACACGGAGCGCTCTGACAGACAATGACGAATACTAGTAGTACGGTGAAACTTTATTTCCAGAACGTCTAAATTATTACGGAGTCTGCGACATTTGTTTTTATCATGACCAACGCTATAGGTACCGCGTAGCCCATTTATCCTAAACATATACGTTCTGCCATTTTTGAGCACTTATTGATAGCCAAGTAAAATAAACAAAGATCAAAGTACACTCTATAATAATTTAGGAACGCAGCCCATTGGTCATAAATTAACATAGCGTCAATCAACTTTTAGGAACTATAGTCTCAGCAGCTGGGACGTCTGAATGTGCCCGATATGTTAAAAATAAAAATAAAAACACAAATATATTATGTAGAAGCGCTAATGACAAACAGACTATAGTCGTCTTGAATATGAAGTGCATCACTTCGCATTCCAAAAACAGTTGAATTCGGTTTCGAACATTACTCAGTCTGTAAAATATCATTTTAGTTAGTTTGTGACAACTGTTTGTGGAAGACACCTACTCGTACTATTGACTCAGCATTTTATGTCAGTTTGCAATGTTAATTACGTCAAAGGTTGTTTTTGCAGCATTTTTCTTGTTCAGAGTATTTCTAGAGATAACTTGGATTAACGGCTTAAAAAACACTAAATTTTTATATCACGATATTTAATGCTCTATAATGAACGCCTAGATAAAATATTATTGTGTGTGCAAGTACCGTATTGTACAGTTTGTACGTGGTTAAACTTCACGTCTCTCTATTTTATGAAAATGTGGAAAAATGTCGCTCATTTACATGCAATTCTGAAAAATGTAGACAAAATTACATTTTTTGTGATTGAACTAAATTGCTTCCACCTAGATTACTCATACGAGCGTATGTTAAATAAAATCAAATAATTCACTTTTAATTAAGCGGCTGCCTGCGTAGTTATGGACTATAGCCACAGTTTTTGGAATGGAGAGACCTCTGAATGGAATTTAAACCTCCGTGAATCCAACATTTAGATTTCATCATTCTCCACAACGTTTACACGAGTCTTTGCATGAGTCCATTTCACTGTTGCAGGTATCTCTAACACCAGCATAACCAGTCTCTCTCAGTCATTACCAGATCTCCATGCTGACTGGAGAATCGGTGCTTAGCTTCCTCCCCCCATAAACCTCGTAAACTCTGCATACTGCCCTATTAGAATTACACGTTGGCAATTGTGCAATACAACTTAATTTTTTGCAAGATACAGATATCTGAACCTACCTCTCACAGCCACAAATCACCATTCAATAATTTTAGGGAGTCTTCTTGGTTAATGTTTTACGCTCATCACAATGAAGCCTTGTAGAACAGGTGGCAAGATCTTGTCGGTATACATGGTGTAACCGTTATGGTAGTCATCATTGGAATGGGCAATAGGGGGGTCAAAATAAGTCAAAAAGTTCATATAACACATGGTCCAAAAGTCTATAGATTTTTGTCTAAATGGATTTATAATTTACAACCTTAAGTGCTTTACATCAACCGCAATCACCACAATCTTACTAATTTTGATAATCTAATCTAAAACGTTTTTAAATAGGGTAATTAACAAATAAATGGCATTAAGTTTTTTTAAGTTAAGCCAAAATTTGTAGTCCATAAGTAAGTTTCATTAAATTAAATATTTAAAACACACATGACAACAGCGTGTCGGCCTTTCATCACTCTTATCGCACCGGCAATCGATCGCAAACGGTAACAGTGGTTAGTTATCGGGCATCGGGCGTATTGTTTTGCTTTCGTTCGCGTACGTCGTAGTGTTTATTTACAATGTTCTCGAATCAAGAGTTCGCCGAAATGTTGTATGTTCATGGTGCAGCTCGTCAGAATTCAAATCTTGCAGTTCAAATTTATCGCGACAAATTTCGCCAACGCGTACACTCAGACAGAAGGACATTTGAGCAAGTGTACCAAAGACTTCGAGATACAGGAAGTGTTCAGCCCCTAATATTCGCACTCGTGAAAGACAGGTTACTGTAGAGCAGGAGGAACGAATTTTAAATATCGTGGAAATCAATGGAGATATCAGCACTCGTGAATTATTCCGCCGCCTAGGACTATCGCATACCATAGTCCATAAAATCCTACGGGAAGATTTGCTTTATCCCTACCATGTACAACGAGTGCAGGTCTTGTTACCAGAAGACTATCCTCGCAGACTAACATTCTGTCAGTGGTTTTTGCACAAAAACATTGAAAATCCGGATTTTTATAAAAACATTCTAGCGACGGACGAATGTACTTTTACGCGAGACGGGATAATAAATTTCCACAATACTCACACGTGGGCCCAAGAAAATCCTCATATCATTCGTGAAGGTCATTTCCAACAATGTTGTGTTGGGCGGGTATTCTAGACGATCAGGTAATTGGCCCTTTCTAGTTGTCTAGTTGTCAGGAGAAGGGTACCTTAGCTTTATAGCCAATAACCTACCAGAACTTCTAGAACAGACCTTAGACAACATGCCATTTCAACGGACACAGAGTTTGTGGTTTCTTCATGACGGGGCACCACCACACATTTTTAGAGGCGTCATTCAGTATTTGAATGAACATTATCCAAATCCTCGAAAATAGTCAGCAAGGTTCCCTGACCTCAATCCGATGGGTTTCTGGTATTGGGGAGAACTTAAAGGGGTGGTTTATGGGACTGGTCCAATAACAGCTGGAGCACAACTTCGCGAAAACATTTTTAATGCGGCTGAAGTAATAGATGGACAACTTCGAAGACCTAGAGTAACAAGAAACTAGGTTCGTCGTAATGAAGCTTGTGTGGAAAGTGGAGGAGGACATTTTGAACACCTTCTTTGAATACCAAAAAGGTTCAGTGTGGGTTTTAAAAAGAAAAACAATGTATGTTTAAAAATTGTGTTCCCGGCTTATAAGTTCAATAAACTTTCACACACCAGGTGAAGCGCTGAGGCAGTGGTAAGTCCGTTTTTTTTAGTTGTTTGCATTTTACGAGTACACTATCAAATAATGAAATAATACCTAAGAGCTAAAAATAACAAACTCCATCTTTATTTACACTGCGTTCCGTCGTAATTTGGGTTTGGCATTGCAACGTTGTCAGATATTATTTTACTTTAAAGTCACTTTTCTCTAAAAAAATGTTGTACTGACCTCCATGTTATATGAAACTTTTTACTTCTTTTAACCTCCTCTATCACCTATTTAAATAATAACTATCATAACGTTTGCACCCTATATATGATATGCCCTGTGCCTTTCCCACCTCGGCACCCACGGTTAGATAAGGATATTTTGTTCTCTGTGTCAGTACGTCAAAAAGCATTCTCTGGAGCTGTCTACTTTTATGTTGAAAAATTGTGTACCAGGATTGACATAAAAATGAATAAAAAACCTAATACAAGACTATAACGAATATGGGCTTAATTTTTAATCATATGCTGACTAGATACAGTGAAAACGACGGCTTCGTTGGAGAAAATTGTTTCTCGCTATTCTTTATCAAATTTGTAAGGGTCTCCAATATACCATAACTTTTATTTATGTTTTCGCCTTTCTGAAGTAACCATTTTGCATTTTTGATGGCATAATTCCTGTAACCTTATCTTTGTAACCGCAAAAAGGACGACGTCCAAAGACCTAGTCGTCGTCATTTCAGGACCAATCACAAAGTAGTGTCACTTGAAAACTGGCAGCAAGCTAGTGAAAAAATGACTAGCAGTTTTACAGTGGAAGCTTTTCGATACCTTCAACTTTTAACTAAATCCTACAATGCATATTAGTTGTGCTTATCGAAGCAAGAATGAACAGATTCAAAATTATTCGCAATCATATATATTGTAAGATAAACTTCCCTTTCTACGTTCCTGTTGGGCGCCTATGCCTTGCTCCACTTCCGCTCCATCTGACACCTGAAGAAAATTTACGTGTCACAGGCGCTCCTCGGGACGTATATGACCTTTGGGTTTATGTCGTATTGTAATAAAAGTTTAGGAAACTTTTGCAATATGTAAAAGGGTAGAGTTTAGCGTACCGTTGGGGACTCGGTTTCCGGATAGTTTTGCATGAAGCGATGCTGAAGGAAGCGGCACAGAGTCTCTTTCGGTTACGACTAATAAGAAAAATTGACTTTTTTTCCTACCGCCATGAAATATGGACAGTAATTTTTGCTGGATCTTGCATAATTCCTATAGGAAAACTGCCTCGGTGTATTCAAAACGCAAACACATAGACTTTTTTAGCTGCAGGGTTGTCAGGGTTCAGGCTAATCATTTTTGTCGCTCAGCTATCAGGGTGACAGTAACCAGTAGCCTCAGATGTTAGTTTATAATACAAGTACAAAGATTTTGAGATTGCAGTCACAACGCAAATAAGTCGAAGATAGATAGACAGTTTGTTCTTTGTTCATGTCGAGCTTTCGAAAATGTTTTTTTCGTTTATCAGGATGCTCGACAAAGATAATTCGGTCAATTATAATATCAGCAAACTCTACCTACAACGCTAAAGTCTCCTTTCGAGATAATAAATCTGAAAACGGAGCAGATACCATTGATTATCAAAAATACAAAATATCCATGAATTTTGGGAAAGAGGAATTTAAATATCTAAAGTAAGCAGTATCAAAGTGGAACTGAAACATCCGGATGCAGAACTTTCAATCACAATTAAAACTTAGCCATTAGGCTTAAGGCTGTGATTTTTGAGATGACTAAATTAGGTTTAGCAACGCTTATGTCACTTTTTAACAGAGCTAATTAGAAATCAACGTAAAAAATCATAAATTCATTTTTTTGTGAAAAATTTCTTCCGTCCCTCAACTTTGGAGGGCGTTAGAAAAATTGAGGTTGTATTTCATTATTCATTTCATTGTAAAAACTATTTCAATTCATTTAGAATTAACCCTGACAATTTCAGCTTGCTACGATAAGTGTCACCTTAAATGATCTGTATGTTTGACCCAGGTGGGTATCTATGCATGTAAACAAGGAATTATATTTTACGAGCTACAGTCCAAATGACTTGACACTGTGAGTATTTACATTTTGTAAAATCAAAATGGCGGATTTTTTACGCAAATAGCCAAATCAGGTTAATGAATTTGGGCATTCAACTCGGCATTCCAGGTGCGAAGACTTTCAATCGCCGGTCCGACCGAAATTACTAGGTCAGGCAATGGTCCTGCACGGAATTTGTGTCTGACGGCATATGAGTAGAATCATGTCATATTATCCGCGAGATTATGCAGAAATGCATTACTATTATGGTGCTACCCTAGGAAATGCTCGAGCAGCTGCTCGCATGTGTCGAGAGTATGTGGTTAGAAGCGGTGGACCACAACCAGCGGTATATCTCGACTACCGCGTTTTTCTACTCGTCCATAATGCGTATATGTAGGGCCGCATACTAGACACTCATCATCAGCTAGGAGCGCCGAGGATACGCCCAGAAGAAATGGAAGATATAATAGAAGCAGCCGAGACAGATCCCTCTATAAACACCAGAACCATTGCCCGAAGCAGAAACATATCCCATACTTCAGTGCACACAATACTACGCTCGGAGAAAATTCATCCTTACTATGTACAAAAAGAACAAGAACTGCTTCCAAGCGACTATCCACAACGGGTTGGATTTTGTGAGAATATGTTGAGAAGGTGCGAAGAGGATGAAACTTTTTTCGACAGCCACTTATGGACAGATGAATCCAACTTTAACCGAAATGGAATATTCAACATGCACAATTTCCATTCATGGAACGTGGTAAATCGACACGCTATTCGCCGACGCAGCTTTCAACGTCAGTTGGGCGTTAATTTATGGGCTGGAGTACCCAAAAGAAATTAATTGGACCTTATGAAAAGCGCGCCAGGTCGAATGGTCAGTTGTATCCTGCTTTTCTGCTAGAAGCTAGAGGTACCTTTGGACGTTCGAAGCTGCATGTATTTTCAATACGATGATGTCCCATGTCACTTTGCACGGTATGTACGGCATTACTTAGGCAGTGCATTTCCTGGGGGTTGGATAGGTAGAGGTGGACACCTACGATGGCCTCCTAGGTCACCTGACTTAAATCCTCTAGGTTTTTTCACACGGAGGTTTTGTAAGGGGATAATCTATACATCTGAATATACAAATGTCAACCATCTACGCCAGAAAATTGATGAAGCAAATATAAAAATTATAGAAAACGTCAATTTATTTCAGAGACTTAACGAAAATTTTATTAGAAGCTGTCGCTTGTGCATAGAAAATAATGGAGGCGATTTCGAACATGTTCTTTAAAAGTTAGTTAAATTAAATTACATTCCACATTTGTCGGTAAATCGCCATAAAGAGCGGCTAAGCACAATAGGTTCTGTACTTGTAGGTGGTAAGGATTTTATTGCGTTTCTTACGTTTATCGCATCACAGCAACGAATGATGCACTCATCGTAACAAGCTGAAATTTCAAGGGTTTATTCTACATGTACATGCATTGAAATAGTTTTTACAATGAAACGAAAAATGAAATACAACCTCAATTTATTTACCGCCCACCAAAGTTAAGGGGTAGAAGAGATTTTTCACATAAAAATGAATTTAAGATTTTTTGCGTTGACTTCTAGTTAGCTCTGTTAAAAAGTGATATAACCATTCCTCAAACTAATCATTTAGCTCAATTCAGGATAAAAAATTACAGTCCTTAACCTAATGGTTTAGTTGTAATTGCGATTGAAAGTTCATTATCCCGTTTTTTTTTACGAAATTTCACAAAATTGCAAATCTCTCCTGAACTACAATATTTCGGACCACACATATAGGGGTTAATTCGATAGGTTTTGAGGACCTCTATGAACTTACTTCCGTTGGTCCACTAATAGCTTTACATCCTGTATATTGATAGAAAATAATTATGGTATCAACATTCAATCAATCAAACTTTAATTATGCAAGAAATAGCTCTTGATGATGGAAATATGTGGATTTCTCTAATGGACAGAAACAGGCACTGAGAGAAAATCTCTAACCGTACTATCCCAAAACTTTGGTGTATGTATATACTACTCAAACAACTGATATCTGGCCTTTCATTGAGATTATTGGGACAGTTATTGATGTGAATCATTTCAAGATATTCTGGTACAATTCCAATGAGGCCTGTTTCAATGTTGTGTTGTGAAATGAGACGTAATGCGTACTAGAGACCTAGCCAATGTATGATCCATTACAATCATTACAAACACAACTTGCACTGTCCATTCCTCATTGCACTTTTCACATACACACCAAAAAAGTGTTCTTTGTTGAAGGGTAACTATATGGAGGATCGTTACTTTGATGTGCCTCTAAATACTCGTTTGAAGTAAAGCGCTCTTCTTATTCGTAAGAGCTGTCTTTCATTGAATCAAGGAAATAATCTAATTTCAAGTACCTGTGATCAAATTTATGCTAACGTATGTTGACCCAATGTTTAGAGAAGTTATTATACAGACGAGTAAGAATGAGAGCGAGATGATATCTCATGACCCCTTGAATCAACAAAAATATACCTAACAAATTTGGATTCATTATTCAGTTCCCTGACTATTGACGCGTAGAAAATAACTGGTGCTATGAGCAGCGGTCATGATTGGTGCAAGAATCGTATATTTTGAGTGTGTCGTAATATATGGTTGACGAGCTGAATACCTCGCATTCGTGGGATAAGCTCTCGACATGAATCAAACGGCTGCCAGCCGTTAACCAGATACAAAGCTGTTCGTACAATTTCTTTCAACAAGTTGGAAAAAACATTATTTCGCTCCGGACACAGATTTTCCTAGTAAGCCCAGAATACTCTTTAGGATTTTGCAGGTGTAAATTTGAGCTTTAACATGAGTAACTGGTAACCAGTGATGACCGCATTGTAAACATCAAGTAAACAATAGCAAATAATAGTTCAGTTAGGTTGCTTGCATATGGGCAACGCCTGGAAAAGTGATATTTGAATAAATAGACAGGGTATAAATATCTATTATTTATATATGCAAAGTTATAGTTTTGAATTTTGAACACTATTAAAATGAAACTGCAAACAAAATCCACCCATTTGACTCATTTTATTCAGCGTCGTCAGCATCGTAAAGTTAATATTTTTATTGGCAAGGCCGTTGTCGGTCCATCAAAAGGAGTAACACTTATTTTCTTACCACTTCTTACTATTATACCATTTGAATTGATATGGATATACATAGAGGTTAGTAGAAATTCATAAAGTAGCGTGTCGATAGCAGTATACTACGAAAGGAGGAAAGTTGTTACAGATACAGCGCTCGACGGGATATTTTTACCTTTGAACAAAATAAACCTCAGTTCATGAACTACCTTAGCCGTCGCGAGCTGCACAGGATTTTCATATCTTGAAAAGTGACATTTCGTTTATTATATATTATTATATAAGATGTTAACTTAGCACAAGCTACGAGTATTGTACACTTGTTGGGAACTCGTTTTGTAGCTGTACGTGTTGCCTAAACGTCCTTTGTTCGAAGGTTTTTAGATTTTGACATAATACCTCTGCCGGCATACTGATATTTTGGCTTCTGCGAGTAAACGTATTGCTATTTACACATTGTGAACAATAAAAGGTTAAACATTTGGAATGGAGTGTAGGTAATTATATAGCGTAAGTATCGCCATGTGGCTAGCAAAATACGGTGGCAGGACTGCCATTTCCCCATCAGCTTACCATGAAAGTAGGAAGAAAATTATGTCGATGAATTTGGTTGCGCCAAATGACGTCACTTAAACCAATTTGATTTTTCCACTGACGGCGCAACATAATCCAGGGACTTCCTTTTTAAACTTGAAAGCCTTGCAATGTGGACTGGCATATCATGTCAATACCACGGGGCACTTGATGAACTACACAAGTATCAAAGTTCTTGATGTAGAAAAACACCTATCCAAACTTTCATTTCTGGAAATGACCCACATTTCCATGAATAGCAACTGTATGAATACAGAGGCAGATATAAGTTGGAGCACTTACACATCTCTCCAAATTTTGATTTTTCACCACCATAAATGGACTCTGGTTTTTTGGTCTATTCCATCCTTTTTCTCCAAAACTCCATCCCATTCAAAATTCTAATAATTAATCTTTTTTTCTTATAATAAAATAATTGTTTAATTCAATTGTCCATCTCATTAATAATATAGTTTGTTCAACTGCCTCTAGTCTGATGACATGTGTTGATAAATCACACCATCTCAAGTGATTTGGCAACATAGCACATATTTTTACAAACTTTCGTTCCATCCATCGACACTGACACTACCAGCCTTTTGTCATTTGTCAAATGTTTCATTCTACTTATGATCCTGCCCAATACCATTTTGTGCAGCATCACGGGGTTGTTTCACGATCTAAAATGTAATAATTTTAGCTTTCATTCCAAATATCTTTAATCCGTTGTGATGTGTTCCTGACCTACAGCTGTGTGTGTTTTTCACCAATTTTAACGAATGTTAATGCTTTCACCAGGTTGCTAAATATTTCTCTCAACTTAATGTTTAATTACATTTAGCAACAAACTCACATGCTATTGTAAGTAATTTAAAATCGTTTGTCACAAAATTTGCTATTTCTTCCTAATGTTATTGTAGCTCCTGATGATGATGGCATAGTCCGTCGAAAGCTAGAGACTAATAAAGTATAAAGAGTCCTCATCTCTTTAATCTTGTCGAAGTACCCAACTAAAGCCGGGAGCTTTATATTTTCACCTAACTGGTCTAGACGACAATGATCACGTTTCAAGTTACATATTATATATATATATATAGGTGAAAAATTAAAGCTTACGCCTTTTGTTGGGTACTTCGACAAAATTTAAGCAAAGAGGACTCTATACTTTTTTAATTCTCTCTAGCTTTCAATGGACTTTGCCATCATCATCAGGAGCTGCAATTACAATGATAACAGTAGCAACAAAGGTGTAAAATGAATTTAAATTGACTCAACTTACAGTAGTATGTGAGGATGTTGCTAATTGTTGTTTACGTATAGGATGAGGGAAACGTCCAGTAACATGGTGAGAGCTGGATAGTTGTACAATGGTCAAAATTATATACAATATGACAAGAACAAGTTAAAAACAGATTAAAAATTATTTAAAAGACATTAGAGCATTACATCGTGAAGCCACTTGATGATTGCACAAATTAGTGGTCATGGAATAGTGAGTGACATGAAACCCTTTGACAGAAGGCCGAAGGATGTCAATGTCAGTGTTGAAAGATGGAACGAATTGTGGGCGTGTGCCCAAACGTTGCCAAATCACTTCAGATGATGAGATTTTCAGAATTTTATGTAAGAATTTGTTAAACCGACCAGAGGCAGTTGAATAAACTATATTTTATTATGGGAATTTAAATTAACAATTATTAATAAATCGTGAGGAGAGAATTATTATATTTTGAGTGGAATGAAATTTACTGGTGGAATCGGCCAAAACACAGATTCTAATTATGGTTGTGAAGAGTTGAAATTTGGGGAGATATGTAAGTTCTCCAATTTTTCGCAGTTTAGCAAATATGAGTAAATGACACTCAGTTGTTTAACATCTGTCTTTTTGTTGATACAGTTGTTATTCATGAAAATGTTGGACATTTCCAGGAATAAACGTTTGGAAAGGTGTTTTTCTTTATCAAGAACTTTGATACTTGTGTAATTCATAGAATGCCCTGTTGTGTTAACATGAGATGCTAGAGCGCATCTTTCAGGATGAAGCCTAGCATCGCTTTTGTGTGATGTAATCCTTCCTTTAAGAGATCTGGAGGTCTGACCTATGTATATTTGGTTGCAGTTGTTGCAATTGATGGAGTAGACTGTGTTGGTTAAGCCAAGCAGCGTGACTTTGTCTTTCATTTTTGAAAAAATGCAGTTTATAGTGAGGACGGATTTGCAAGCAATTCGAAAGTTCAAAGGACTGCACAATCTGATCAGCTTAGGGGTCAGTTCCTTGATGTAGGGCAGGACAGCAAAACCAGGTCTGGAGTCCGGGTTGGTGCTTGTACTGTTAGATGCGCTCTAGCATCTCATGTTAACACAACAGGGCATTCTATGAATTACACAAGTATCAAAGTTCTTGATAAAGAAAAACACCTTTCTAAACGTTTATTCCTGGAAATGTCCCACATTTTCATGAATAACAACTGTATCAACAAAAAGACAGATGTTAAACAACTGAGTGTCATTTACTCATATTTGCTAAACTGCGAAAAATTGGAGAACTTACATATCTCCCCAAATTTCAACTCTTCACAACCATAATTAGAATCTGTGTTTTGACCGATTCCACCAGTAAATTTCATTCCACTCAAAATATAATAATTCTCTCCTCACGATTTATTAATAATTGTTAATTTAAATTCCCATAATAAAATATAGTTTATTCAACTGCCTCTGGTCGGTTTAACAAATTCTTACATAAAATTCTGAAAATCTCATCATCTGAAGTGATTTGGCAACGTTTGGGCACACGCCCACAATTCGTTCCATCTTTTAACACTGACATTGACATCCTTCGGCCTTCTGTCAAAGGGTTTCATGTCACTCACTATTCCATGACCACTAATTTGTGCAATCATCAAGTGGCTTCACGATGTAATGCTCTAATGTCTTTTAAATAATTTTTAATCTGTTTTTAACTTGTTCTTGTCATATTGTATATAATTTTGACCATTGTACAACTATCCAGCTCTCACCATGTTACTGGACGTTTCCCTCATCCTATACGTAAACAACAATTAGCAACATCCTCACATACTACTGTAAGTTGAGTCAATTTAAATTCATTTTACACCTTTGTTGCTACTGTTATCATTGTAATTGCAGCTCCTGATGATGATGGCAAAGTCCATTGAAAGCTAGAGAGAATTAAAAAAGTATAAAGAGTCCTCTTTGCTTAAATTTTGTCGAAGTACCCAACAAAAGGCGTAAGCTTTAATTTTTCACCTAACTGGTCTAGACGACAATGACCACGTCTCAAGTTATATATATATATATATATATATCCAGCCTATAGATTGTATACATTGTATACGTATTGTTTACTTCGAAACGTAGACAATCAACGTACACGCGTAAGCGCCCATCACTGCTGAGGACCTCAAAAATATGAATTTTGAACCGAGTTTTTGAACATTGAAGATGTGCACGGTTCTCCAAAACATAAAATCGCTTAACTAACTAACTCGCAAGTCAGGTATATGACGTTAAAAACTTGTTAGAAACCGTTTGAACAAGTTTGCATCAAGATACCACCCGGCAGCCTCTACATTCATGTTTCGTGGCGTCTAACAAACGGGTTTTTGGAAAGAAATAGTTGCTTAGGAAGAAGATTTGGGAAATTTCTCCAGCTATAACGAGACCTTCGTCTCATCTTGAAAGAGTGTGACGTATATTTCAAATTCGTGATTTAAATCGATTTTTAAAATTCACCTTCTTCTAAAAAGATGCCTTGGAAGTAAAACCAACTTACGAATTTTCTGAACTTCGAATCACCAAGCTTAAAGGAGCCAGTTTAACTCCTAAACAGAATATTAAAATCAGGCGCAGCTCGTAATATCCCTTTGGAGAGTTTTGGTTACTTTTGTATTCTGTCGAGGGACGGTCCCTTTATGAAAATATAATATGGAAAGTTTTTAATTAATATTTACTTTTGCCGAAACCGTACAGAAGAAGACCGTTCTCAACTTTATTGGAGTGCGAGGTATTCATCACGGCTCGAAAGTAAGCGTTACAATGTTCGCAAGAATTTACACAAAGATGAGTGACTTGATATACAAATAAAAAACATTATGTTAGCTTCAATACCACTGTCAAGGAAGTATTGTAATAAAATTTAAAAAGTGAGAATCTCTTTTCTTAGATGTACCTGTATCACGAAACCCATGTCACCTATTTCTGTTGATCTATCTGTTGAGTTGTTGGTCTGTCGGTCTCTCGGTCTGTCGATCTGTCGCATAATTCTTGGCTCGTTTGTAACTTGGAAAGTATCACCTGGATTTTGATGAAATCCTCGCATAACGTTACAACTATGCCAAGCATGAAGAAGCTAAGTAGTTTTTCAAAACAGCCCATTGGTGGCGGAGCTAGGGGCGAAAGACGTAAAAATTAAAATCGCCTAAACTTCGTTTCTTGACGTTTCTGTGCCGGATCGTTTACATAAACTTTTTGTAGGAATTGGTAGTTGCGGATTATATGGAGTATGGACGGGTATGCTTTAGTTCCTTTAGCGTTAGTATATTTATATGTCACACACAATTCAACGAAGTACGTAAACCTGCTTACGAGTGGCGAAGTTGGCCATACAAACGTTGCCAGATAGTCGATACTGTAGGTAATGCAGAGGGGAAATTTCTAGATCGCACCATTGTCGAGTGGGAGGAAACTGTGGACTATATAGGCCTATAGGTTGCGTAATTTTTTTTTAAATCTGAAATATAGTCAAGAAAATTAAAGCGATTTGATCAAATTTTAGTTTTTTTCAAATACCTCATAAAGTTTCTCAACAACATGCAAATATGCCTCAAAGCATGCAGCTTTTTCCTAATGTAACCTAAGCTGTATCTCCACCAGGTACTGAGATTCCCATGCATAGGATCTTTATCTTGGACACTTTGTATGAACTGAAGCTGACTTCGCTAGAGTAACTCGCCCGCCCAGCAAACCATCAACCGGCCTAACGGTGCGAGAATAAAAAGAAACTAAAACAATAAAATAAATACAGGAGACAATTCTGCACCTAAATCACTAACAGTCTCCCTATAAACCAGCTCTCAGGAATAGGATGGAAGAAGCCAAGCGCAACCCGTGTTTGGCAGAGAAAAGTTATCCTTCGCGTTGGACCATATCGCCCATCTCCCAACCACCTAAGTGATTTCCCCTTTGTGTTCTCGTCGTGGAAATCAACAGCTTTAATCACTGCTCGAGGACAACCTGCACGGTGGAGTTTCCAGCGACTCCTCGGCGTCGGATGGAAGTTGCGTTCAACTTTAATAGGATTTAAACGGATGAAGTGTGAGGCAGGAAATACAGTGTGGCTTTTCAACAAATATCATATATAAGGCACAACCAAAGTATAGTGTAAAGGCATGCTTAATATCCTGCACTATTGTAGCAATATTTTGTTCTCGACCGATATTCGTAAACTACTAAATTTCGGATATACAGAATGAACAAATTCTATGAAAATAACATTTACAGATATTCTCTCAGATACAACGAGGTTATTAACTATCCAGCAATTCTCCAACATTCTTGATCTGCCACATTTTTCACTCAAGCAGTTTAAACTAATGATTTGATGACCTCTTAGGTAATAACCTAGAGAGAGATCAAATCCGGGATCCAGCAGATCATAACTCGATATGTTTCTATTGACAACTTACGAGTAGCAGGTTTGAAGTTGCTGGTTGTAACATAATAAAATATTTTAACGAAAACATCCCTTTTACTATCCGAAGTCTAGTCCATTAGTTTTACACTAATTTATAACACTTGTACTAATTTATGAGAACTTATAACCATGTTGACTGGACTACTACGGCTTCCGCCTCCTGTAGTGAGTCATCGCTTGCTGTCGTCTGCTCGACTGTCCACTAACTGACTGCTTCCGCCATCTGGTCGGATATTTGTGCAGTAAATAGACGATTCTCGATGCACTGTTGCATTTTTTAGCAAAAACTCGGTTTCTAGATAGCGCCACAAGCGCCAAGCACAGAAATGCAACCGCTGTCGATGATTCTCAAGCCGCAATTCATGTTAGTATAACTCTGGTTGCCTAATTTTGCGAGGGCATATCCGCCATTGAAGGTCCCAGTTACGAGGGCATTATACGAGTAATATAACCCTCATATAATTTCTATGACAGGACGATTAACGACTTGCATTCTTGCTGAAGGTAACCATTTTGAATAATTTACTAGGTGGTAGCGTGTGATGTATTTGCTAATAGTAATTTTATAAAATACTGTTTTCCTATACTTTATGAACAATAGGCTTTTCTAAGACTTTCAAGTGTAAAAAAGATTGAAAATTGTGAATCAGACATAAACAAGACGTAATCGACTTAAATGACGTACATTTACTTTCCTTAGTCTTGAGGATGCGGTCTTAACTTTCCACGCGCTGTATCCAAAGTCGGTTTTCAAATTCTACTGACGGAGTATTTTTATACGCTCAAAAATGGTAAACAACGCAGGGATTACAGAGAGATTTGTATTATTGCCAGCGTTCCTCCTAATCTGCTCATATTGTCATCGTAAATGGATTATAAAGGGTGGGCCATCCGTTGGTTTCTTTTTTAAATTGGTAATTAAAACTACACTCTTCAACAATATGAAACACTCAATATGTAACACTTTATTCCGTTTACTTATGAAAAACAATTTCAGTTAAATGGCTGCCGCGGCTGGCCTTGCAGTAGTCGATCCTCTTAACCCAATTTTGAAGCACATTTTCCATAGCTTGTGAGTCTATTTCATCCATTGGCGTCAAATCACAGTTACGGGCTGGTCAATGAACGTCTCCAAAACGGCTGATATCGCGATGACCGAGTTTACGTGTAAAGGATCAATTGTTGCGCCACCCTGCTGGAACCAGATATTGTGCAAGTGCAGGTCGTCTAATAGTGGCCACAAAAAACTCCTTGACATATCTTTATAACGTTCCCCATTTACCGCCACGCTGTTACCATCTTCATCTTGAAAAAAGGAGGTACCAATAATCTCACCACTCCAAAAGCCACACCAAGCAGTTACTCTTTTTAGATGCATTGGATTTTGACATGTGGACTTTCAGAACCGTAAATCCTATAGTTCTGCTTGTTAACGTAACCTCCCAGATGGAAATGGGTTTCGTCCGAAAAGATTATTTGGCGTCCACACAGAGAAACAATATCGAAGCGGATCGTCAATATGGTCACTTTGTTTCAACTCTTGCACAAGTTGCACCTTGTAAGGAAATAATCCCAGGTCGTTATGCAATATTCTCCGCACAGAAGTGCGACTGATGTCCACTTGTTGTGCTCTGTGACGAGCTGGCATTCTTGTGTTTTCACGCACACTCTGGGAAACAGCAGCAACGTTTTCGGCTGTACGTACGGGTCGAACACTCTCATACCTTCTGTTATCCACATCCAGGCTAGTTCAGGAACGTTTTTTACGAATATTCGTGTACCAGTCGCGCAAGGAGCTTCATTCCGACCAAATAGTCTTCTCAATTTTCGCAAAGCTTCTGCAACAGAGCATTCATATTGAAAACAGTTTTTCAATATTTTCCATCTTTGTTCAAGATTAAAATGGTCCATTGCTCACAGCGGAAGTTTGACACAATATATCTGTCAATATGTTAAGGATGAAAGTGTTACCAAGTGTGTGTGTGTGTGTGTGTGTGTGTGTTACGTAGGCGGAGCCAGAATGTGTGCATGTTGCATGCACACGTGTTCCCTCGCCAGAGTCCGTGTGGCGTTCCCCCTTTCCCTGTATCCCCCTATAGCCCCACGGTACCCAATGGGTGTTTAGGCCTTAGGCCTTCGTGGTAGTTGGAGTATAAAAAAAACTGTTAAAATAATGCCTTCTTAAAAACCCAACTGATGACCCACCCTTTATAAGCAAGTTTGACAACATTTAATTTCCAGGATATAACGGGTTATTTATAAAATATAGATTCTTTGTGAGGATAAGTAATTTGGTAATTGTTTTGTTATAACTTCTTGAACTCGCGTATACACAGGCGTGAGAAACAAAGTGGACATAATTCGTCAATCTAAGTTGCCGTAGTAATTTGCATGTTTGACGAAGGCTTAGTTGGTTTTAACTAAATCTTTGGCAGTATTATTAACGTTTTTACGAAATAATGAATTTGTGTGAAGGGGATTTGAAAATAAAGCAAAACCGGTCCTGTTTACATAAACGCTCCTTCTTATAATCATCTAAACAATGGTCACGAGTGACCAGCTTGTAATCGTAATAACCAGAAATGGCGTATCCTCATCAGCCAACGCGATTATAAAAATCTGGGCTGACACGCGTGGAGATTCCCGATCTGGGGGCAGTCCCCCGCGGGGGTCGACTCTTGCCATTGTTCCATGTACGGAGACAACAACATTGATAAGTATAAATCTTTGAGCAAAACAAAATTTCCTAACAGGCACACAATGCCAACAGGTTCTCGTGTTCTCATTTACTTGAGTGAAATCGCCGTTGATAAAAGTCGAAGCATCCCTGTAAATTTAGTAAATTTAATTTACCTAGGTACTTTATTAACGCCAAATATATCGACGCCATACAATACACAATATTCCATACCACATAGTTTTGCCTCGAGTTGTCTAACTACCTTTTTTACCTTGTGAATACTCTCAATGTGAATAATTTTCATTCTATGTCCAATTACCCATTTAGAAATCAGACCTATAGGCTACACTATTCTCAAACAACTACTCTGTACATTTACGAACGACCAGTTTCATTTTTCTGCTTAGCTGTAGATTAAACCGGCTTGCAGTTTTGCGCCGCTGAGCGGCGGGCAAATTAAACCGTGCTGTTCGGCAAAAAGCGATTTACCGCTGAAATCAGAGACTTCAGAGAGGCTATTACATATAATCGAAGCCAGTCTAATGCGCCCATCCTATATGACCCAATAATTTTCATGGAAACTGTGCATCGCTAGCAACAGCCGGTGCGAATCGCTGGATTTGGGATACAGCGGCGCCACTCGTTGGTTATCAGAAAAACCTCTAATAAGGCAGAAATCCTCCTACCGATTTCACATTTATATGGGTTCAGAGGGGTCTTATCAAATGTCGAATGAAGTGATTTCTTGAATCTCTATATCGAAATTTTTTCATTCGACAAAGTCTCGCGAAGCTAACACCATGTCGAGGATCATGCGACAATGAACGACGCGTTCGAGATTATTCCACCTTTCGACAAAACGACAGATGACAAAGTAGGAGCCCGAGTTGCTTGAAAATACTTTTTTCTTCGTTATTGGCTATCTTTTTCTAGAATCAAATAACTTAATAAAAGTGGGAGCACAGGGACGAACGATGATAAGGCCCTGTTCACTGAGCCGGGACGCAGAAGAGCGGATGGGTCACAAATTCAACCAATGAGAAGGCGTTTTTGAAGTAATAGATCAGACAAATATGGCTGATTTCCTGTAAAATGTCTTTCAAACTAGATAATAGTTATATAGTTGGTATGTAAGATGGGCCCCTTAATCCCTTATTAAATCAAGAAATACCTCATAAATCAAAGCTACAAAAAACTAATTTTTCAGTCGCGTTTGGACCCAACTAGCAAAGTGGTGCTGTAAGAATTTGCTAAAGGAACTATCAAGCCGTAAAAACTCTCTTTTCTTGTGGCCAGAATACCAAAATGCTGGCTAGTGCCGCGTGAAATGCAAATTTGCTTTCTGCAGCATATTTGCTCTAAAATGAGGTGTCTAAGACATCCTTGTAGAATAGTTATACACCCCCTATAGGACAAATTATGAAATGGTGCATAAACGTTTATACAACTATTTTGTATGGCACATTTCTGCGCTAGTCAAAATAGTTGTTTTGTGGCACTCACGGACATTTATACAACAAACCCGAGCCTTGTGGTTTCGGTGAGCAAGATTACTACTTTACTTATACAACTGCCGCTTAGCAACTGTTAAAGGCTGTACATGCAGTATCACAACCTTGCTGCAATCGGCATATACGTGTTGCTAAATATATCGATATACAACTTCGCCATAACCAAACTTTCTGCTGTCATCTTTTTAGGGTATACGCCTTTACCAATATTTGTCTTCTTTAAAGACAAGCAACGCGTGAGTATTCGTTTTTCAGGTTTTATCAAGTTTTCAAACAGTTTATATAGAACTGGTACCAATAATCTAACTAAAGCATTCGTCTTGGTCCGTGTTTATTTTCAAAGATTTTCGAAATTGTTGTATAACCCTTGCCGATAACATCAAAATGTTCTAATCAAACAAAGACATCACGTCCATACATAACCACCCGCCATATTGTGTAAAAAACACATTCTCATATTGAAAATCAAATAGTTCTGTTTCAGACCGACATTATAGATATATGGTTTGTTCGTACAGCCTGTTTGCTAACAATCAGCAAACTGATAGTCGGTGAGTAGTCATGACCTAGTTACGCAGTTTGCTGTCACTGACACGTCGCTGACTGTATTAATTGCGTACATGAGAACGTTACGAGTTGGCTGAGTCAGCAAATCATTTTCCAGTAAATTCTCAAATCTCGAAATCAAGTACAATAATTATTCGAATGTAAAATTTTTCAGAATGAAGTAGACAATTTTGAAAAAGTTGGGGTTCATTTGCTGTAAACCAGAATGATCCAGGATTTTTCGTCCAACTGTCCAAATGTGCACGAATTTTGCTATAGAGAGGAAACGTGGACACTTTCTAGAAAAAATAACAGCACCTAAAAAGGTCAAGTAGGTTTACTCAGTAATTACCATCCAATTCTCATATATAAAGTATAAACATAAATTCGAAGAAATATGAATCCACACATCGAATGACAAGTTAAAGAAGTAAATATATAGTAAGAATTCTGAATAAACGTCTGCAGTGATTATGCATGAGAAATGTACAAAGTATTGTGAATGACTTTTAATAAAAATCGGATAGTAGGGTTTTTGTCCCTGTTCCCTTGTCGCCCAGTCTCGAAGTGTATGCACAAATAGTATTTATATATTCTATCATATGTAAGTTCAACCGAAAGCTGGAAAAATAAACAAAATAACAAATTTTGGAGGCTTTGTGATACAGCTTTTTCTCACGGGTGACCACGGAGAGGAAGTGAGTTTTTGCTGGGGTAAGAATAATATTTTCCCTATACATGGTATTTTAAATTGGACCCTCACCATTGGGATCTCCGAAACTTCAAGAAACACGAAGTCACTTAAATAACTGCAAAGTTGCGTATTCAGATGATCAGCAAATACCGCTTAGAAAGTTTTGAAATTGAAAGTACTTCCGGAAAGGGACGTAAAAGACGAAATTTCCAAAAATGGTTTTAATTTTCCCCTGACTCTATTTGTGGTGGGAGTTCAAAATAAACTGCACATGAACTCTGGCACATTTTCTCCTCTACAAGACGGCACAATTAGAATTTCAATATGACGTTTCGTCTCTTGTTCTCCAGCATCAACTTAATTTTACTTATTGACGCCATATTGGATTCTTACACACATGAATAGATTTTTTACTCTGATTTAAAAAAAATGTATGTCATACATGGACACTGCAAAACTTTAGTTATTCCAGAAGTTGCTAGGTAGGCCTTGAAATTATTAGATTTCATTTGTTTGCATAGCAACAGAGTTCGTAAGACTGTGAATATATCTGCTTATTTACGATTATTATTGTTATTACCATCAACAAAATTTTCATTTTGTATTCAGGTTTCACCACATCTTTTTATTTCCTTTTAATTTTGATCCAACACCAAATTTATGATCAACTGACAATCACTGAATTTAAGGCTTAAAGAGTCCATTTAAATGTACAAAATTCCGATATAGCGTCCGTTTGAAAAAACAAATTTGATGATGGAAGTCGAAAGAAGAAATGTCGAATTGAAAATTTGACTACGCCATCTTGCAAACGAGAATAAGTAACAATGACAATACGCAATTTATTTTGAAATCTCGAATAGAGTCGGGAAAAAATAGGGCGCTTTTGGGATGAATCTGGTGAGCAAAACAAACATCTGATAATTTCAAGGCCTACCTAAGAAATTATGTTTTTCTAAAAGTAATCAAGGTTTGACAACGTCAATGTATGACGTATCATGCAGTTTTTGAATCGAAATTGAAAACTCTATTCATCTGTGCAAGAATGCGGTATAGCGCCCTTAAGAAATAATAAAGTTGATGCTCGAGGAGAATGTAGAAGAGAAAACCTGGCATTGTTAATGTGCAAATTATTTTAAAATCCCAATATAAATAAAGTCAGAAAAAAATTAGAAAAGTTTTGGGAAAATTCAGTTTTTCCGATTATCTACCAAAGTACTTTGAATTTCGAAATCTTCTACGTGTCACAAAGCTAAAACAACTGAAGATTACAGTTATCAAAATCTGCTGACATAGCTATAAGTTGTTTCACAGAGTTATCAACATGGACAAAAGTACTGAGACTACGAAAATACATAGAAGTAAGACTTAAATCGCGTAATTACGCATTTTGCTACTGTAACAGAAATTTTCAAAACATTGGTGATAACAAAAATCGTATTCATAATCTTCATTTTGCCACTACCGGCTCAATAAACAAAATATTGGGCACAAAGCACTTTGACGCTGGCTGATATTTAAAATGGAACTTCATTAAAATTTGTTCTGCCACTTGCTCACCTGAAAATGGTACAAAAACTTGTTTCTATTGAATTGTGGCACCGTTTTCTCTACCAAATTAAGGTTTTTTTTTACACCGAAGCAGCCGCGCAGGTGAACCCTGCAAGCCAAGAGCTTGATGAAACTTTGTAATTCCCATTTATGAACTGCCTAAAGTTAGTAGAACTGGGAAAATCTCCTCATGTAGGTTTTTACACGATGTCGACAAAGGAGCGTCTTATTGGCCAGTTCTAGATGTACGAAGTTCCACACGCTTACGATGGGAGGCCGAAGTCAGGTAGGCACATCGCGGAACGACACCATGGAAGGTGATCTGTTACTGTGACTGGTTGACTGGTGTCCTCTGATCTGTCAGAAGGTTCTGTACGAACAGCGGATTAGCTGTCGGCAAACAGTCAGAAACTGTACGAACAGGTAACATCTCTCTGATTCTGATTTTGACAGTCACCGACAAGTTACCGACTACTGTACGAACAAACCAATAAAATAACAAACATTAGTGTAACTGTGTGTCTAAATGTAGGACTTGTGGAAGATTTAACGCAAGACAAGTTCAGATTTTCATCTTGATCATCACTAAAATATGAATCACATCCGAAGCTCGTAGAAATTGCGTTCCTATTTAGTAGGATAATTACAATAAAATATGCTGCACAAGCCATTCCAATAGCCCTATATCACAGTGTAGAATTTTATCATATATTTGTGCATAAAATTCATACCTGCAGCAATATAAACTTCCTCTTAAATGACTAAGGCCCGTATCGTCAGTCGGTCAGTCCCTACAATTTTAGGGCGCCTTTATGGCCTCCTTGATTGTCATAGTTTTCTACTTCTCCGTGTCAGCGCTCTATTTTGAGGTTATGTCATAAACATCTAAATGCATCAAATTGTGCTTGCTTTTGAGTTATATTATGTTTTGTCAGCCTGAAGTTTCCTACAATTTAAAAAGAAAACATATCTTCACAATAGGAGAGCGCTGACGCTGACACGGGACAAGTGTAATCTAGAAACCTCAAAATAGAGCGCTGACACGGAGAAGTAGAAAACTATGACAATCAAGGAGGCCATAAAGGCGCCCTACAATTGTAGGGACGACTGACGATACGGGCCTAAAGTCTCCTATTGTCTGTTCTAAGAACGTTTTACCAATGCTACATACAATGAGGTGTAAGGGATACTGTATAATTGTTTTTGCAACCCTATTAGGAGTGATAATTGTTATTTGGGACACTAGCTTAACGGCCATGGTCTTAAAATTACGGTCCGTCCGTCGATTTCAAAAGGGCTTGACAGAGTCGCTGTAAGGATGTTAATGATCAGTTGGACAACTCTTACCTCAATAACGACAAATATTGACAGCGCAGTCCGAGCATTGTCAATCCAAACATTTGGGCAATATCCTGACCTGCAGGGCTATTACGTAAACTAACTGTGTAATATAAAAAGAAAAATTGGTACACCGTCAACGTGTACACTAGTGTGCCGCTAGTTTAATCCGCACCTACTACATGTGAGTATGAAGTGAGCGTCAGCTACTTCTAAGATGAAAGGTTATAAAAACCTACATAAGATTAAAAAAGGACCTACCTAACGTCATGAAGTACCGATACAATGGGACTTCTTAGTTTACGTAGTACGGGTGCTACAGGGTTATGTAAAAAACGTATACGACGTCAAAAAAATCTATAATATGTCAACTTGTGCCCTAGGTAGCCGATAGCGTGCCGCTAGTTCATTCCGCCTACTACATAGTGAGCATGAAGCAAATATCAACTAGTTTAAAGGCTACATTTTATAGGTAAATTTCATATTAATCGATATTAACTCACTTTTTAACTTACGTAAAGGCACAAATTACCGAAATAAATTTAGATACGTCACTAAGCTGGTCCCGCCAAGACATGTTTTGCCTCCCTTAGTGTGGATCAGACACACTCTGGCGCCCAATTCACTTTTATTTCAAATCGCCACCTACAGAGGGCGCTGAATCACCCGGAATTTGAGGATGCACTTTTTTATCAATGCGATCAAGGCCCCATCCGCCATCATTGTGTATCATTCATCGAGCGTCAGTTTGCAATTTTTTGCGCTAGAATTTTTAGTGATTTATTGGTGTTATACATTGGACTTGGATTAGTTTTGTATCGTATAATTTTCCCCATAAAGGAGGATTACGTGCCAGCCTAAAAACCAAAGAAGTGCTGTGTTCCGAACTGTATCAACAGACACAGTAAAAGAGATCGGTTCCCCAAGAGCGATCCGGAGGCTTTTCAAAAATTGCTGTAAATCATTAACCCTGCGCATTACAAAAAACTTACATGGGAGCTTGCGATGATCATTTTTCTTTCGAATAATTCCAATCCTTGCCTGTCAGAGACAGGTCAGCGCCCATACTAGTATGTTATTTATTTAAGCAATTTCGAAAACTTTTGTTCTAATATTTATATTCGTTATAGTATTTTATTAAGATGTATTATGTGCTACACTTCTTTGTTATACTATTAAATTGCTTCATGTAAAATAAAATAAGTAAAAAGCGGCAGTGTTCGTCTTTGTTACCTTGTCCGTTTATTACTTCTTTAGATGCTTATACAGTTTATTCAGCTTCATACTAAAGTTATTTTTAACAAATATGCCGTTTTCCTGAGAAATATTTTAAAAAAAATTACATTGTGTAAAAATTACGTCTGTTATGACACTGAACAGAATACTTTTAAAAATATAGACAAAGGAGCGTTTCTCTGTCGGTAAAACAGTTATCTATTGTCATTTATGAATTCCACTATCGATTCCTTCACCCATAAAAACTAGTTTGGATCGCCTACGTTGCAATAAAAGCGCCAAATAGTATTTAACAGCTTTAGATTTGAGTTTCGAATCTAAAAGTATTCTGTGATTTGTACGTAATAGGGACGTGGCAGGAGTATTACGTAACTTGAAAAGTGATACTGCCAGTCTTCTTTTTGACATTATGTAGACAGTGATCTGTCGTTCACTTCATGCTCACATGCAAGCGAGAAATGTACCATTTGAACTCTAGCCTACTGTTGACTAACAAGTGAACATTTTATCGTTTTGTTTTTAATGATATAGGTATTTACGTAACGGGTGTTATTTGGTTTCTTTCCAGAGTAAGATGGTTAAATTGAAAAAAAAGCTTTCTACCAGTAACGGATAACCTACCTGTGCCAAATCGTGGGCTTTGTGATCTGAACTCCGATAAGCCGAAACAAGTGGAAGCCAAATGCATATCTGGGTGCCTCTCAAACCATGAGGACATTAGCCACAAAAGCCAAAATAACCTGTTTAAGTACCTTTCGAGAGAAGTGCGTTCTTTAAAGTTTTACACCATAATCTAATTGTCCGTGACTTAGAGGAACGGTCATTTTGATGTTGACGACACACGAGCCACGGTGAATCTCATTATTGTTTACACGGTCTACCTTCCTTCATAATACGTGCTGAAATGTATCTACGGTGATCTTGCATACTGAACCAGAACCTCTAAAAGAGCCGAGGTTCCACGTCACTGCCTTTGGATGTGGGTTCGCAATCGGCGATTAGCGGCAGCCAGGGGGATTACATGAGCATCCAAAATTAAGGGGGAGTCCAACGCGGATAAACTTGATAAACCCTAGAAGTTTTATTCCACATCATGAACGGCGGATGGATTGAGGCAACAAACTATTATCCTAAAATTACACACTGAGGAAAAGCATTGACCATTTTGGCTTCGCAAATTGAGCTAAAATCGATGCTACTTGAGAGGTACCGTTTACAACATATGATAAAAGTTCAGTCGTACACTCGTTCATAAGCATTGCTTTTTAAATGAGAAAAATAGACGCTTGACGTAAACGAACGGATCTGTTATACAATTTCCGCTACCCTCCGTTGAGTAATTATAATCTCCCTCTCATTGAAAAGGTTTGCTCGGCAACATCGCGGTGTCATGTGCCGATGAATGTGCCAGGAATTTGTACTTGTGCAACATGTTGCCAAACAAGCACCGGGAACAAGAATTGACGCGCGACAACATGTGGCAGACTGAGCTTCTGGCACATGTTCCGATACATACAGAGTTGCCTTTTATGAGATTTTGCATGATATGCACTGTAGTTGTGGTCTGTTCGATAGTATTTTATAGCTTTTTTATGAATGCATCCGCCGCCACATTAACGTTTGTACTAGCATATTTACCGACATCCAGGCTTCTTTTTGTAGGTGGCGGGTTAGCATACTGTAATTTATGTACTGCTTTTTATACTTGTTCTTATTACAATGCTCAGCTTGTTTTTCATTTCGTACTGCTAGGATTATTAGAGGGTAATGATCTGTTATGCTGTATTGCATTATAAAAGGAACGTAATCAAAGCGTGAATGATTATCTCTGATGAAGATATGATCTATACATGTTTTTGACTCTCCTTGTATCCGCGTGGGATTATTTATGTAAGACTTGAAACCGTAGTTGCTTAGTGCATCTAAGTAGCCAGGCGCTGCATCAGTATGTTCAAGAATTATTATGTTTAAGTCTCTAATGAAATAGTGAACCTCCCGATTATTGTCCTGGTGTTGTTCAAAAGAGGTAGCTATATTTATAACGAACTAATCTACTGAGGTTGATGGTGATCGGTATACGGCTGTTAATTTTATTTTTTTATATGTGCTTTTCAGTGTTAGTTCGAATGCTGTTAATGTTGGTATGGCCACAATACTATGACGGTGCAGTAGGGAATTTTTTACAAATACTAAAATACCATCGTTCTTGTTGATTTGACCATAATTGTATAATATTTCATAGCCATACATGGAAAATGGCGCGATATTGTCGATCTTTCAACATTGTGTGAGTACAATTACATCGAATTCGTATCTAATCAATTGCAATAAAATATTCAATTCATCAATATTCTTTTTAACGCTTCTGATATTTATATGAGATACTCGAAATACTTTGGAAGTGGTAAATACTGTCTCATTTAAGTCATCGGTATTGTCTACAACATTAGTATATTCTGTTCCGATTTCAAAATACCTTACATATTGCCCCATATAGATGTGCAATTTTGTTAAGTTTTACTCGCTCTGTGTCAGATATACGCCAATATCAATAAAAGATTTATAAAGAGACTAATATATGTGAAAATCATCTAATCACACTTAAACATGTTTGTTGTTAAATCAATCTACAATCTACAAAATTTAAGACATCAACAAAATAAAACTATATAAACGTATCTATCCGTTAAACAGTGAAAACTACAAAAGTGAAAGAAGACAATTTAGATGGTGTGAAGTAAATAAAAATATTAAAAATATACTTGTTTACTTGAGCTTTTTGATTATCGTGGATCTTTTCGGTTTTTCCTCTTCAACTATTTTCCTTTTTAAGCTGCCTTTTGCCTCTGGAATGGTGCTACCTGATGGGTCTGAGGTTTGATATGCTCCCTCGGTCGCACCTGTGTCGCCGTTAGGATGTCTGGATCACGTTGAGACAGTTCTTATGGAGTTGTCCAGGCTTAAGCTTACTCCGGTTCTCTTGAGTTTTTTAGCGTTTTCTAGACAGACTTTCTTGAGTTGATAGTTCAGTGCTACCACAATAACTGGCCTCCCTTTATTATTTTGTTTCTGTCCTATTCTGTGTATGTCCCTGAAATCTGAAAGGCCACATTTTATTTCACAGAAAATTTTTAATATCGCGTCTAAGTCAGTTACTGAGTTGTCTCCTTCCTTCACTCCGAATAAGATAAGATAATATTTTTTTGTTTGGCGTTCTAAGCTATTTAATTTTCCTTTTAGCTCAGAAGCTTCATCTTTAAACTTTTTATTCACTTGTTTACCTCTCTCGTGAAATTTTCTTTTAGACTTCGGAACTCTTGTTTGATTTGTTCTTTGTTATTTTTTAGTTGATGTTCGATTTCTGTGGTTTTCTTCAAGACACTCTGTAACAGATTGTAGATTTTGTTATTTTTTATATCTGTGGTCTGTTCCGTCGGACTATAAAGCAATTCCTCTTCTCTGTGGTATCACTTTTTGTTATTATCGTGCGCAACAATATTTTTAAGCCGTCTATGGATTCCAAGAAAAGAGTGGCTGTAGAAAACGTCTAATTTATATTCTATAGGCGAAGTGATGGCTACCTGCATCGACAGCAGAAGCTTACTGCTATATGGGTTGTGATAAGATGACGTCTGAACTACAACGGTCACCTAGTGCGTCTGGTGTGATGCTTGCCTTAGGTCGATTATGATAATCAGACCGTTTCCATAAAGGGCGCAGAACTACATGACAGCTCCATGATTAACAAATGAGTGATGAGAGTGAATGATGGCGACGACGACGTGCCAATTTTCGGCCCGTCGCTTCCAGGACAAGCAGATGGGAGGAAAGCGAAGGTCTTCCAAGAATAATCACCTCCAGCGGCTGTGAAATGAGCTTAACGATTAGAGCAGGTGTCTTACATTATATGCGGCTTTCCCGGGATAACTCGGTGATTAGTCTCAGAAGTGAGATGGGTATGAATAATCACTGTCGTCTATAAAGTTTATGAGAGATTATAGGGTGATCTACATATGAGGTTTGTTATATTGGATCTCCAGCGCGATTCAGGCCACAGCGGTAGTGCCTTTAGGGCATGAAGAAGATAAAAAAATAAGACGAAAGCCCCAGATAGACATGGCTCTAAAATGCCCGCTTACCGAGGTTCAGGGTGCTGGAGTTATAATTAATATAAGCCGATATAAACTGGTAGTACAGTTTTCGCTTGTCATTCAACAGACGGTTAACCATGGACAGCTGCTTCATGCTATTTGGCAACTCTTCGGCATAGTGTGACTTGGTCTCGTTAGATCGTTGGACAACGAGCGAAATCAACTCAGTACAAAACCTATAGAATTAAGACAGCACAAAGGGCCATCTATTAACAGGATCCATCAATGCGGAAGTGAAAACAGCAAGCTGTTGGAACTGTATGCCAGTTCTCACTGCAGCCGTGGCACCTCTGTCGTCGCTAGATGTCGCCGATTCTGGTCCTATAGTAGTTATGATATATTTGCCATTGAGCAAACTAGTAGTGGCCTGGCTGACAATGCGGGGTGGCATCTAAATATCACAATTACAAGGCCTACTTGGGATATCTAGTTTTTTTTTTCAATAACTAAGGTTTGGCAATATCAGTATATGTATACATATCTTACATTTTTGGAATCATAAATAAAAACTCACTTTATCTGTGCGTAAATCGAACATGGCAGCTGCCTTCTGCGGGTACCCTATGTCTGTTTGTTTTGTTCGAGACTAATTGTATTTTACAAATAAACATTATTATTACTATTATGATGATAAGAAAAAATAATGTTGATTATTGAAGACAACAGTCGAAATGTCATATTGAAATTTTATATCTGCCATTCAGTAAAGGAGAAAAAGTGACACGCAAATTTTACTTTAAAATCCGATCTCAAGTAAAGCTAGGAAAAACTAGACAATTTCTGAGAAAATTCGTTTTTTTTCTGGAAATATTCAGAACTGTGAACCTTTCTTAGTGCCATTGTCGTGATTACCTAAATGCGCAACTTTATCCTCATTTAAGCGACTTCGCATCTCTTACCGTTGCCGTGATCAATGCAATTATGAGAGTCGAATCTGTAACATGGATCCCCAGAGGACTATTACGTAACAGAAACTAAAAAACATCAAAAAACAAGATTACATCTGGATGATTGTCTGAACTGGTATGCATGTGGATAAAATCAGCGATATTTGCTGTGTGAAAAAATTATTGCTGAATGATAATGAAATATATTTGTTAGCTATGCCAAACAGATTATTTTTGTTGTCCTTTCTGAAGAAAAGTTATGTTCAAAGTTACACGTTACAATTTTTTTTGGAGTTTTCAAAAACTTTGAGAAGTATTACGAGAAATGAGCACCGCACCCGGGTTGTATGTAATCAACTACATCATAGAAAAAAAATTACTAATGACGCATCACATACAAAACATTTTCGCATTGACTCACATCTAGGCGCTGATTCGTATTTTTATTTGATTATCTACTTGACATCGTAAAATGAGTTTATATAAAATTTAAATGTCTGGGAATAAAAATTAATGTGAAATGTAATAAGTTTTTTAAGTTTCATAAATATTCCTCTATGTACCATATTTTCTCACCCGTTAGCTTCAATATACCTCACCTCTCTTCTTATCGCTTTCTTCTTTGTAACTCAGCAAATTTGCAAATGTAATTTCCAGGTTGAATAAAAAAAGCGGATGCGTAACTAATTATCATCAACACAGATTATCAGCACAAAAAACCTCGCTATGTACAAATGCACCATCGTTTCCTTCCAGCTATAGTATACACCTTCCAGCTAAGACGTCCAATATTGCAATCTCTGAAGCAGGTGTACTTCACGTCAGATCCAAACATTAATAGCTAAAGCATCATGACGTTTAGGCAACACGTACAGCTACGGAACGAGTACACAACAAGTGTACAAGAACTAGTGCTAAGTTTATATATTGTAGAAAAACCTGTATAATATAACAAAGAACCTTTATAATGTCACTTTTCAAGATACGTAATACCCCTGCCGGTATACATAAATGAGAATGTATGTCCAGCCTGTCAGCATCACACCTAATCCACAGTACGGAATGATGTAAAGATTTGTCTTCTCATTAATTGATACCGGGGAATTTAGAGGCAAAGTTTTACCTACAAACTCATCGTCGATTTTGCAATGACAACTATCGCAGTGAGTACCACGATTTCGGCATCAACTGAGCAACAACGCACTGTTGCCAGCATGGTCTGACAGTGTCCCACTCCCACCGAACCTGTGACCGTAAAGGGATAAACACTTTTTACTTCGCAGTAAATGATAGGCTGTGTGTTTTCAAGAAGTACTTGAAAGAGTGTTCTAATCATTGATTAATATATTCTACCTGAAGACAAACAACCTCATGCTATTTTCCGGTGTTCAAAAAATGATCCACGATAAAATAGAGCACGAGAAGTTGTCACAGCTGTTTCTCGATTTACTATAAATACTTTGACTAGTGTGTTATTATCTCAGGATGTCTATATGTATATAGGTGGTTACAGCGCCATCTAAGAGGCAATAATCTTTTCGAAGTATATATACTAGATAGAGATTCAGCTGCGACAACTTCTCTACATTGTAATAGAGACGTTTTATTTTGCAGTAATTTCGCAGGTTGTGTTTTTAAGGACCACCTGAAGTTGTATTCTAATTTTATATAATATTCAAAAGATACGATAAGTGCATAGAGCTCTGCGATGACAGGAAAATCTGTTCATCTGCGTTTTTGTTGAAATTTCTCAAATCTGATTTCCACAAAAAAGTAGATACGGCCAATACTTTCTGTCACGTATCACAAAAAAGTAAAGTTTTCAATACACATAAGAGTTTGTGTATGCAGATTGTGGTCGTATAAATCGGACATACTATTTCCAGAAATCAAAACAGCGATGATAATTTTTAGTTTGCTCACTTCAAATGTGATAATTTTTCAAAATTATGAAAGAAGTGCGTTACTTTGTTCACCACATTTTTAGTAAATATTTCTGTAAATCCGACTATAAAAATATCTACTAAGATTTGGACTTGAGGGTTTGGAAGTTCATGAAAGTTAATAATTATGAACGTACTAGATTTCTGTAGTTTTACCCGCGGAACCTGTAGGTGGGGCAACTGGGAAAGTAATCAAATTTCTCAAGCGTGCAAGTTGACTGCGAATTCACAAATCACAGGCTTAGTGTGGGATGATGACAGTCACTGTTGCAGGTCAGACGGTGGCGGTGGAGATTTAGATATTTTCCACGACAGTTGATTGAAACTAGTGAGTGTACAAATTTTTACGTCCCTCAATATTTTGATTCAGATTTGATGCCGATATCCACAATTTTATATAGAGACTAAAATGCTCACTGTAGTTATCATATTACTTTAAGGGAAAATTTCACCATAATTAATATTTGACCGTTAATTTGGACCAATTGGACCTTCGCAGGAAACAAATAGAGCAGGTTTCACGAAAAAAAGCAGACCGCGGGCAGGAGACAAGGAACCGCCTGCGGGAGTTTCCTTCCTACCATACATTAAAGGCATCACGTATAGATTGCGAAGGTTGCTGCAAAAACACAACGTGAAGACCATCTACAAGCCGACAAATAAAATCCAGCAACTCCTAACAATCTGTAAAGGACCCTATGGACCCCTTGAGCGGTGCCGGCGTATAAGGAATACCGTGTTCCTGTGGTAAAGTATACGTAGGCACCACTAAACATAGCTTCCAAACACGCATCAAGGAGCATGAATGAAACTGTCGACTGGGACAAACTGATAAATCAGCTGTGGCCGAACACGCACTCCAAGACGGCCACAATGTTCTGTTCGACCAAACTGAAGTCCTATCAACATCCACCCACTACTCAGCCCGAACGTACAGAGAAGTAATTGAAATCTATAAACACAATGATAATTTCAATAGAAAAGAAGAAGGCCTTGCTTTAAACAAAACGTGGTTCCCAATTCTAAAAAGCACAGCGCAAAAGCCACGTCACTCAAGAGACCCAGAGTACCCCCACCAGATAACTCAGTCCGCAGTCCGCCGATCACCTATAAAATCGCACGCTCATCCAGTTGTCCGATCAGTTTCAGTCGACCCGCCAAGCCGAGCACTTCGCTCTCGCCGACAGCACCACTGAAGATGGCTACCGTAGATGTAGCTGAAATCTATGGACCAAATCCAACCCAACCACCGCTCAACAGCCCGAAAAACCTAACCTATATTAGAATTTGCCGTGAAAGCATTCATTCTTCAAGTAACAAACTTATTTTGCACTATAGAGCTTGTACTTGAAAACATAGACTCTAGTGTTTGAGTTGATATCAGTTGGCCAACTTTGATGTAATTGGTCACGTCCTTTCACTGATGCGATTCTATCTGTCTCGGAGCATCTTCCTACGTAAATTATTTATTTATTTATATACAGTTTGGGGTGTTAACAGGTAAACCCAACACACACCCTCAGTGAACTAAAACTAAACTTACATAAAATATCGTATACATATACATATTATTGAATACTTCAATATTAATATTTTTTTATCCTCCGATATTTTTGTAACAACATAAACTAAATGGCTTTAGATCCAATGACCATTCGATTACGTCTAGTCCCTCAAGGGTCTATCTTGGAGTAATTATTTTTCATTATGATTATAAATGGTTTAGACATTTAATTAGATTTCCAGTTTCAAGGTATATGCTGTCGATCTAAAACTTTTTTGTCCAATTCGGTTCCTAGATAATGGTGAAAAGTCACATAGTAATGTCAACATGCCTAATAGCCGGCGTCGCAAGAACAGCTTGTCTTTAAATACTGCGGAGTATAATGTAATGTCAGTTATACCAACAATGATATTGGTTGTGCGCCTCTAAATCGTTTGAGTGAAGTGGAATATTCATTTATCAATTTTAACCGCATGTGTTGCTTTAACAGTCATACGATATCATTAAGCGTTTATATGCTTCACCTGTTCGTTCAAACTTTGATATGAAGCTACTATTTGGCAGCCTTTCTATAAATTCTGGATTGCGGTTACCGAAGTAACTGCATTTTAAGAAAAATGTCAGTTACCCGCCAATCAAAAAAATATCAGAAAAAGCGGTAGATCTAGAAAGTCTCAGGAAAGCGCGTGATAAGAGCTTCGCTAATTTCGTGCGTATCGTATTGCAATATGCTGCATACATTCAATAGTCTTGTGCCACGTTTAAGGACTGGATAATGAAATACATTTTATTTGTCCCCTAGAACACGGATCTTTTTTTTCCTATTCTACTCCTGTACAGGCTAATGACATTGCTGACAGTTATATATATTTCTGTGAGGTTTTGTCTATGTATTGCCTTCTTATCTGCACTATGATATTTGTAAATATTTGAAAATGGGACCTGTGTATCTGAACTGAATACTCTTGTCTGTAATATGAGATAATTGTGTATTTTTGAAGTCCGTACTATGTCCTACTGTGTAAATGGTTGTTGCTGTTGAGTGTATAAATAAGTAAATGGATACACAATAAACAATATAACCACGTAGACCCCGCATGGATTTTATTCAAATCTTTGAAGTAGCATGATTTCACGTCATATTTGAAATTTGAGAAGTGAAGACAGGAATCATTGTATAGCAGGACAACTTGCTTAAGGCATCTAGCTGAAGTTACGACCGTCGGGAAGTGTCTGGCAGTGCTGGATAATACTTTACACATATACAGGGTGACTTTGAGTTGAGTCATTAATTTTCAGATAATGATTGTAGAAGGAAGATAAACCAAAATATATGTGTAAAAATAAAAAAAAAATGTTACCTTGTTTTATAAAGTATCCTCCCGACAAGTATTTTAGTGCGGACCTGTATTTGATCGTGCGGTCTTGGAGCACCGGCATGCACTACCCTGTGAGGTCTTAAGTCACCTGATCCACGAGCCCTTTGTAGTACATTCAGCATTTTCGTAAACATGTGCCATTTTTTATTCACTATTCACTCACGCGTTACCGACTGACACATCGACTGAATACAACTGAATAAGATTGTACATTGTAGTAAAAACATCGTTTCAAATTCTTTCGCTTTTTTGTTTCCTATGCGATGAACGGATAAGGCGGATTATATCCGTTGTTGCCAAACACGAGCACATAATATTATTATTGAGACAGGGCGGTACTTAAACTTCTAAAGGGCTATTATAACTTTGTTACTTTAATTTTACCAGAAAAATGTTAAAGGAAAAAACATTTCTTTTGATCAGATCTACTCACTGTTAAAATAAATGACTCAACTTCGAAGTCACCCTGTATATATATATATATCTGCCATCCGAATTTAAGTTAGTCCTATTTTCATTTCACTTTTATGTTTGGTAAATGGGCCTTCTACACAACTTAGCAGGTAGGCAGGCGTTGAAAGTACATATAAGTGCTATTCAATCCTCCGCGTTTTGTCTTTAAGAAGTTAGTAATGTTTGATAGGCCTGGTATCTTAGGCTGTACCGTCGTTATTTCTGAGCACGCTAATATAAACGGCGCAAGTTTTACTTCGAATTACTTCCATAACTAAGCAATTTTATTTTTTTGTATTACTGTTGATAAGAACTCATCCAAACAGGTTATCACGTCATTATGATGACATCTAGAATTTCAGCAACATGAGAGCTTTAGAACGTCAACAGCAACCAGCAACAAGCGTTATGCTAAATTATTGCACTTCATAAACAGGATACCATATTAGTGAACAATATTCTATTTTACATTTCACAAATCAATTGTACAACAGGATCATGGTCCTTGAATTGTTAAACTACCTAGAGTTCCTAATTATGAAGAACAAGCACTTGTATGCTTCGCTGTTAACAGTATCAATGTGCTTGAGAAACATTAGCTTCGCATCAAATATTATCCTCAAGTCATTGAATATCGGACACGGTTTTAGCGCCACTTTATCAGCGGTGTAAACAAAATGCGTCGGAGCAAGCTTGCGCGTGATGGACATAGTACGACATTTATCTACATTAAAATACAGATTGTAACTTTGACAGCATTTGTTGAGAGCGTCTTAATCATTTTGCAGTATGTGGCAGTCGCGGTTGGTAGACATTTTACAATATATCTTTAAATTATCAGCATAAAGTAGACAGCTACTCTGCAGTTCACTAACAGCACCATCCATAAAAATTAGAAACAGTAGGGGACCAAGTGCAGACCCTTGCGAAATATCTGATGAAGGTGTAATTTCAATGGAAGTAAAACCTCTATATTCTACTCTCAAACATCTATCTGTCTGATATGAATTAAAAAATCACAAAAATTGATGACCTAATCCCCGCGCTGCTAATTTATTCAACAAAATGCCATGATCTGGTTTAAATAGTTTCCGAGCAAAATTGTTTGCAGCATGCTAAGTTAGTTAACATTGACCTTTCCTGGAAGAACCTGTGCTGGCTGGGTGAAATCGTTCGCTTAACATGGGAAAAAATTAGAGAACGAAGACGTTTTCAGATACATATTGAAAAGATGTACCAAAAGCTCAGCTATAATGACAGCTCAGTCCTTTAACAAAAATGCAGGTATTCTGTCTGCAGTGGCAGATAATTTAGGCTTAATTTTTTTCATAGCTTCAATAACTTGTTTCTGCGTAATTACTTGCAAATTCAATGGTAAAGAAGTATTGTTATTTGAGATTGCATGTTGAAAGTTTGTTGAGGTAATATCAGTTGATTGAGCATTGACAATATCTTGAGGCATCAAGTTGGCTGTCATTGAACATCGTAGCGTTAGGAATACTTGAAGTATTTTTCCGAGACTCTATAAATGACCAAAATTGTTGAGGATTAGCAGTTATGTTCCTTTCCATATTAGCAGTATATCCTTGGTATGCCATATCGATGCTTATTTTTATACTTCTTCGCAAGCTTCTAAAGGTTTCCCAGTCTTGTGTATTATCTTTTACACCTTTTCCATAAACGGCGTTTACTTTTTATGCTATTAATTATAAATGAACTAAACCAGAGTGGATATGAATTGCTTCTTGGCAATGCTCAAGGAACGCTTCGATCAATTGCCGGGTATAATATTTCGTTAAACTTATCAGACGCCTGGTTGATATCATTGATTGAGTATATACGTATAGAAGTAATGTCGAGATCTGTTATATCGGCATATATAGTGTACTTATATCTGCTCTACTGTAATTATATATTGGAATTTCATTTAAGTCAAACCTGAATGAAAGGTCAAACGGGGGCTGATGGTTATCTGCTGGTAGTAAAACGTTTGAAGCAGGAATCACCTGCAGATCATTTTTACAAAAGACTAAATCAAGAATACGGCCATTTGAGTTTTGTGTATGGTTGAATTGTTTAAGACTGATAAAGTTAATCAAACTATTGAGTGCTGCTGTATAGTTATTCCTGTAAGTGTTGTCATTGCTGTAGTTAATGTACGAAGGCACATTGAAATCACCTAAGATAATATGATGAGAATATCAGCATACAGAAGATCTAACAGAAATATCTACCCAAATAGAAGATCATATGTAGGAGCTGATAAATTAGATGGTATATAGATGAGAATGATGTACACTGCTGATCAAAAAAGTTGTAATTTGACGCCAATGGTATTAATGGCAGAAAGTGCACGCATAAAGTTGAACTCAACTTGTTTCACTTTATACGCCTTTCTGGTTTCTAATAGCTCACCACCACCTCTACTGGTATTGGTAGCTTCAAAGTTCCGATCACACCGGAAAATATAATAATCACTACTAATCAATTCAGCATCAAAGATGCTGTTATCCAACCGAGTCACACTCAATGCAAGGAGATCGTAAGTAGAAGCATAAGTCACATTTAGAAGCGCATTTGTTTTGGTCCTCAAACATCTAACATTTTGATAGTACATTGTAAAATTCTCTTCATATTCAACATTATCAATAACAGTTCTGGTAATATTATCATTTAATTGCTATTCTGCACCTAAAAGAAGCTTTTTATATTTCTCCAACTTCGACTTATAATGACAACATTTATCTACGTCCCAAGCCACAATACAATTAATACATTTCAGTTGAACAGAGTTACAATCTTAAATCTTATGACTTCCCGCACATTTCATACAGACTTACTCAGTTTTTTTAAGTCTTTTGCATAGAGATTTAAACCACAACGTTTAATACAAGTTTTTATTTTTAGGGCATCGCAAACAACACAACTGACATTAAACAACACATTACCTTTATCTAACAAATTAGAACACGTAACAGGGTCCACTTCCAAAACAGCTTGTGAATTTCAGCTCGCTTTATCGTTGGCCATACCTTTAAAACTCTACATTCACTAGGTTTCCCAAACATATGATTTTGAGATGTCAACATTTGTCGTTAGAAATTATCTCCGACGTGCCTACGACGTTCACTATCGGATCTTGCTTTTCAACTTCCTTGATATTGTATTCGTCAGACAAACCTTGAGAAACGGGCTCCTGGAGTCTCTTAGCGTCATCTGGATCATCACATGTAATGACCAAACCACCATACTTCACATTTTTTACTTGGGAAAATTTGATATTATTTTCAATAGAATTAACATTCAGACAAATCGTGTTTCTTGTCTCTGTGTGGGACTGATTCATATTTTTCGGTTTTATAATAACATTTACATTTTTTTTTGGCAACTGACAAGAAGGTGTTGGTGCTTGTCTGGCAGCCTGTTCTGCATCTGCCTCAAACTTGTTCATGAGCTTAGATCGTGCTTCCGAAAATAGCTCATAAGCTCATGTTATGATATTCTCAGCTTTGTCTTGCAGTATATTTTCCACAAAATTTTTCATAATTTCTTCGACGATCGCTCTAAACTTGCCAGTTTTTAGAAAGCAACAAAAATCTGCCAGACTCATAGCGATAACACGTATTTTTCTATCAGCCGTTAAGCAAGTTTCTCAGAAGAGTAAAGGTTTCTGGAATGTTAAAAAATTGATTTTGCATGTTTCTAGTTACGGAAATATACTTACAGATAATTGTACACGAACAGCTAGACCAAACATTCAAGACTTATCGATGACTGTTAACTAGTAAAATCTAGAATACAACTGTGAAATTTTTCATGCCAATTGACTCACTAGGTAACTCGCTGTACATTCACAAAGTGATCAAAGGAGGTCAATGCGTCGATGGCGTGGTGGACAGTGAGGCACATTCACATGCAAATATAACGCTTTGTTCCTTGTGAGTAAATGAAAATCAGAGCAATCCAAGTTCTTTTCAATTACACTTCGCACAATGATCATAATTGCTGATCAGCAATTCAAGCTGAACTCTTGCTCCTATTTTCTTATCACTGAATGTTTGACACAGGAGGGTGATATATCATAACATAGCACATTCACCACAAGTTCAAAAACAACGTTTATGTCCAATGCTTTGTGGCTTATTCTTTTATGGTGATATACACAACGACTCAATATGCATGTAGCTGTGAAATTCTGGGACAATATTATGTTATATCTTAACTAGAAACAAATTTGTATAATGTACTCGGAATATAGTATAGGTAAATGTATTTATTAGCTCTTATTCAAAGTCAAATACAGCGCTTTCCTTTAATCTCCCGCTCCCCTTTCATTTTTTGAACGGATCAATTCAAAAAATGAAAACTTAAGGCAATGAAATTGATGCATGGATACCATATTTTAGAATAAAATTGACAGATGAGCTGAGCGCCGTCTTGGAAAAAAATATTATATGAAAACGGGGGTCTTGCGGTAGGTCATTTTGAAGCTCCTGATGAGTACTTTATAACCCTACAATATAAAGTCAATACCTTTACCTACTACAAAATGGTGGTACATTTAATAATTATTTGAACACAAACCCACTAACGTGCATATCTCTGCAAACAATTGTTATTCCCTGCCGTATCCACAGCAACAGCGATAAAACTTGTTCTGCTATATTTTGTTGACAGTGACAAGAATATCAGTACGAAAACAAACATCGTTGTACAGTTAAAATATTCTTATTTAGTTTTCGGTTTGAGTGCTAGATACTGCTTGAACTATTTTTAAAATGGTCAATTCTCGTTCATTGGAAGAAAAAATCGAAGCGGTTTTTATTTATGGTGCGACGCGTGATTTTCAAGAGACGGAATGGATTTTTAACAATCGTTTCCCGAATCTTCCTATCTGTAGAAAATATTTAAGGGAACTTGAATCTAAATTTACAGCTACTGCTGGTGTAAACAACAAAAATCCCCCGGGTCATCCGACCATCCCGGAAGAAAAGCAATTTCAAATAATTGGTGAGATCATAGCAAGTCCCCAACAGTATACTTCCTCCATCGCGAATGTATGTGAGGTTTGTCTTTCTACTGTATGGAGACTTTCGAAAAAGAATAAGTATCACCCATACAAAATTCAAATGCTAACTGAAGATGACCCTGATCGAAGAACAGATGCGAGACTGTGACGGAAACCATTGCACGGCAACCTACCTATATCCAAAATATTTGCTTTAGTGATGAGTGTACATTTTTTCTCAACGGTAATGTGCGTACACAAAATTGTCGTTATTGGAGTGACACCAATCCTGACGTCTTCCGGGAAACTTATACTCAATATCCACAAAAAATTAACGTTTGGGCTGGGATATTGGGAAACCATATTGTGGGACCTCCATTCATCGAACAAACTTTAACCGGGAAATTCTATTTGGATATGCTGGAAAATACTATTGACCGAAATCGACGAAGCGAATCCTAGTGAATTCGATATTGATATTGTATTCCAGGAGGATGGTGCTCCACCACACTACTACACACCTGTTAGGAATTATTTAGATAACAATTTCCCCGGTCGATGGATTGGCCGTCGAGGTCCTGTGGAATGGCCAGCTCGCTCGCCAGATTTGGCACCTCTAGACTTTTTTATGACGCTATTTGAAGCAAAAGGTGTACGAAACTGAATCTGCTTCAATATTGGATATACGGCTGAGAATAAGAAATATTATTAAATATTAAATGTACGACCATTTTGTAGTATGCAAGGTATTGTCTTAGTACTCTAGGGTTAGAAAGTGCTCGTCAGGAGCTTCCTAATGATGTGCTACAAGACCCCCGTTTTGATATAATTTTTTTTTCCAAGATGGCACCCAGCGGACATCTTAGCATTATCATCTCTCAATTTTACTCTAAAATATGGTATCCACCCGTCAATTTCACTAAGTCAAGTTTTAATTTTTTGAATTGATCCATTCAAAAAATCAAAGGGGAGGGTGACATTAAATAAAAGCGCATTACATAATATCAGCTCTCACCAGCCTTCATCCCACATTTCTAAACATTGCTGCATAGGAATATGCTGCCCTGACGACCTAAAATATATGAAAATTATAATATAGGAAGCATATTTATATACGATTTGTCTATTATTACATTCATACCAATTTCCCGTATTTGTAAATTATTTCTTACTTTTTGATTATGCAAGCCAAACAATTTTTAATAATTAATATCAGGCAGAAGTGAGGAGGGGCTATATTCAGAATTATATAAGTGATGCATTCTTCGAAGACAAAAATGCATGCAAATATAACTCACATGCTGCCAGAAATGAATAAAGTACAGTAAAAAAACTTTTTGAATACCTAATCTGGACTAAGAAATTATCTTATTGAATATACCTGTGCTGAAAAAACTTACGCCAATGGTAGTATTATAACTCAAAGGCAAAAAATGTCCAGCAGTCAGATACATTGGCCTATTCATACGGACCATCATCATTAACATGCACGTCTTGAACCTCTTGCTGCAACTGTACCACTCACATTCGTAGGTGGTACGTCTAAAATATAGGCACTAGAACAAAATACGTCTGGTCATGTACCGGTTGTTTCAAATTGGACCCTCACCATTGGGATCTCAGAAATGGTAAGAGATACTGGAGTTAGATAAACAGGGACAAGGTTGCGCTTTTAGGTAACTAAGAAGGTAGCACTAGGAAGTTTCGCAATTTGAAGTGCTTCAGAATCGTTCTTATTTATTATTGAGCTTATTTAAGGTGGGATTTCATAAAAAAAATCCACATTAACATATCTATAAAGCGGCAAAATCAGAATTTAAATATGGACTTTCCACAAGTGAGGTGAAGAAGTTTTCGACTCTTATTTCAATAATGTATGTCATAGATTAATACTGCAAAACTATAATTAGTGAAGAAAATCCTAAGTAGCCATTTATCATCATCAGCAAAACATTCAACCATGTTTTAAGGAGTGGACATAGAAAATCCGCCCCCATTGTCCAATCTTAATGATGTGAATCAATAAGACTTCAAAGGTCTAAGAGTCATCTTCCTACAGCTGGTTTATCGATCGGAGAAGGAGAAGAAGCAATCACATTCGTATTATTTAAGGGTGGTAATCGAAATATTGAGAACGATATATTTTTCAAGAAACTGATAAAAACATTCTATAGTAAATAAAAGACTTGATGTCGCAGGTTTGCTAAACACATTTGTTATCCGTCATATCTAAGCCGATGCACGCATGTTGCATCTAAGTAATAATTATCTACGTCTCAAGAGTAACGTGGGGATCCCTCGAGCGAACCTTTGACCTTTCTGGTTGAATTTGTATTCTTTAACTTAATCTGGCCGAAGCCAAAGCCTAAGCTTCGGTCGGATCCTATCAATAAATGAGTTCAACTGTAAGTGAAAACCTACCATTTCAGTAACTCCGCTTCCGAAATGGCAAAGCATGTGAAGTTCGATGATACAAGCTATAACTCAGTTCACCATACACCAGAATTCCGGCTGAGCGGTAGACAGCGTGGACACTATTATTATGTTAGATGCTACCATGAATAGAGTTGCAGCTGTTTGCAGCAATGTGGTCATAGAAAATATATGATTCATATCTTCATGAATTCTAAAAGAAACAAATATGCTTGTTGTTTGTGTCTTCTTAAAAAAAATGTATTTTCAAAAAAGTGTCAATTTTGTATTAAAGAAAGTTACTGTTGGTACCGAAATGTTTACAGTAATGAAGCATTTTGAATACATGCTGTTTGATCGGCCAGACAAGCATGGAGGATCAATTGAACTAGTTTGTCTCCTTTTTGAAAATCCATTTCATTCAGTTGAACAATGCAGAACAAACAAGAACTATGAGAATAACAGTTTTAACTAACAAAAATATCAAGTGATGCCTCTAGGACTATCACTACTTCCAGGAGCCCAATTCTTCAAATGAGGAAATGGAATAGCTAGTTGAAAGTGTTCTATTTATTACCTTTTCTGGCAGCTTTTACAAGTGTTTTAACATTTATCAAACAATTAGTCGATGAATCTATTTCCCGCAAAATAATATGTTTCTAAATTTTTCATACCAATGAACGTTCTATTGCAAGGTTAACATCGCCTTTATAAAAGAGACTGGTGGACTCACGGCGAGAATTCTACACCAACCCATTTGGCTTTTTTACTAAAGGTTGGGAATGTTGTTTCCCGGTAGAAGAGCCACGCCCACTTTCTCTCAATGATTCTATCATCTCATTTAAAACATTGGCCTCCAGGTAGAATGAGACGTCCCAAACTACGTCACAGTTGTATAATCTACATGTTCACTGGTGTTGTTGATGTTAGGTAAATTGAAAAGCTACAGACTGGCTCCAGCTACCTCCGGCTAAAAGAATATTAATGCAAGAGCCGCTACAACCATAAGAATGTGCTGCTGAAATTTTCATTTTAGTTACATTTTATATCAAATGATACTATCGCATTCCTCATTATCTCTTGAGGAAAAAATCACTAAAAGACAACATATGTTTTTATGTATTGATATACTTATACTATCTGATTTTTGACAGGTTTTCCTCAATTGCGTATTTAATAAATTGGATATATTAGATGTATCCACGGTATTTTTCAATAGCTTTTGTCTGGATGCAATGCTCCGTCCAGAAACCTACAGGGTTATTAGGTAAAAAACCTATATAATGTCAGGAAAGCCTATAAAATGTCAACTCGCTGACTAAGTATGTTGGTGTTGAGAAACCTATATAATGTCAAAAAAAAACGAGATATTTGTCACTTCTCAAGTTACGAAATACACCAAGTAGATACGAAAATCATTCCTTCGCACCTGTACTATGTTCTAGTAGGTTATAGGTATTTTAATCAGAAATTACCGAATAAATCTGGATTTATGTCAAAATCGACTTCCCATAAGAAGCTTTAACTTTCATTTACCGAAGCGTAGGTAACTTCGATATTGACCGATATAGGATTTTTACCAATTAATACTGATAATCGTCCGATCCCGTTAGTACCGGCATAAGGGCTTATTGGCAATTCATCTTCATGGTTGAATATATAGGCTGCAACACAGCTAAGCAAGTTAAAATACCTATGCGCGTTTCACAAGATAAATCTGCAGCTACTGAATTGTGCTCTGTGAAATTAGACGAATTTGTAGTGGCAGCTTCAACGCAGATGTCTATAACTAGAACCGCACGATGAGTACTATATTCCAGAACTCAGAATTGTACATCGCTAGATCTAGATTACCTGCATAGTCGATTATCTACAAACCAGTATATAAAAAACGGCCTCTCCATCTGCTAGGTTGCTAGGAGATTCCACGGAATTTTTACGCCCGTTCACACTCTGTGGACAGGACCGTACTTAAAATGATGCACGGGAGGATTGAGACAGAAGCATTCGTGTAGTGACCACTATGGAAAGCGATAACATTCCTCCAGCAGCCCACAACAGCAACTCATCACAAACTTACTCTAGAGCACTTAGCCGACAAATATCGAAATACCCTAATAACGAGCAAGCTATAGTATATAATACTATAGATGGAGCAAGAATACAAGATTATATTCTTGAATTAGGTCCTTTAGTTGAGCCAAAAAACATCATATTCTGCTCTAGAGTAGCACATAACAGATTATGTGTTTACTTATCTAGCAAAAACGTAGCCGATGCATTTTTGACTAATCATGGAGAGACCGTTGTTCATGGTGTCACTATAAAGGCAAGAATACGTATCAAACGTATCCCCGACTACTCCACATGATATCATTCAAAATTACTTAGAGCAACTAGGCCTTCACACACAATCCACCATCTCATTCCTAAGGATCGGTGCCACTATTCCTGAGTATAGCCATATACTTAGCTTCAGACGTCAAGTATACATAGCTCCTGCAGAAACTGCCATACCAGAATCCGTGGTCATTAGTCATAACGGCTTGTCATATCGCATACTCTTATCCTTGGTTAGCCAAGAATGCTTCAGCCAGGCCACATAGCTAGCAACTGCATATCCGCATCCCAACATTTGACCTCAAATCCTTGTATCGACCATCCCTCACCGACAGTAGATCTCAATAGTACATCGGATAGAATTCAGCAAGATTCCAATGTGCCACAGACAGCTGAGGCTCAGCAGATAAAACCAATTTTATCTAGCGACTATTCCAAACAACAGCTCATATCCACTCCACAAATAACATCAATCCAATCTAAAAAACTAAACATAGAAATACCACCTGCCCCATCCGCCGCAACCACGGACGACGCCAACAACACAGGCAAAAGTTTTTCAACAACGGTCACTCCAACATCAGATATCGAAACTACATCAACTTCAATCTCTGGACCAATATTTGTGAAGCCAACTAAAAGTTGTGTGAAGAAACCCAAAATAGACTCTCAGCAATCAGGTATTTCCGATCAAGCATACGAATCCATAAAGAATTACATGGAGACAAAGCAAGATATTTTAGTGCTAAACTGCAACCAAATGAAAAGCCTCTTAGAAAATGTACACGGAGCCCAGGACGTTATATCAACAGTAAACGAATATACTGTAGGTACAAAAGGTTTGATTGAAACAATACTGCTTATATACCCTCACGTAACAGATAGAAATTTGAAAAATAGATAGACTAGGTAACGTAAGAAACTAGAACGGCACATCGAAAACGAAACTAACTACACCAATAGCGAAGCATCTTCAATAGAATCTAATTTCTTCTAACCATTTACAATGTCGCTTAAATCTATATTGCAGTGGAATCTAAATTAATACTACTGTCGCTTAAATATGCTGCGTAAATTAATATCTGATCATACACCTGATATCATATGTCTCCAAGAAACCCACTTCCATGAATCTAAAACTCATTCTCCGAGAGGCTACAATGGATTTTTCAAAAATCGCAAAAGCCCAACAACCAGTGGCGGAGTCGCTATTTATATAAACTGCGATGCCCCTGCTAGCCTACTCAACCTCATCACGCATCTGGAAGCCGTTGCAGTCAATTAGACACTCCTGAAAAACTAACTATCTGTAACGTATACATTCCGCCAAACTATTATTTAGACAACAATGAAATAGAATCACTTCTGCAACAATTAGCTTCCCCAAAAATAGTTTTGGGTGACTTCAATGCCCATCACTATTCTTGGGGTTTCTATAAAAAATGATGCTAGGGGAATCAAGCTGAAGCACACATTTGACGCAAGAAATCTAGCACCTTTGAATGACGGAAGCATCACCAGCTTTGATTCAGTCTCTTGCAAATCTGCGGTGGACTGTATTAGAAGATCTTTTTGACAGTGATCACTTTCCAATACTCATAACAAATACGAAACATGAGAGCACGGAGACCCTACCAGTACAGAAATGGCGACTGAAAGAAGCTAACTGGGATATTTTTCAGCTTACATAAAGAGTAATATGTACGAAATCTCTATTACGAATGGTGATATAGACTCAACGGCAGAGAGTTTCACCGAACTAGTGGTTGAAGCTGCTAACCACACTATCGGTCTAACACGACAAATAAAGAATAGAAATCCAGTTCCATGGTGGAACAACAACTGTGAGCTAGCGATAAGAGTAAGTAAACAAGCCCTAAATAAAATGAAAAAGCGCCTTGATGCTACAAATTTGGCAGACTTCAAGTTGAAAAAAGTCCGAGCACGTCTTACCATTAAGAAATGTCGGAAAAAATCATGGCAAATGTATGCCAAAACAATTGACAGCTCAACGCCGCTTTCCAAGGTCTGGAAGAAAGTGAGGAGCATCGCAGGAGCCAAATCATACAGCAAAATCACTAGCCTAAAGGACAACTCCATAATCTACACCCGAAACGATTATATTACTGAGGTTCTCTCCCAATCATACGAGGAGAAGTCCAGAGATGATCACCTAACAACAGATTTCCTACGACACAAACAGACGGAGGAATTGCATACATTAACAATACAAAACAATTCAGATCCAATTAATGGCTCAATAAGCGAATATGAATTTAGTACAGCTTTGCAGACTATAAAGAACACATGCCCTGGAACTGACAGCATCCCGTCCGCCTTTCTGAAGAATCTTCCACCAATAGAAAAAAAGCTCTTACTGGACATATACAGGGTGGCGCATCGAAAACGAAACACGCATTTACTAGCAGCTCAGATTTGACTAAAAGAATTTACTTAATAAGTAAGTACACCCATGTTTTGTTTATCATTTTGTTGTTGAAAATAGCTATTGGAGCGTTTTTTCGCGGAAAAAAAGTTATTACTTGAAGAAGGATAAGGAAATATCTCGTTCTTATTTTAAATAGGAATTTAGTACACAGTTTGCGATTGATTTGACCAAACTTTGCTGCTAAAATAACTTGTAACGCTTTATTACATAAATTAACCATGGTATATTCCACAGCAGAAAGAGTTGAACTTGTCGAAATATTTTTCGGAAACAATCAGTGTGCTAATAGAACAGCAGAAATATTTAATGAGCGACATGAGAACAGTAACGTGCATCGAAAATATGTTCTAGAACTTGTAGCTGAATTTTGGAAAACTGGGTCAGTCGCCAATAAAAAGCGCAACGTTGAAAATCCCATAAGGAACGAAGCAATAGAAGTGTGGGTTTTAGGGCAAGTTTATGTAGATCCTACGTTAAGTACCCGCAAATTGGAGACTGTATGTGGTGTTAGTAGACGTACTGTCCAACGGATTCTAATGGCCCATAATTTTCATCCGTTAAAATTCACCTGGTACAATAACTTAATCAAGACGATTTTGATCGGCGATTACAATTGTGTGAAGATATGAGTGAACAAACTATAAACGATGAACATTCTCTATTCAACACTTGCTTTTCCTTTTTCTCAAATGGCGTAGTAAATCGTCATAACTGCCGATATTGGTCCGATTCTAATCTCAGAATTTATCAAGGGGTTCATACACAGCAGCCACAAGAATTAAATGTTTGGGCTGGTATTTTTGGCGATCATTTAGTTGGTCCTTTTTTCTTAACTGGAAATTTGACCGGTGAAATGTATTTGGAATTACTGGAAAACGCCATAGATCCTGCATTAACAGCCATAATTGAAAATCAGAATGATCGGCGGTACATTGCGATTAGGTTGATGTTCCAACAGGATGGTGCCCGACCACATTACACATATCGTGTTCGACAATATTTAGATTCGACGTTTCCAGATCGATGGATTGGTAGAAGAGACTGAATGGCCCCCAAGGTCGCTAGATTTATCATCTTTGGATTTCTTTATGTGGGGTCATTTAAAAAGCAAAATCTATGCTACTCAGCCAACATCATTAGAAGACCTGCGACAAAGAATTCCGAATGAGTGCCTTCAAATTACTCCTCAAATATTGCAAAATATGCGGCAACGTTTTGAGAAAAGTCTTTATTATTGCATGGAGAGTCATGGTGGCTATTTTCAACATTTACCTGCCTAACGGGTCAGTTCATTCTTCATTTTTAAATTACTTTGCTGCCAAATGTATTGATCTCCACTAATGATGATGTACGTATATTAGTTTTATTTAAGCTTAAAGGGAATTGAAAGACCTTTAAAATAAGGTATCACTCCACCCCCCTTTCCATCTAAGATTTTGGGTGTGGTGTCACCCCCGCTTAGGGGGCTGCACGTGCTAACGTGACTTTTTGCCAAACTTGTGTCCCCCTCGAAAACAAAATCGGCGGGTCTGAGTGTTTTTCCAAAAAAAACTGAGCTGCCAGTAAATGTGTCTGTTTCGCTTTCGATCCGCCACCCTGTATTACATGACATGGACTAATCAAGTGTTTCCTAACTAGTGGAAACATATATGCCTATATCACTCACATGCGCTATGTGTAAATTACTAGAAAAGATCATCAACGAAAGACCTTTGTGGGAGCCAAGTACATGAAGCCTTCAACACCAAACAGCACTGCCTGGCTGTATACTTTGATATCAATAGTGCCTTCGACATTGTATGGATACGTAAAATACTAAAACAACTAAAAACGTGGAACTATGATGGAAACTTGTTAGCATTTGTGAACAACTTTCTCGCTGAAAGGCACTTCAGAGTACGCGCAAACGGGATGCTGTCCCCAATTAGATCCCAGAAGAATGGTACACCTCAGAGATCCGTAATCAGCCCTACTTTATTTCTTATCGCCATCAACGATATTCTGAAGATGATTTCAAAACCTATCCAAGCATGACTCTATGCAGACGATATGATTCTTTTTCTCAAAGATAAAGAGCTGAAAACAAGCGCAAACCTAATACAGGGAGTACTGAATGAATTGGAACAGTGGTCCAGCACCTCAGGATGCTCCTTTTCTCCAGAGAAGACTAGATGTATTATGTTTTCTAAAAAACCCATAGAACGTTTTCCCATATTGCGTTTATACGGCAATCCATTAGACTATACAAAGGAAATACAATTTCTTGGATTGTATTTCGATCAACGTCTGACCTGGAAGAGCCATGTTAAATACCTCACTAAATCGTGTCAAAAAGGCATCAACCTAATTAAATGTTGGCAAACAATATCTGGGGCGCTGAAGGGAAAACTCTTTGTACTATTTATAGGCTACTTGTGAGATCAAAAATTGATTACGCCTGTATGGCTAAGGTCCAGTCCTCAAACCACTTGACACACTGCATAACTCAGCTTTGCGACTGGTAACGGGGGTCTTCAGGACCACCCCCGTCAACAGCCTATACCAGGAATGTGGAGAACCACCTTTAGCAATGAGAAGACATTTATTGAGCTTATCTTACGCTTTAAAAGTAGCTTCAAATCCTGCATACACTTTTGAGTCAAAGAATTGGTAGCTACAAAGAAAGTATTCATGGAACGACGTTCAACCAAAGGGTTTTCACCTACTTAAGAGATCTGGATATAGCTCAAATGCCAATTCCCTACCCATCCCATCTATCCATTATCCCACCATGGAAAATACATATACCGAACATCATCACAGAGCAGCTGAAATTTGAAAAGCATCAAACTCCAAATGAAGTCATCGTACAACATTTCCGAGAGCTCCTGGCACTCTACCCTTATCGAGAAGAAATTTACACTGATGCTTCCAAAATGAACTACAGTGTAGATGCAGCTATTATGACACCTTTTAGAATAACCACAGTGCGATAAGGCTACCGAAGGAGCTAAGCATCCTTAGTGGAGCACTTTACGCAATTCTAGTTGCTCTTAATCATACAAAAGATAGCCAAGCAAACAGTTGGTTAGTGATAACGGACTCCCTTAACTCTCTAAAGCTCCTAAACGAGCAATATACGAAACATCGAATTATCACAAAAATTAGAGAAAGATGCTGCCATATCCTAACTGGTGGTAAAGACATTCATGTGGGTTCCATCGCACGCTGGAATAAGTGGAAATATATTGGCAGATCAAACTGCTAAAGAGGCTGCAACTTCAGATGCTCAGTTCAATCTGAAACTACCAGTGACCGATCTCAAAACTCACATAAAAAGCCAAATACAGAGTAAATGGAATAGTAAATCGCAAGAATCTGAATCGAAACTGAAACCAACTTTTGGACCATGAGAAGTAGTGACCACCAACAGACAACATCAAGTGGTAATAACCCGTCTACGTCTAGGGCACACAAGAGCCACAGACGGATTCCTCATCGCTGGTGAATGGGAGCCAATATTTGAAATTTGTGAAGTGAGTCTGACTGTGCGTCATATGTTAGTGGAGTGCCATTTAATGGAACATCACAGAACAGATAACAATATTAGTGGTAACCTTAACGACATTTTAGGCCCGAACTCCAATCTAAATAATATTATCCAGTATCTGAAGGATATAGAGATGTTATATAAGTTGTAAACGAACCAGCTGATAATAGCCTAAGGCTGATGTAGTGTTAATGAAAAAAAAAAAAGAAAAATTTGTTCCGTGAACCCAGGTTTATGGAATATTTTCAAGAAACCAGTTGCATTAGGGAATGTGTAAGAAGTAACGCTTTTCCTTCAATAAAAACTTCAGTGATATGCATTTGATGATGGCCATAATACGTCTGATTTGTGGTCGAGGCAGAGAAATAAAAACTAACCCCATGATTAGAAAACAACAACACAGCACGCAAGTATTAAGTAGCTTATGAACTCAGCATTGATAGTATCAAAAGTGGTCAATAAATCATCCTTTCACTTCCATTTATTCTATAACATACACGAAAAGTCTTCAGACGACGTCTTCAGACGTCAACGACAGCTTTGCTTATGCCAACACACTGCATGCAGGAGTGACCAGCCGATGAGCTGGCCAAAAGGAGTCTAGCAGCCATTTCCTCTCTAACGAGAGACCTGTACGTTAGCACTGCCTATGAACGCAGCAATCTTGTACACATGAATGCTTTCCAAAGGCGGTACTGTTCCTTGACTAACAAGAAGCGTCCCAGCGCTCATCCGGTTTAATCGGATGGCCGAGTTCTACCAAGGTCCCGTTTATTTCGGCTGGTCGGAGTCCAGATAACCGATGACTGGATCTGGCATGAACACATTTCGTCAATAGCGGCAGCTGCTGGGAAAAAGCTAGGCTACTTTATTAGGGCTAAGGAGTTCTTTTCATCACATGCCCTCCTTACTATGTAGTGCCAGATAAGGCTGTAAGTTTTGTTCACATGTTAGGGGTACTGTCGCCTCGAAAACATTAGTCATGCTCGATGCTGTTCAGAGGAGGACTGTCTGAGTCATCGACAGCTCTTCACTGACGGACAATCCCGAGATCCTTTCGCATCCGCGGGCCGTTGGCGATCTAGATCTCTCCTACCGCTACGCCAACGAGCTTTACTCCTCAGAGCTCTCTCGATGTGACGGTTAGACAGACGCGCCTGACTTCGACCTTCCATCCCAATCGTGCCGAACTTCGTATATCCAGAATAGCCGATACGAGCGCTTCTTTGTCCCTAGGGTTTCGATATTACGGAACTATATGCCTGAGGAGGATTTTCCCAGTTCTACTAACCTTAAGCAGTTCACAAACCGGAATAACAGAGTTTTTTTGAGCTCCTGCGTGGCAGCTTCAATGGTAGAAGATAAAAATAGAAGTTCTTCAGTTCTTCAATCTAGTGAATTAAGGTTAGAAATTATTACTTGATCGTGAAAAGTAAGTTGCTGGAAACAGATGTTTGAATCTTGAAACCTGGACTTGTGAAAATGTGCTTTTCAAGTTCTGAGCTATCTATTGCAACTTTAGCTTCTCGTCTCAGGAAATCGTTTACATGAAACAGGTTTATCCAGTGTGTATCGTGCTTTCTGATTTGGTTGCACCAAGATCATTGTGTAGATATATATAAGAATGTTGCAGAAGCGAAAAACTAAATAGTACCGGTAAAATTATGACAAAATTCCAAAGGATCCAAAAGTTTGTGTCCTATGGAAAAAACAAAGGTGGTATTGTGATTTCTTTCGACTTTCTGATTCAATAGTTTTGGCAATTAAAACTTTGTAAATTACTTCGACCGGCCTATATCGTTTTATGGGCAATCAAATCGGTCGATTTATAAATTGGTAAAATAGGCCGATAGTACCAATACGCCGATAAAAATGTAGGTATCGGTCATTCTCTAGTACAGTACATGCATTTCACTTACCTCAATAAAAATGCCATACATAGATTGCACCTCCTGACCTCCTCGAACAATGCCTGCTCCAGTTCAGGGACGTCTTCATCGTGGAAAGCTTTGTAATCTTTAGGTAAGTTTAGCTTTTGTAACGTTCTTCCCCTGATGGTCCGAGTAGCATCACATAAAATTTCTAAATTACTCTTCAAACTGACTAAAAGCAGCGTTATGTATACATCGTACGCTGTAAAAGATAAACACTTACTGTCGAGGGATGTTCCAAGGTATTCGAACGATCTGGGGAGTTCATGAAGAACACAAAAAGTTCCTATAAAAATGACACGTAGGCCATTTCTTCTATATGTTATGATATTAATTTATAGGTTCCTAAAGGCGCAACCGAAAAACCTACTTTTCTTGAATATTTGGAAAACACTGTACATATTACTTAAAACTTATCAAGTGTTTTCCATGATGATCGGACTCATCGACTGCCTGGCTGTTAAATAGAACCGCATATGTTCAAATTTCTTTTTTACTAACTTTTTGTCCACCAAGGTGGCCTTTTCCAAAGTACGGCAATAGCCCGAAAGGACCGATACCACACTGAGATCATGCAAGGTCATAATTGTAATTATGAGTGAGTTTTCGAGTTCTCGAAGGACTAGGAGCTTTCGGGAAGATGAGCGAGGGTGACATGTCTGGTACACCAAAAAAAAGAACACATAACTCCATTTTCAATTATCGGCTAGGCGGACTGGACGTCTTTTGGTAGCAGGAACGCCTACCCTGAGTCCGGAAAATTGTGAGTTTTACGCTGTGCCATCTTAAAATTATAATGATGACATTTCTCGATCTTGGTGTTACATGGAACCGTAACAAGAAGAAAATCGTGAGTGACCCAAAACAATATCCACATTGAGGTGGAAGAATATACTCGTATCCCTCATACAGTGAAAGTGTCGTAACGGCTGGTTCAACAAATCGGGCGACACAGCTCGTCGGCAAAAAATCAAGGCACCCAGAAGCTATTTGCAAATTGCCACTGTAGATAGCAGCAAAGTTGATGTCGAGTCCAGAAACAAATATTAACGAAGCAGTTCGCAATGCCAAAGACCAGCACGATGTAAATATTAGCCGCAGTCGGTTTTTCTGTATGCTGGCCTTCGTGCGATGATGGAACGATTGTAACCAACTCAAAGGCTAAGGCGTGCCCAAGATCATTGCCTGCAACTTCATCATGAAAGTCTCCCCCCTCCCCAAGCGCCCGTATGCCGTCGATTGAACAAGTGAGTAGTCTTCAAGATTGAGACCGTAAGACGGGTGCTCTTGTCGCTCGACATCAACAAAGCTCCTGGTCCGAACCTGATTTCTGTCGTTGTACTAAAAATATAGGCAGTGGAACTCACTACAGTCTTTTCGCGTGCCTTCCAGGTATCTTACGAATCCAACACTTTTCCTGGAAAAAAAGGCCACAAGGCACCGCCTAGCTTACGTCACGCAGCTGTGAAATAAACTCATTCAGTCTTAGAATGAGGCTTACGTCGTTGATATTCAATATATTCGATATATTCATACCTGGGAAGCTGAATTTTGTGACTGCCAGTTAGTTGTCTTTTATAACTTTTTGATTTTCTGATATATCACATCGAAAACCAAATCAGTACCGAAGATTTGATGAGCTCATTATAAGAATCAGAAATTTAAATGTCATAGCCAAGTGTTGGTAATAATCGCATGTCATCTTCAGTAAGGTACCTGTATGTACTGCTTTAGATTTCTAGTCTGCTGTCAATCACAAGTCAATTGTGATGTTAGGTTATGTTTCTTTTTTTTGACGATTAAGACAGATGAATCAAATGCCGAAGGATATTTTCTTGCAAATAATGTTGAGTCAATAATAACTCCCTACATTGATCAAATCCGTCAAGCTGTGATATATTCAAGTCCCATATCTGGTATTAACGATCTAAAATGAACAATGTTACTTGATGCGTATTTATAAATAAAAGCCTAACAGTTTACAACCAATCATGAAGGTTAAAGCTATCGAGTTTGAGAGGACCTTTGTTAGGCCTGGGCAAAGGGTTCTCGAATGTTTAATGGTTAATGTTGCATGTGAGGGCTAAAATATCACACGAAAATTGATAAAGTGCCTTTTTGAATATTGTAATCGACATTTCTATTTGACAAAATCTCACAAAGCTGACGGAATCGGTTTCAGATACTTGACATCACAGCACAATGGCAAATGACGAAATCACAAAAATAAGATTCCAGTGATCTACAGTATATTCAGATAAGAGATAGACCGGATGTAAACAAAAGGTTCGGGTGATTTTCATGCTAACGCCGCCGTGTCGACGTAAAACAGGAGCCCTCATTGGTCAATTCGCAATTAAATGCCTATGCCAAGCGGCAGAGCAGTCGTATCAAGGCAGAGTCACATTCAGGTTCAGACGTGTTACGTATGTCGTGTGCATCATTGCAATTTGATATTTCTTTGAGCTCATATGGGCAGAGGTTATAAATTATATAGCTAAGTACAATACAACTTTTAAATTTTGTGACCTCAAAGGACTTTTCAAAGAAGCACTAGAATTAATAACAGCGCAAAAATGGGAAAACTGTATTAAGCACGTGAAAGACAAAGTTGAAAAGAGAATGTGGGAACTGGACAATATTTTAGAGGAACAAGTCGAGCCATTCATTATTGACGTTGGTGCTTCAGGCAGTAGCGATGATGAAAGCTCATCAAGCTCATCTTTCCAATAAAAGATGTCGTTCATCAAATTCGGTAAGTTATAAGTAATTATAAAGCTACTGTATTTTTTAATTAATTATTGACATTTTTGAACCCATTTTGGCAAAACCTATTCAAGAATCTACTTTCTGACAATGTTCAACCATGCACATTTTTTTACGTGTTGAACGTTTTAATTTGGTTACATATTTACCTAGAAATCAAAAAATATACTAATCAATATTCTAAAAGCAATTTTAAGAGATATACGATTATTTTTAATTTAGGCTAATTTAAACGCCATTTTGAGATTATATTCGACTGTATTTCACCAAACATCAGGCGGCATCCGAAGCTGGAAATCGAAGCAAAAATTTTGAAACCCTTATGTATATTTACATCATTATATATTTCTTACCCCACCCCCACATGATCCTATATCCATCACCAATCGTATACACATCGAATTGTGCTAATTTACTACAAAGTTACGCAAAGCAGCATCTACTATCTAAAATATGTACTGCGTGACTCTTAATACGTCCCTGCCGAATGTTACAGCGTTCGATGATCACGTGGTCTTGTTTATGTCCGGTCTATCTCTTATCTGAATATACTGTAGTAAAAATGCTATATGAAATATATACTTTAACATTTATGGTTATATCAGTACCTAGGTCTAAAACAGAAATCACCGTTACTTATAATAGTATTTTTTGAGATCTACTCGCATTGCTCAAAGATACATCCGATCCTGATAAGCCCAGGTTACAAGATACTGTTCCAAGACCGAATAACTTCAGTGTAATTAACGTTATTAGAGGAAAATAAAGTCAACATAATTAAATTGAATATTTCAAGAAGCTTGGTACCTACAGTTAATTAACTTTCCAAATATGATCTAATGTACCTCCAAACTATAAAGATTTGTTTGTAATTGATTAGATATTGTTTTAGCTCTGTTTACATAGCTTGTAATTCAGAAAATAGCAAATAATCTAGTTAATATCATGCTGGAGAAACAAACATTTGTTTTAAGAAAAAAGAAGGACTGAATATTGATTAAATCTATAATTATAGATGTTTTTGAAAGAAGCTATTGTATTTCTGTGGGTATACAATTGAGAAGAAAAAATATTTACTTTACCAAGTATTATTTTATTTATATTCTGCAAATACTTACCAACTGAAAAGTATAATACATGAAATTGTTAAGGAATTCATAGATAATATGTCAAAACACATAAGTATCAATAATCAAATGAAGTCTTTATATCTAAATGGTACAACTAATAACAGGAGATATGAACAAATGTATAGCCAATAAAACATATCCAAAATGAAAAACTACAATAGTGTATTACAATACTCTTTAATTTTAGATTTACTTACATAAATTATATAACATGTTCTTCAACTGAATGTCAATATTTAAGAGGGCGACTTTTGGCTCCATTTGAAGATAAAAACTTCATATAATCGTATGTCCTAAACGTCTTGACTTTAGAGGGTGGTCGACTGTAATACCACTTTGAATACTTTAAAAGTTATTAAAATTCTGCATATAGAGGTATTCTTAATGTACGAATCTTTTAATTTCCCGCAGCGACCGATTGCACTTGCTTATTTTGGCAAACAATGACAGTAGGCTACTGGTTTCTCTTAAAATGGAAACTACTATTGAAATCCCGTCATTTCTGAGCAAATGTGGCTGCTTAATTGTCTTCTCTCCAATGCACGGTATTCGCTTACAAAAATAAAATAACGTTTCTCTGGATGATTCTAATATCGTTAGTATGACAATGTCACTATACCGAGAAATAGATTGTATTTTTCAGGTGAAAATCGTGCGTCACACTAAAAGAATTCAAGAATTCAATTTTTTATCTGACCCGTTATTTCCACTCAAAAAATTATCTGCATGGAGATATTGTCGTGTTAACAATATTGTTATGATCGTTTTTAAAAGAACCGTGCATCAGATTGAAAAAAAATGTGATTTTTGCCTAGGAGTGATTAAAAATTTTAATAAGAGAGAAATAAGCGGCATACCATCACTGGCTATCAAAATAGGCAGGTAAAATTAAATGTATGCCTCTTGACACGTGATCATGTATGCCTAACTTCATTAAGTGGCATTACAGATAGTCATAACCAACGATTTATTTTTTTGACCTTTTTCACCACCCTGTGTTTCAATGGTTAAAACATTAATGAAGTTTATTAAAATGGACCTGGAACCACCCCTTTAGATATTGACATTCAATTAGGAAACCCACTAAATTGCAGCTACTAGTACTACAAGAGACGAATGCAGACTTTCGAGCCAATGATTCCATTTTTTTTACTATGACGATCATAACTAGCAAAGTCTGCTTTTCATATGAGTGTTTTGAATACCAAACCTGTTCAGTTTTTGATACTTCTTTTTAAACAGAAAATATTTTTCTTTCCTATGCCACAGTTTTAATAGATTTTCCCATTTATGTAAAGATTGCAAGTCAATTAATGAACAAATTTGAAAAGAAAAGTGTATATTTAAGTTTCTTCACTTATTTTTCACATACCGCATGCTACAAGATTAATATATGGTCAACACATTTGATAAATATATCGTTCTTTGAGGCTTACTGCAGCAATCTCCTTGTTATTGATGATGCCACTGATGTATTTTTTTAGTATGCTTGTTAGATGGAGGTTCCATTATTGATAGCAATTTGAACCCAAAATTTATACCCAGCAGTTTGAATACAAATTAAATTCTGTACCTCAAGGCCAGGTTAGGTTAAGTTTATTTTTACCTAAATTCAGTCATGGTAAAGTTGTGAATTTTAATTTGATACTTGGAGCATCTATCTACCTGTAATGATAAGTGAATTATGACAGCAGTAATAATATATATTTTCCGCTTATCTAGTTGTTTTTGTTTGGAATTTGTATTACAGGGGAGTAATTTTCTTGTTGAGTCACAATTTTCATTTATTTTCCCTTTTGTAATTAATTATGGAATTTCATGTCATACTTTTTCTGATTTTACTTTATGCTGTAACCCTGTCTTTCTGTTCACTCTGTGTAGTACTTCATCTTTGGTAATTCTACATGACCATGGCATTTTGAGCACCCTGAAATAGCCATGGTCAATAATAGTAATTATTATCTTCACATACACACATTATACATACTTGTAGCCTGACACTCTACACATTGCCACTACAATATTTGCACTTTTCATACATTGTTTCTAATCCATAGAGAAACCATCACATGAAGTCTATTTGAATGAATCACACTTGAAAATAATATGATAAGTATACAATATGAATATGCAATGATTTGTCTTGTAATTCACCTACCTTCATCAAGTGAAGAACTTGGTTGCAAGCTGTTGAGCTTTTATATATAATTACACATCCATTTGCATCAAATTGTTCATTTTCAGATCATTAATACCAGATATGGGAATTGAAGATAAAACAGCTTGTGGAATTCGTTCAGTGTCGGGAATTATTATTGACTGATCAACATTATCTGCAAATAAAAAAATATGCTTCTGCCTTCGATTCATGTGTCTAGAATTCCTTAAACGTCCAAGCAACGACATAACCTCTAGCGGGAACTGTCAGCATGCCGGAAATCTAAAGCAGGACATACAAGTACGTTATCGAAGGAGACATGATATTATCGAAATCAAGGAGGCCATAAAGACGTCCTAAAATTATAGAAACGACAGACGATACGGCCCTAAGTGAACAATATTCCTCCTCTGCTGCTATAGCAGAGCATGTTCTCCGTAGAGGCATAATGATGAATCCTTCCAGTATAAAAAGACAAAACTTCGTACTATTTCTTATATATTATTATAATTATTATCTCGTCAAGCCATGAGCGAATTTT